>JAGSMW010000002.1:9600000-10120000 GCA_029286795.1 Byasa hedistus
ATTTCTTCTTCTTAAGGTAGTTCTACGACGTACGAGTTCTTTATATTTCGCCGTATCTCTAACAACTCTCATCTCTCGCTGTCTCTTTCAATCTATGTATTTGTCGTAGAAAAACGTACCAGACTAACATCAGAAAATGATATATAGAACCACAAAGTTTTCGACGCCTTAGGACATAAGTTGTTAAGTCCTATTACCTTAGTAATTCCACTAGCCGTATACTATACTCGATCTGTAGATATGCTGTTACACGTAACGTACGCACTCCTCCTGGCGTGCGTCGGTGCGAGCGATCCGAACGCTCAGTATGTAAAAACTGTTGGTGGTGTGAAGGGGGGCCACGGGGGTAGGGGTTACTACCACGGCGGAGACAACCTAGTCAGGTGAGTAACAATGTAACTTGATATTTTTTTTACATACAACTTTGCGACGAGACGAGCAAGACGTTCACCTGATGGTAAGTGATACGCTTGCCCATGACAACGCGGCGCTAGTTAAGATGGTACACACTGCACCACATTGCGCTCGTCGCCTTGAGACATAAGCTGTTAAGTCTCGTTACCCCAGTAATTACAGCTACAGCGCCCTTCAAACCGGAACACAGTAATGTTCGCACACTACTATTTGGCGGTTGCAATAGGAGCTGCGGTGGTACCCATCCAGACGGTCTCCGGCAACAGAGACCTACCACCTGGTAAAATATATTAAATAACGGCTCCTCCACATACAAGATTATATTCATCTAATAGCAAAGAATGCTTTATTACAAGCAGCCTACGAATAAATCTTCTTCTAATCCAATCAAAATTTCCACATTTCTAAATTGAAGTGCATATTTTTAGTTTTTACTAATTTTGACAATTCTCATTATAACTTTAAAAGTATTTTTGTTTCTTTGTTATAATTTTTAAATTTAATTAAATTCATGAATAGGTTACTTTTAAATTAAACTTCATTGTAAATCTATTCGTGTTAGAGTTATCCTATATTTAAAAAAATGTTTTCAACTAAGCGTCAAGTGAAGGGGGTGCAACAATCACACGATGGTAAATGATACACCACCATCCATCATCTATAACGTGAGCCTGCATCATATTGCGTAATCACCAAAATGGTCTCGGTAATGTAGCAATTTTAAAAACTAATTCAGTAAAAGTTTTGATTATAAAATGAAATCATTGTTAAAGTAAGAATTGAAATCTTAAATCTAACTTGTTATTATTATAACTGCAGATACTTCGGGAACAACACTCGTCAAGGTTACGACATGAGACAGAACATGACTTCATCCGTCAACTATGAGGTCGGAGTCTGTTACGTCGAAGTACCGTAAGCATTCTTCATATAACGATAATTCATGATAAACGGGTTTCATTAAAAAAAAAACAAATGCAAGTCCACACGCGACATCAACATAGCATGCAGAAGAAACGAAGAATATGGAAACTGTATAATAACGGGATTTATCTCATTCTCTCACAGTCTCAACCCTTTAAGTACATTTATATTTATCGCTTTTTCGTTACACTTTTTCGTTTCATGAATCCAATTCATGCCTTCCCAAAGTCCACTTCTGAAAAATTTATAATTTAACTGTTAGCCTCTTAAATCGGGAGTCTCCGATCCGTTTTCGGTGCTATATAAACGGCGTAGGATTGAAGTGTACACTTATGTAAAAATTCTCCTGCCCTTAAAGAATCTTGTGAGTTCCAAGATGTGAAGTCACAGTATTCTTACCGGGAAAGATTTGGCATCTATCTATTAACATCATGTATAGACGAAATCGTGGAAGGAGTAAAAGAAATTCGAAACCACTATCAACAGAAATGCAGTATTCACATTGATATTAACATATTTATTAATATAGGACTGCTACCCTCGTAAGAAATCCCTCGCACATACCGGCTGGAAACGGGGTGAGTGTGTGAAATTATCATTATCTAACAATTTACTTTTAAAATAACTATCTATTTTACTAGTAGACATCTAATATTTATCTTATTTTTGAAATAGTTTATTTAATTTTCGTGTTAGTCATATTATTTGTAAGTCTTTCTTTCTTTATTACTTGTTTGTGTAGATGTTCTGCTCGCATGACATTAAATATCTTCTCCACGTTAAGACCTTCATCAACAACGATCTCTTTGAAAAAGACTTTCTTATTTACTATTATTTAGTTCCTCACGCTATTTCTAGTCAAGACCGGACCTCAGCCGCATCAGAACCTGCTGCAGAGGCTACATAAGGAACATTCACAATTACAAGATCTGCGACCCCGTGTGCGCACAAGAATGTGTGAATGCTCTGTGCACAGCTCCTGAAGTATGCACTTGCTTCCCCGATCACGTGAAAAATTTAGCTGGATTCTGCATCCCCACATGTCCCATCGGCTGCCAAAACGGCCAATGCGCGGGTGGCGAATGTCTCTGTAGAGAAGGCTACAAACTGGATATAGACAGCAAATACTGTTTGCCATTCTGCAAGGAGAATTGTGGTGGCTTAGGTAAGTAAGAAACGCTTATTTCTTTATTCATATTGAATAAATAAGCGAAATCATAATCTGACAAACGTGTACCACAGTTTATACACGCAATATGTATGAAAAGTTAAAAAAAACTGATTAATTTCGTAACAGGAAACTGTACTGCTCCCAACACATGCGCATGCAAGGGTGGTTACCAGTCGACTCCCGAAGGTTCCTGTAAGCCGTCATGTAATAGCTGTATTAATGGAGATTGTGTGGCTCCAAACGAGTGCCGTTGCCTCCCCGGATACGGAAAAGATGATAAGGGTCAATGTGTACCACAATGTCAACAGTAAGCATGTGTTTTTCTCTGAGCCATTGTACGTAGTTTCACTGTTAATGTTGGTGATGAATTTTAAACAAAATTCCAAATAGTTACGATATAGTACGAGTGCGACATAGATGATAAATTCACACAGTATGTTATAGAAAGTGATGTAACTGTTTGTAATGGCAACAATTCCTCAATTTTAACTAATAATAATTACACCATTTTTATTATGATCACCAAATAATTATTTAGGATACGTTATCCATAAAATTGGATATTAATACAAAAATATAACAAAACCAATTTACTCTTCAATATAACTTTCTGGAATTGCAAGATTCTTATGATATACTACTGAGAGACAATAACTGTTCATCAAATATTAACTAACATACATTTCACATTTTTTTTTTAATTAATTACTCTGCGGTAACTATACAAACATTTTATTTTCAGAGGATGCGCACCGCACGGTCGCTGTGTTTCGCCCAACGTCTGCGAAATCCCAACAACTACTACTACAACAAACCGTTCAATAATCAATGTACCCGGTCGACCCACTGCTTTTCCAAATCAACCAGGCCAATATCCAAATCAACCTGGTCAATATCCAAATCAACCTGGTCAATATCCAAATCAACATGGCCAACACCCAAATCAACCTGGCCAATATCCAAATCAACCTGGTCAATACCCAAATCAACCTGGACAATACCCGAATCAACTTGGTCCATATCCTAACCAACCTGGCCAATATCCAAATCAACCTGGTCAATACCCAAATCAACCTGGACAATACCCGAATCAACTTGGTCCATATCCTAACCAACCTGGTCCATATCCTAACCAACCTGGTCAATATCTGAATCAACCTGGTCAAAATCTAAATCAACATGGCCAACACCCAAATCAACCTGGCGGATTCCCTTATCAACCCGATCAATATCCTAATCAACCTGGCCAGCACCCAAATCAACCTGGTCAATATCCAAACCAACCTGGTCAAAATCCAAATCAACCTGGTCAATACCCAAATCAACCTGGTCAACATCCAACTCAACCTGGTCAACACCCAACTCAACCGGGCCAGCCTGATATGTACCCGAATCAACCAGGGTATCAACCGGGTCCCTTTCCCATTCAACAGGTTTACAAACCAGGCCATTATCCAAATCAGTCAGGGCAGTATCCCAATCAACCCGATCAATATCCAAATCAGGCGGGTCAATACCCAGGCTACCTAAATCAATCAAATAACAATTTTAATCAGTCCAGTCAACATTCAAATTTAACCGGACCATATCCGAACCAGCAAGGCCAACAGCCTAACCAACAAGGTCAGGCACCAAATCAGGCGGGTTATCGCCCCGATATGCCAGGTCAATATCCAAATCGACCAGATCCATATTCAAACCTACCTGGACAGCCTCAATATCAACCCGGTCAACATCCGTACCTGCCCGGTCAACCTCAGTACGAGCTCATGTTCCATCCGGGGCAGAATTATAAACCATATCCTTTGTACCCTGAAAGTCAACACGGTGTTCCTGATGGGGACGCCCAGGTTCAGTGTTCTGTGCCGTGTATTAATGGTTTTTGCATCGAAGGCAATAGATGCGGCTGCAATCGGGGTTATATCATGGATAACGAAGATCCATTAGGCATCAGGTAAGAGATATAATTTTTTTATCACTTTTCAGTCATTATACTTTTTTGCTTTTTGACTAATCTTTCATAACGCTATAGTAATACGTTCATGTGGATAATCCGCTGGTGGTCATACTCTGAATGAGACCGTCTAAATAAATATCGCCACACACCTAAGTAGTACTATTTCAAAATGACTGTCTTTCAATAAAGGATGGTGTTGATGTAAAATTACTATGATAACAAATCACGTCTTATCATATCATGTGGTGGTGATATTGTTATATATATGTGGGATTTAGGCGTCGTGATCTAAACCAGCCATCCACGCAATCACCACCACGCTTTTCTATATCCTCTCGTTCACGTTGTCGCTCTGACATTCTCCACTTCCATTGTTTTTCCCTTAGCTTTTTAATCTCCTTCCATCCTTCTTGCTTCACGCTATCTCCTTACAACCTGCTTACATTCCATACAGTTCCATTCCTACATATATTAGATATTGAGAAAAATAATTGTGATTACCGACATTTTGTTAGTAAAATAGTAGGTGTAATGATTTTAAAATATTGAAAGTGAAAAAGGGAGGGGATGCCGTAACGTCGTTTCGCTATAAATAGCGGATGACTGTAATTCTCGATACATTCGTGTTTGGGCAGTGTGCGAGGTGTGAGCTCTGACTGGTGACGTGTGAATGTGAGAGGTATGACAGATTGCATTTATATTTTGAATAGATTGTTTCTAATATATATTGTGACTAGCATTTCATTGTTACAAGCAAGTGTGTCATTTGGCGATAGTTAAACGATCCAAGGTCGCGGGTAACCATTGGATGCGTGTAGCGCAGGACCGATCGGCGTGGAGATCGTTGAGGGAGGCCTATGCCCAACTGTGGGCGTTATCCGGCTGATAATAATGATGACGATGATGAAACGATCCAGTAATGTCTGTGTGTAACTTTTTTTGCAGATGTTTACCACACTGTCCCGGCGGTTGCCCCAATGGTATATGCTCAGCTCCCAACTACTGCATTTGTAATATGGGTTACTACAAGGATCACAGTGTGAAGGGGAAATCCGTTTGCATCAAACGCATTCGCAGGTCCGTTGACGATGACAAGGAGGACTTGGATATTTCAAAATTACTCATTTTTGATATACCCGATTATTAACAAAACACGATTTAACTTTGATATCGTGAAAGTTTAATATATTTCAAATACACTTTATTGTTTTATTTATTTCATATTGTTAGATATTGAGGATAAATAATTGTGGTTATAAACATTTTGTTAGAAAAAATAGTAATTGTATTGACTGTTAATGAATCCAAAATGAATTACTGCATATTGTATTATTGTATTTCATACTAATATTTATGTAATAATTGTATTTACATTTCTTATGGTGTAATTGAAATATTGGGAATATTAGTAATCCATGACTTTTATAAAATTAATAATAATTAAATTGTTGTATTTGTTGTTTTTGATTATTGTAAAGATAGCGCCGCTGGCCTGGCATTTTGGTATAAATGGCGGACAACTGTGGATTTCGAGCTCATTACTGTTTGGACAGCGTAAGAAGTGTGAACTCGGTGACTTGTGAATTGTATATATAAAATCGTGTAAATTAGATATGTATGTTGAAAAGAGAAGTGTCTATTAACTTAGTGATTACTTTAGTAGTCTTGGTTAAATGTTAGGTACAATAATTAATCTAGAGTAGGCTCATAAAATCTCTGGTGTGAGGCTTCTAAGAAGTCATCATAGCTATTTGTTCGGAATAGATAATAATCGTACGGATGTGGGTACGACCAATATTTTTTATAATTTTCTCCTTGCACCGGCGGGTATCTGTAAATATATCTCCGTATGATCTGTCACGTAGTGCTCGTAGCACAGCATGGTTTATAGGCTAGGTTATAGGCGGGTTATAACCGGTTATATACTCGGAATACATCGCCCGCTCGTCATGTCATTACCGCGTTATACATAATCACTTGTTTATTAAGTTCAGTTTGTCATAGTGTTATATATATCGGTTAACATTTTGTTACGTAACCGTTTTATTGTGTTAACAAAACACGATTTAAATGTTGATATCGTGGAAGTTTAATATACACTCCCGGATACATCTATCGGCCCACCTAGTGTATAAACGTTTTAACGGTGCCTAGCTAAAAATAAATGTTAGGTGGAGTAATAAGTTTTAATGCAGTTTAAAAAAAAAACGAAAATTCGTGTCTGTTCATTGTTTTCAACGACCCAGGAATGAAGAGAAAGGATGAAGAAAACTTTTTTATTTCGCACAAGTTGGATTTTTTTTTGATGTTTCCGATTATTGGTTCCATAAAAAGGCAAATCTAAACTTAGAGCCAGTTTTGACCAAAAAATATGGATACTCTGCCTGAAATTGTCGCCCAAGTTGTAAAACTTCTGCCGGCCAAATCAATTCGAAATTACAAAAAAAATAAAAAAAAACATACATAGGGGTTGACCAATAAATCTGCTTCAAAACTGCATTAAAACTTATTGCTCCACCTAACATTTATTTTTAACTAGACACCGTCGAAACTTTAAACACTGGGTGGTGGGCCGATAGATGTGTCCGGGAGTATATTTTAAATAGATTTTTTTTTCATTAGAGTTTAGAAGTTTTGGTTAAATGTTAGGTACAATAACTAATTAAGATCAGGCCAATAACGGATAGAAATCTCCGGTATGAGATATCTAAGACCTCATCATACCTTTAGCCAAGATCTATTTATATAGATCACTAACTTTGAGTAGTTTGAAATATGTATAGTTTATATTATTGTCTTTTACTTACAAGCTGTAGCTACAATGTAAAGAAAATCTAGGTCTCGTCCGATGGCTTCTTATTTTTACGAGAACGAGAAAGAGAAACAGCGAGAACCAGTGCTCGTCACTTTGGGACAAAAGGTGTTAAGTCTCGTTGCCACAGTAATTAAAAAGCTACGACACCTTTTAAATCCGAATAAAGTATAATTTACACACTACTGTTTGGAGGCAGAAAAAAAAGCTGGTGAACATACAGAGCTGAGCTGTTTATACAAAAGGCTTAGCAAATAAAAGACTTCAGCGGCAGATTAGATTTGTTAACAAATAGTACACTAAAATGTCCTGAACAAACAATCAGTATTTCTTGATTCGATCTTTAATATTTAGAAACAAATGTTACAACCAGAAGCACACAGCTTAGTGTTAGAGGTTAACAAAAAATAATCATAATATTAACAACATTACTTTAAAAGTGCCGAAATATTTGAAGTAAATATAATAATACAAATTAAAATCTAATAAAAAGTAACGTTTATTTTTAACCTTAAGAATGTTATCATTTAGAATTAACGGCATACAAAAGAAAGTGTATTAACTCAAACAATTATCATTCTCCTGATTGGAATATTGGAACTTATACTTGATATCGCTATTATTACTTATCAGCACGAATATAAAATAAGATTATTTTTATTTTTAACTATATTTACTTCTTTCTTGAGGTAAAATCAAGGCGCGGGCTCACGTGGCTCTGGAACAAAAAGTCACGATGTTGACTTGTCTGTTTATATATAGATTTTTTTTTATTTCCTAAAATTAGGAAGTAGGCCCCGACTTTACATATACAATTTCATCTAACAACTATGTACTCGTATTTATATTTTCTATCAACAAAGTTATTAACTCTGGCATCATAAGTATGACATGGCTAGTCACAATTCTCTTAGTATTCTTATACGAAATTAAAAAGAGAATTATGATTGGTTATTATCAATATTATTAAAAAGATGAAAAGGCTATTATTCTAAATTAAGACTGATATCACTTGCCCAAAATAATGTATCTTAATAAAAATTATACACACACAATATGTGTTCTTCGGTTCGTGTTGAAAATTGGTCCAAATTAAGGTAAAGTCCCAGTACCCCAAAACTTTAACTGGCTATAACGCTCATTAAACGGAAGTACAGTAAATTTCGTTGGACACACTACTGCTTGATAACGGAAATAAATCTAATATTATTTACTCGAACAGTCTCCGACAACAATCACCTATTCCCAGTAGTAATACTAATGAGTAAACGAAAGTAAAATAATTTTACACATTACCGTAAGTACGTGATTTGTATTTTTTCGATACGTAACTACCGACTAACACTAGCAGGACGCCCACGACCGCTCCGATAAAGAAGAACAGAACGATTTTCGAAGTGGAGCTGCCGTTCGCATTGTCATCTACAGTTTTAATTTCATCGCTGAAAAATATTGCAATTTTCCTATAGTGTTCCCTCATGAATAATTATACTTATTGACGAAATAACTATTTATTATCAATACATTTACAGCAGCGAGTTGGACATCGAAAGTTAAATTTATCATGCTTATAATTCATATGTCATTAATAACATTGTATTCATTTCTATATAAGTTTTGGACAGAGTCTATTATTATTAAATATGAGCATGGAGAGTGCCTTAAAAAATTCTCTGTTTGTAATTGAAAGAGACCATTTCAATTTAAATAAAAATGTGATTACCTGTGTGGTGGAGCTTTCGTTACTGTTTCATTTGAAGTATGAACGTGTGATGTGGGGAGAGGGGGGGTTAATTTTATTTCTTTAGTAGGCGTTTCTGATGATATGGGATCCGGAACAGATGTAGGGGTAGTAGTAGTAGTAGTTGTAGTAGTAGTAGTCGTAGTAGTAGCAGTAGTAGTAGAGTTAGTAGTAGTAGAGTTAGTAGAAGGTTTATTTGTAATAGGCAAAGTAGTCGTAGAAGTTGTAGTTGACGATACTGTTAAATCAGGTGCAATAGTCGTCGTAGAGGTATTTAAGGGAGGATCTGTTATAACTGAAACATTAGTAGATAACGTTGTACTAGAAGAAGACACATTAAGTGTTTCTGTAGGAGTAGAAGTTGTAGTTTTATTAAGAGCAAGGTCTGCGGGAACCGGGGTGGAACTGGTAGTTGTGATATTAGTAAGTAATTTTGAAGATGAAGGGGATTCTGGTACTGGAGGTGAATCTTCAGTAGCTGTTGTATTTGTAGACGCCGCTACAAGTACCGTTTCAGTTGATAATGTCCTTATTCGTGTCGATTCGCTGAAAAAATATAACGACACACATTTTATTTCTCATTTAAAAGACGAGTAACTTATTTAATATCGAAAATATTTAAGCTGTTCATTTAAAAGTCATGACATTTCGCACTGAGATGTTAGCAATAAGTTTTCTTTTCTTTATGCAACGAGATGAGCAAAAGCTGTATTTACTATTTCTAATAGCAGACATTTTAGACTTCTAAATAAATGGACATACGTACCTTTTACATTCACCAGAACATAGGTCTGGGAGAGAGATTGACAGCATCCTGAAAAGTTATAAGTTACCGCTTATTAGATTCCTTGTGGGATATAAAATAGTAACAGTCCATTATAAGACATTGTTTTGTAGAAGTCTGCTAAAAGGGGACGCGATAATGTTAGAATGTTATTTCGAATTGGACACAAAGGAGAAAGTTCTTTGTCGATATTGGCTAAGTTATCATTGATACTAACAAGTCATATATTATAAGCGGTCGCATATGTCCAGCTGTGGACAACTATGTCTGAAATTTTGTCAAAGACGATGTGGTTCTGGATAACCACCGAAAAGAGATGAAATGTTTATAATGTATAATGATAACAACACAAACCCATCTTCATTTTTCACTGCTACAACGTCACATTTAGAAATCTGGAGGAGAAAAAACAAAACTTAATACCACTCTCCTATAAACCAAATAAATATTTAGTTACAAACCCACTAATAATGAATGCTTTGGTTATATATATTTGTAAAGCATCAAATCGATATTTTTGACAACAAAAATTATTTTAATTTGCACTTTGGTACATTGATCATCAATTTCATTTCAATATAATGATTATTAAAAAAAAACACTTAAGAATCATTGCTTTTAAATATATAGATCAATTTAGAGAATCTCAACTCACCGTAGAAGGTTCTCCGCCTGTAGGTGGGTCACCAACTTCTGGTCTGTAAACAAAAGTTTAATTACCATTTAATTCACTATTTAAATTACTTATCTCACTATAAGTTGTAAAGAAGTACAGTAACTTTGTCAACAGAATCATTAAGAGTTGGATCTCAATGCTGACGCGAGATATTAATATTATCATTTTCTTTACTGTCAACTTTTCTATTTTAGCATTTCATATCTTAAAGAATAAGTATAAAGTTTATTTTTAAAACAACTTAGAGCTATGTACATCAAATTAGATAGAATCAAAGTTTTGTAGGTAAGACAATAAACTCAAAATATTCAACCCTTTTTCCATTGTGCAAAAGTTCTTTGGCGGTTCCAGTCAACTCCAGCAGTAAACGAATCTAACTAAACCTTTCTTAGTTTTAACTTTCTCACTTAACGTTAACTAAATATTGGAGAAAACTATATAAAATTCAAATAAAACAAATGATTATTATACGTAATATTAAAATGGTGTTATATGTACGCGATAATGAATATGAACTTCATATTGTATATGTTGTTGTAACAATAAAATTACTTACTTATAGCAGTAACATATGTTGGTTACGTCCAATACGAGATTTCTGTAACACAAAAGAATTTATTAAAAATAAAAACCGCTACAGTAATATACGAAATATACATATATAAAAATTAAAAGAAAATTTTTTTACTCTCCGACTATTGCCAGAAAAAACTTATCACAAAATCCTTTATTTCGACTTCGCTTGTGTTTTTCTAGACATTACTTTGTTCTTCTTCTTCTTCTAAGTCGTATTTCCTCATGACTGGGGGTCGTGGTCATCATGTTTTTATCGAAACACATGACGACTCTCTTGGCAGTTATAATGGAGTGGTGTTGCCATTGCCTTCTCCATTTCACATACTAGTCTGACCACTGATGGTCATGACATAGATATGCAAGTTTCCTCACGATGTTTTCCTTCACCGTCAAAGCACGTGATATTAGTTGGTGTTTTATGGTAACTGCACATAAATTGAATGAAAAATTCATTGGTGCAGGCCGAATTCGAACCCGGTACCTTCGCATTGGAAGACCGGCGTTCAAACCACTAGGCTATCACGGCTCTTGCATTGCATTACTTTGTTAATATTACCGTTATTATAATATACTAACTGTCAAATGATTTGCTTTGATAAGAATACAAAAAATTCAGCAATAAATTTATCTACTTGTCATTAAACCTTTTGTCACTTACGTTCCGGATATATCCGCACCAACCTTACATTCTTGTGAAGTAGCCGATTGCAGTATCTGTTGAGATAAAGAAAAGGTTTAGAAATGGGCAAAGATGAAGATGACAGTGGTACAAAAAACTGCTTACTAGTTAAATTCTGGGGCCGTATTTGGATGATGGTTGGGTTTTTTCTAAATTACTACTTATCAGGAGATTTAAAGATTAAGGAGACTTTCGCATGATGTTTATGATCGATGCTAGTTAAGACGTTTAGTTTTACCTTACTTTTAAGTTAATTTGAGAAATAACCTTTGAACTTTCATGTATTCTAAGATTTACACTTTCTACTACTATTTGCATTTTATTTTCAATTTTCAAATGAACTTAAATATACAAAAGTTTTCGTTCGCGTATTAACATACAAATAACATAATTAATGTCGCTGTTTAGAATGAAATAATAATAATAGCTATATACATAACGTAATACAGTGGCTTTAATAAATGAGGAAGGAAAAAAAGCTTGATTTAATTACTGAAACACCAACTCGAAATATCCGACGCAATGCAAGCGTTCATTTTTAATTAAAGCCTTTTATCAATCTTTGATACTCGTGCTTTGCTCTTTTAGTTACGTTAATTATATATATATAATAATTATTATAACTACATATAAATATACTCCCGGACACATCTATCGGCCCACCACCCAGTGTTTAAAGTTTCGACGGTGTCTAGTTAAAAATAAATGTTAGGTGGAGCAATAAGTTTTAATGCAGTTTTGAAGCAGATTTATTGGTTAACCCTTATGTATGTTTTTTTTTTTTTTTGTAATTTCGAATTGATTTGGCCGGCAGAAGTTCTACAGCTTGGGTGACAATTTCGGGCACTGTATCCATATTTTTTGGTCAAAACTGGCTCTAAGTTTAGATTTGCTTTTTTATGAACCAATAATCGGAAACATCAATAAAAAAAGTCCAACTTGTGCGAAATAAAAAAGTTTTCTCCATTCCTGGGTCGTTGAAAACAATGAACAGACTCGAATTTTCGTTTTTTTTACATAATGCTGAATTCAAAATTAAAAAAAAACATACATAAGGGTTGACCAAAGAATCAGCTTTAAAACTGCATTAAAACTTATTGCTCCACCTAACATTTATTTTTAGCTAGACACCGTTAAAACTCTTAAACACTAGGTGGGCCGATAGATGTGTCCGGGAGTGTATATACCAGTAAACACCGGTGGTAAACTTTTATTATCTGCGTGAGTACGTAGTTTTCTAACTAGTGAGATTACCGGGATGATGAAACCTTAACTATTCATACACATGTAAACAAATAAAAGTTTCTTTGTATTAATGTTTGAAACGGCTTAACCGATTTTGATGGGACCTTGTCAACACGTAGCTATAACTTAATCCACTTACAGATTTAACTTTATTTAAAATTATAATCTAATTATATACTGGCTCGTAACTTAGTAAAGAGAAGTCTGCTGTTATAACTTACTTTTCACTTAACAGCTATTAGCTATATATACACTCCCGGACACATCTATCGGCCCACCTAGTGTTTAAGAGTTTTAACGGTGTCTAGCCAAAAATAAATGTTAGGTGGAGCAATAAGTTTTAATGCAGTTTTAAAGCTGATCTTTTGGACAACCCTTAAGTAAGGTTTTTTTTAATTTCGAATTCAGGATTATGAAAAAAAAAAACGAAAATTCGAGTCTGTTCATTAGTTTCAACGACCCAGGAATGGAGAAAACTTTTTTATTTCGCACAAGTTGAATTTTTTTTTTTTTGATGTTTTCCGATTATTGGTTCCATAAAAAGGCAAATCTAAACTTTGAGCCAGTTTTGACCAAAAAATATGGATACTCTGACTGAAATTGTCGCCCAAGCTGTAATACTTCTGCCGGCCAAATCAACTCGAAATTACAAAAAAAACCTACAGGGGTTGACCAATAAATCAGCTTTAAAACTGCATTAAAACTTATTGCTCCACCTAACATTTATTTTTAGCTAGACACCGTCGAAACTTTAAACACTGGGTGGTGGGCCGATAGATGTGTCCGGGAGTGTATATTCTACGGAAACGTTATTTTATTCAATGTCAATTCACACCAAAATTACGCATCGTTACAGCGAATCGGTGACCTTCACATGATAAATGCAATGGCATTAGTACATTACCGTAGTTTTCCCTCATTTTATCCTTAAACGTATAAACGTTAATAGATTTAGGAATCAAAACCGAAGAAGTGAGTTTGATTCTTAAATAATAAACAATGATTGTAAGTGATACGCATGCGCACAACAATCACATGTTAGAATGCTTACCTAGCACCAATAAACTCGTCTTAAGTTAAGATGTCTACTGTTGTTATAGTAATTACAATAATTACAACACACTTTATGTCAATGTAACATTTTATGAATAATACTATTCAAAAAGTTATGTTAAATATACAAAAGAAGATTATTTCTAAATAAGACTAGATGTGACTTTAGCCATTTAATAACAGACTAACCCAGAGATTTAAGTTCTAAAATTGCACCTTTTCCGAGCAGTTCAAAACTGGAGTAACTCCATAAAAAATATTGAAAAACACGCCTTTTTTTTTACCTTTATAATATTAACTCAAACATTTAGTACAATTCATAAATACAGTTATACTTTTAATCTATCGTTAAATAATATTAACTGAAGTAATTAATCAAAACGTTATCGTTACTAATGTAACTGTTAAAATCTGTTTGTTTTAACTGAAAAAGTATTAAAGTTATTATTTCATCATTTCAATATTGTTTTGTTTATCATTTCTATGTAATGACGCGTTACTGCGGTTTAATGTAAAGTTTTATGCTAACTTTTAACAGGAAGGCAAAACTAGTCCCTTTTTTTCCTTGTCACAGTTCTATTGAAGAGTTTTGTGTCCTTAAGGATTTAATAAAGGCTGATCGACAATGCTTAAACTTTATTGTTTATCTGCTATTAATTTAAATCTAAATATGACCTGGATGTTGAAAAAACCGAGAAGATATGTAGTTTGTAAATAAAATCATTAATTTGACTTCTTAAGTACTCGAAGCTGCGGTTAAGTTGTACTTATTTGTTTTACTTAAATTATTTCGACTCTAATAAAATATTTGCCGTTATCATGCAACGTTTACTACGGCATCAAAATTGCGTTATTGAAACGTATTACATTAGAGTATGGAATCAATCAAAATGGCTTCTGATATAATTTACTTGCTTAATTTAATTATTTTTGTTAATTTTCATCATTCACAAAAGTTAATTACATATTAACAAGTTAACATTTACATTTACATGTATGATTTCTGAAAAAGTTTAGTCAGTCGCCATTTTTTTTAATATATATGGGTCAGTCGCATTTAAAATTCGCGTTCCATTTTCAAAATATAATATCGCTAGATGACATTTTTATTTTTAATAAACAGCTTCATAAAATTTATATTTGTAATTGTGTACATAAAACCTTCGTTGAAATTATTTAAAAAAAAAAAGTTAAAATTAACAAATGCGCCGATTATTATTTCTCTTTCTTTACACTTACATCATTCTCATTATGATTTATCAAATGTATTATGTTTCTCTTTTTCTTGCATATGTTTGCTGTAGTAAAACTACTACTACTAATAAATGAACAACAATAGTAAATGACTGCCATTATAATTATAAGATTTCGCTTAAACTTGCTTAATGAATGCATTAGTGTGATAGTGTATTATCTTTTTATTACAAAGTCAAGGCTGTTGACGTCGAGTTGGGATGATGACAAATGACAAATATTTTTATATTAATACTTATTCAAGATTATATTTATCTATATGCATTTTCTGTTAGTTACCAAAAAAATTTAACATTTTTGTTAAATATTTTTAAAAGTGCTTAATATAAAATGTTAGTTATAGTAAATAATTTGACTCACCGCAAAAAGACAGAGGTCTAATAGTAATAAGAAACGCATTTCTGCAGAGCCCCGCGGCACATGTGACCTTTAAACGCGAAATGAGGGATTTACTAATGGCAGTATGTATATTTATATTTATTCATGTAACGGACTGTACGTCCCCGCGTCCGTCCGTCCGTCCGATCGCTTCGCTGTATTTATCTGAAACCGCACTGTGAGTTTTTTGATAAGGACAACCTTTTTATTTTAAACTGTGTTATTGAAATTTAGATAAACTGTAAAAATTACTTCAGCATTATTTAATTTCAGTCGAAAAGTTGAATGAAATTATTCGCTAACATTTTGAGGTTATAAATTTGTTTCTTTTTAATATTTTCTTTGTTAAAAGCTTGTAGTTATAATAATTTATATTTCCAATTATATATTTATATCTGAATACCTCTACATTATGCTTTAATGGAAATAAGTTAATTCATCATACATTTAATAGACTTTTACTTAATAAACTCTCATTTTATACGAAATAAATTAGATTATTCTTTTTATTTTACAATCTATTAATCAAAGAAAAAAATTGTAAAGGATATTTTAATTTATTTCATACAATCTCCTAATATTGTAAAGGCTCTATCTGTCTGTAATACAAAAACCCTCAATCCTAATTGTGGGAACAAATCCGTACGTTTGTATTAGTCAAAATACCATAGCGTTTATGTATTATGAGGAAAATGAAAATAATTGGTTTGTTATATTGCGTTTACACGTTTACATTAAATAATTTAGCTTGTTTATTTAACTATGAGGTGTTTAGTGTTTGAAAGACTGATTATCGACCTATTTCTTTCTAAGGTTCTAGAATGATTATGATTTACCAGGTGGTAGGTCTCTGTTGCCGGAGACCGTCTGGATGGGTACCACCGCAGCTCCTATTGCAACCGCCAAATAGTAGTGTGCAAACATTACTGTGTTCCGGTTTGAAGGGCGCTGTAGCTAGTGTAATTACTGGGGTAACGAGACAACACCTTATGTCTCAAGGCGACGAGCGCGATGTGGTGCAGTGTGTACCATCTTAACTAGCACCACGTTGTCATGGGCAAGCGTATCACTTACCATCAGGTGAACGTCTTGCTCGTCTCGGCGCATAGAAGTATAAAAAAAAAAGATTAATATCTAACCAAGCTCATAGATCTTAAAATATGGTTTTTTCAATCTTTCACAATCCGGTTTTTTTCCTTTCATAGCACCACTACTGCACTTTTTAAAATCACAGATGACAAAATCAAAAGTAACTGCTCTCGTTACTGGACTTTAGTAATGCCTTCAATACCGTCGATGATACCAGGTGGTAGGCCTCTGTTGCCAGAGACCGTCTAGGTACCACCGCAGCTCCTATTTCAACCGCCAAATAGTAGTGTGCAAACATTACTGTGTTCCGGTTTGAAGGGCGCTGTAGCTAGTGTAATTACTGGGGTAACGAGACAACACCTTATGTCTCAAGGCGACGAGCGCAATGTGGTGCAGTGTGTACCATCTTAACTAACACCACGTTGTCATGGGCAAGCGTATCACTTACCATCAGGTGAACGTCTTCCTCGTCTCGTCGCAAAGTAGTACATAAAAAAAAAAGATGTTGATATTTTGTTAGGTGCGCGCT
Organism: Byasa hedistus; assembly: GCA_029286795.1. NCBI lineage: Eukaryota > Metazoa > Arthropoda > Insecta > Lepidoptera > Papilionidae > Byasa > Byasa hedistus. The sequence continues at coordinate 9,617,283 of JAGSMW010000002.1, forward strand.
CTCTTAACATATCTCCGTGACGAAGCCGTGATAGCCTAGTGGTTTGAACGCCCGTCTTCCACTCCGGAGGTATCGGGTTCGAATCCGGCCTGCACTAATAAATTTTTAAATTTACTTTGATGGTGAAGGAAAACATCGTAAGAAACCAGCATATCTATGTCATGACCATCTATTCTCGCACTAGTATGTGAGATGGAGAAGGCAATGGCAACACCACTCCATTATAACTGCCAAGTCGTGTTTCATTACACATGATGACCACGACCCTCACTCATGAGGAAATACAACTGAAGAATATAACGCATTATATTCTTTTTTTTTATTTATTTAGGATAGACTAGTGCTTGACTACGATCCCACCTGATGGTAAGCGGCGATGTAATATAGGTGGTAAAGCGCACTAGTCTAGAAGAAGCCTGTTCACTCTTTTTTTGAAGACCCTAAATTCTTTTACTGTGTTCCAGTTTATAGGGTGTCTAACGAAATTACTAGAGTAACGACACTTATCAAAGCGACTAGCTGCGTGGGCCCAACTAGCGCTATATTGTTGTAAACTAAATACTTACCATCAGTTTAAAGACTATGTCATCTAGACTGTTGATGGTGAAGCACAGAGAGCAATGCTTTTGTACTGCTGATTTACAATATATGGATGGTCAACCAACTAAATTAAAAATCATGTTTCCAGAATCGAACCAGGGAATCTCCGTGTTAAATTTAAAATAAAAAATTAATTGTATTTTATATGTCGCCATTTTTTTTAATAGTAAAAAAAATATTACAAAATTCTTAAACCAATATCATCACAAGTTATAATTTATTTATACAGTCCAAAAAAAAAATTTCGAAATGTCACTATTAGTGATTAATTTAAACAAAACATCTCGTCTGTTACCGGTAACAATTAACATGGTAATTTGAACCTTACACTACGCAATATAACCAATACTCTTAATGTTACCACTACAGAGAGTAAAGTGTGAGTTGGTTGATGTCCCTGTTCTTAGAACATGTCGGCTCCTCACTGGAAGCTCGAGTTTATTGAGAATCGAACCCGCGCCTCTACGAGACGTTTTCTATATTAAAATTAACCACTAGGAACTAATAAAAAATATCAATATCATTTCGTGTAAATGAAATAAATAAAGTAATACATGAAGCAGAACTATTTACAGGTACCATTAATTTTGAATTATTAATTTTGAATACCAAAAAAAAAACTCGCGCTTGACGACGGTACTGTAAATGGTGATTGTGAAGCGAGCTAGTCTAGAAATAGCTTATTGTAACAGGACAGTTTCCTACGGCGTCAACAGATGGCGCCACTTGTATAAAGAAGCGCGCTATGGTTAATATGAACGCGACTCGATATGAGTTGCTAGTTGCTATTGTCCTGTTTCATGGTTTTTGAACTCCTCTGACAGTGGTCAATACACTGCACGTGCTGTGCGGTTGTTATTCTGAAACCCACGCCCACGCCCAACGTGGGGCACCCCAAGATTACTACTACATTATTAATTTTAAACATAAGTAAATGTGTAGATAAGGTTATATAAAAATAGTTAAGAAGTTATCGAAATCTCATCTAAAAAGATTTGATTGGAAGGAACATATATATCGGCGCAACAACACTATTTACTTGAAAGTATTTGTAAAAAATGACAAGCTACCCTCTCTCCCTTCCTCACTCTTGTATAACTTACCCCCTCTCCTTTCCCCACTCTAGATATAAATACGAGTGGTCGCTATCGCACAGGCCATTCGGGCGCGAGCGGCCGTACATAGTACAACTCTCGAGTTGTGTTTGTACGCTTGTTCTTAAGTAAAAAGATAAGTATCCAAGAAGAAAGTCTTATCATTAAACATCACTATGGAAAATAATGATAATGATGTCGGCAATGCCGACGTCATTATTTTTTAAAAAAACATCACTACCTCCAAGACTCCGTCATCAGAAGTGGGATCGCATGCTGCCTCCGCTCAGCATCAACCTGGAGCTACATTACAAGCAGAACCACACCATGGTTTAAATACTACAGGTAAAACTGGGAGTTGCATGCGACAGGAACACCAGATGACCGTATCGGCGGAAGAAGACGACACTCTAGCATCAGCCGATGAACCTATACCATCCACTTCACAAACCAGCATGGTCGAGCAACAAAATCAACTGATCAACAACATAGTACCACAGTGGTACGCAACAACATAGTACCACAGTGTAACGCAACATCATAGTACCACAGTGTACGCACATCATAGTACCAACAGTGTACGCACATCATAGTACCACAGTGTACGCAACAACATAGTACCACAGTGTACTCAACATCATAGTACCACAGTTGTACGCAACATCATAGTAACCACAGTGTACGCAACATCATAGTACCACAGTGTACGCAACATCATAGTACCACCGTGTACGCAACATCATAGTAACCACAGTGTACGCACATCATAGTACCACAGTGTACGCAACATCATAGTACCACAGTGTACGCAACAACATAGTACCACGTGTACGCAACATCATAGTACCACAGTGTACGCAACATCATAGTACCACAGTGTACGCAACATCATAGTACCACATTGTACGCAACATCATAGTAACCACAGTGTACGCAACATCATAGTAACCACAGTGTACGCAACATCATAGTACACAGTGTACGCAACATCATAGTACCACAGTGTACGCAACACATAGTACCACAGTGTACGCAACACATAGTACCACAGTGTCGCAACATCATAGTACCACAGTGTACGCAACAACATAGTAACCACAGTGTACGCAACAACTAGTACCACAGTGTACTCAACATCATAGTACCACCAGTGTACGCAACATCATAGTACCACAGTGTACGCAACATCATAGTACCACAGTGTACGCAACATCATAGTACCACAGTGTACGCAACATCATAGTACCACGTGTACGCAACATCATAGTACACAGTGTACGCACATCATAGTAACCACAGTGTACGCACATCATAGTACCACAGTGTACGCAACATCATAGTACCACAGTGTACGCAACATCATAGTACCACAGTGTACGCAACATCATAGTACCACAGTGGTACGCAACAACATAGTACCACAGTTGTACGCAACATCATAGTACACAGTGTACGCACATCATAGTACCACAGTGTACGCACATCATAGTACCACAGTGTACGCAACAACATAGTACCAACAGTGTACGCAACATCATAGTACCACAGTGTACGCAACAACATAGTACCACGTGTACGCAACAACATAGTACCACAGTGGTACGCAACAACATAGTACCAACAGTGTACGCAACATCATAGTAACCACAGTGTACGCAACATCATAGTACCACAGTGTACGCAACATCATAGTACCACAGTGTACGCAACAACATAGTACCAACAGTGTACGCAACATCATAGTACCACGTGTACGCAACATCATAGTACACAGTGTACGCACATCATAGTACCACAGTGTACGCACATCATAGTACCACAGTGTACGCAACATCATAGTACCACAGTGTACGCAACATCATAGTACCACAGTGTACGCAACATCATAGTACCACAGTGTACGCACATCATAGTACCACGTGTACGCAACATCATAGTACACAGTGTACGCACATCATAGTACCACAGTGTACGCACATCATAGTACCACAGTGTACGCAACAACATAGTACCAACAGTGTACGCAACATCATAGTACCACAGTGTACGCAACAACATAGTACCACAGTGGTACGCAACAACATAGTACCACAGTGGTACGCAACAACATAGTACCAACAGTGTACGCAACATCATAGTAACCACAGTGTACGCAACATCATAGTACCACAGTGGTACGCAACAACATAGTACCACAGTGTACGCAACAACATAGTACCAACAGTGTACGCAACATCATAGTACCACAGTGTACTCAACATCATAGTACCACAGTGTACGCAACAACATAGTACCACAGTGTACGCAACAACAAATTACTTCCAAAGTAACATACAAAGGCACACAGATGCCAATCTCACATCCCATTGTTTCAGACAGACTCCATAACTCTCTGGTGGTTCACCCACAATACATAAGCGGCTGGTGCAGGGCGCGCACCGCCGGTCAGAACGGCCGTATCGGCGCAACAACACTATTTACTTGAAAGTATTTGTAAAAAATGACAAGCTACCCTCTCTCCCTTCCTCACTCTTGTATAACTTACCCCCTCTCCTTTCCCCACTCTAGATATAAATACGAGTGGTCGCTATCGCACAGGCCATTCGGGCGCGAGCGGCCGTACATAGTACAACTCTCGAGTTGTGTTTGTACGCTTGTTCTTAAGTAAAAAGATAAGTATCCAAGAAGAAAGTCTTATCATTAAACATCACTATGGAAAATAATGATAATGATGTCGGCAATGCCGACGTCATTATTTTTTAAAAAAACATCACTACCTCCAAGACTCCGTCATATATAATATGGAACACTTGACCTTTAGGAGAAAGAGAAAGTAAATGGTTAAATACATAAACATAATACCTAAGAACATGAAACTATAATATTGTTAATAATAAATATTATTTTTAATATAAATACATGAAGTTTTCTATAATCATATAGTTAATAGACGCCCTCTGCTGGACACAGTCCTACATCTTCACATACATCGATATAAAACTATAGATTACATTATATATAACTTAATCATAACGCTGCTATAATTAACAAATTTTTGTAACAAAATCGATACCGAATTAGTTTATTTTATAATCTATGTTAATGATCAATTGTACTAGCGGTGTTTTTTGTATAACAAACGTCGAGTTGATTATTTGTATGTTGTTACATCGCGGGCGTTGGTTTCGTCGAGTAAGGCTCCCAGGGCCGGGTCGGGGTCGTTGACCGCGTCGTACTCCCGTTCGCTCTCCGCACCCTCGCCGATGTTCAGGAGTGTGTTGGGGAGGGTGTACACCACGCTGCCGTGGGTGTTGCCTGCTCGCAAACATCAAAGTTATAACTAACGATTTGCTGATGATTCATGAGTTCGGATCATAAATTTTACTGTGTTCCAGTTTCAAGGGTGTTGGGTGCTAGTGAAATTACTGGGATAACGAGACTTAACACTTTACGCCTCAAAGGGACGAGTGCAATATGATAAATTGTCCTGTTTATGGTCACGTTGTTATGGGCAGACTTATCACTTTTTATCAAGTGTCTGGATTAGAGTTAAGAGATTTAATATCTTATATTTCAAATGTTAGATATTGAGAAAAATAATTGATTACCAACATTTTGTTAGTAAAATAGTAGGTACATCGACATTTTTAAAAGACTAAAATGAAAAAAGGGAGGGTATGGCATAACATTCTTTCACTATAAAAGACAGATGACTGTAAGTCTCGCGACATTCGTGTTTGGGCAATGTGCGAGGTGTGAGCTCTATGACTGGTGACGTGTGAATGTGAGAGGGATGACAGATTTAATTTATATTTGAATTGTGGTTTCTAATACAAATGAACTACCACATGGTGCAATGTCTACTATTTCTCTTTTCCTCACCTTTCTCGTCTGTGGATTTAGCGCCATAGTCCTTCCGCCTCCTCCACATGTGGCCGAATATGGCGATGACTAAAATGATCAGCAGCAATCCCACCGCGCCTCCTACCACCCAAGACAGCTCTAAACCAGCTAACCTGAAAGTGAACGGTCATTTTATACAATAACCCCGTTTTCATAAAGCAAAAATTACTGGTAATTTACAATTATCGCAATAACGAAATCCACAAACCGGAATAAAATTTATAAAAATTAAAATTAGTTTTTTTCAAAATTTTAATATGAAGTAATCTCGTCTTACAGAATTACTGGTAATTAATATATTACTAACGACACTAGGAAATAATAATATTTTTTTCAATATAGATTAGTTCTTAACGAGATATTTGCAAAGCGCTCGATCAAAATGAGATGCAGTGTAAATCCTCTAAAATTTTATGGGTAGGTGCGACACTTACCATCAGGTGAATGACCTGCTGGTCTCCAGTAAGGAAAGAAACAAATTATCGATAATCAGCATACCTAGATGAGGAAGCGACTTCGGCCGACTCGACGTTAGAGGGTAGATAGCAGATGCCGCCATCAGCACACCTGCAGCTACCTTCTGAACAGTTTCCACTGCAGCTCTCACAGTCCACTCTGAAATTGTGAAAAATTATAAGTAATTCATGTACGATAACTGAAAAATTAACTGAAGTTAGTCTCTTTGCTTTATCCGTAGGAGTCTGTTGCCAGTTAACGACCACAGCAGCGTATATTTGTTCCCGTTTAAATGGAGTTACAGCTAGTTAAATTACCGTAGTAACGAGATTTAGTGTCTTGGTTTTATTTTGAAATAGATTTATTTAAAAGGTAATCCGAAAAGATCTTTTTAAGATCTATTATAAACTGATTAAATACTGATATCTAGTGTCTGTACGGATTCTGATAAATACCGGGTAGTAGAAATGTTTTAGCGTTTCAGTAGTGGGTAGTGGTAATGAAATCTTGTCGCAGCCGAAAATACTAAAAAAGCTTGGTGTAGTGATTACTGAATATCTACTATATATCAATCGCGGTTATATTATAAACGAGCTAGATTGCTCTACAATTTTTTTGTGGAAAACATAAAATTTAGAGATTTTTCATTTTAATTTACTCAATGAAAATTGCTAGTTATAACAAAAAAATTTTTGACCGTGACAAAATGTAACAATTTTTTTTTGTGTAAAACATCTTCAGATTTTTCAAAGGCAAGATTTTTAAAAATACTGAACTATTTTCGAAATTGCAAATGTTTGTTTTGAACGACATTTTTAGACCTCTAAACTGCTTCATATTTTTGAAAAGTTGATAATGCACTTTGGTTCTGGAAGTGAGTAGTTTTCTTGGCTACACATTCAGCCGCATCGAGACGACAATCGGAGCGGACAGTTTCCAATTTCCAACCTCTCCACTTGGAAGCACTCGCTCAAAATGAAAAAAAAGCGAACAGAGCAACACACACAAACACACCCGTTCGTTTAGTTTTATTATTATAGAAGATTTTTATAATTAACATGAAAAATACTTACGGCTGTATTGATATCCGTTCGCAGGTTCCATTTTGTAACTTATAATCCCGATCGCACTCGCAGGTTCCGTACACGGTGCATACCCCATGTTCACAGGGTCCGGCGCATTGTTTGCGACAGAATGGTGTACTCCCGTTACTTTTTTCATAACCGGGACTGCATTCACACCGCTCCGGAGACACGCAGTTCCCATTTAAACACGGTTCAGTACAAACGGGCACACATCCTGTCGAATTATCCATCAGGTAGCCCGCGTTACAAGTGCAAACATTCGGCGCTGAACAATATCCGTTGGCACAAGCGTCTTCGCAAATCGGAGTGCACACTTCGCTCAAATTCCTCGAGTAGCCTTCGTTACATTCGCAGACGTTTGGTGCTACACAGTTCCCGTTCTCGCAGTTGTCGCAGACCGGGGCACAGCTCCAGTTGCTTTCGTTCTTATAACCCTCGTTGCATTTGCACACACCGGGCTCGACGCATGCGCCGTTCTCGCACTCCGGCTCGCACTTGGGTACGCATGCGAACGGATCGGTACCCGGTGAGCAGGTCCCGTTTTCACACGGGTGTGCATAACCTGGTGCACATATGGGTGCGCAGTGTGTGGTGTTAAGTTTCTCGTGCCCCGGGTCGCAAAGGCAGGTGTTGTTACCGGCGCACTTGCCGTTGGAGCAAGGCGGATCACAGACTATGTCAACGCATTCCCCGTCAACCAACTCGTACGGGGGCTCGCAGCTGCATTTGTTGGGACCGATGCATTTGCCCCTCTCGCAACCCAGTACGCAGTAGTAGACGCATTTTTTACTTGCGAAATCAAACTTCCAACCATCACAGCACATTAGCATATCTATCCTATCGACCTGTAACAAGCAATATAATTAATTATTTTCAATTCAATCATGAACTTCACCGATAAGTACCTCCGGCCTTACAATTAAAAAAAAACAAAGATATACTTAAGAAAAGCATCAAAGATTTTAACCAAAAGTTAATATAGTTGTAACAATTAAAGTTTCCCTTAATACTGTAATGGTTTTCTTCTATCATATGTTTGCCAATTTAAATTAAAACAGTTTACTGAAACTGATTTTTTACATACAAATAGTTTCATAGATTCTTTACACTTATTACTTAACATTTTTTGCGAATATTTGACGCTTAAACAAAAATAATTCATAAACACCAAAAGATATTATCTGAAACATAAATAAATGAAATGCGTTGTACATGTTAAGCACATGTGATATCAAGTTATTTTTAAGTGTTGCGGTCACAAAACAGATAAGTGCATAATGTACGCCGTTTATTTTAACATTATCGTTATTCTCATAACATAGTTTCGTATTCACAATGGCGGTGTGTTCCTTATGAGATGGATCTATGTATCAGAGTTCAATAAACTTAACCGTCTCGTAAGCAGTATGGATAAAAGAGATATTTGAGGGGTTTTATAAATCTTTTTTTGTCACTTTTATATGTTAACTTTCACTTAACCTCTTACGTAGTTAAACCCAAAAACTGCGGGTATGTAAATGTAGAAGACTGATTGCTGTCGTTAAATTACTTCAGTAGTTTTCACTACTTACCACTCCCATTATTATCTATAAAGACATCTATTATTATTGTATCTAGTATACTATAATTTAATGAATGTTAGTAAGTTAAAAGCAATGAATATATAAAAAAACAACCGATGTGTTGGAAGTTTGATAAGTGGACGCAAAACGACCGGTTGTTGGAGCTAATCTTCATGAGTCAGATCGTTACAGAACAAATTAATGTTTATAAAAATTATAACGGAATATGTAATATAATATGATATAAGATGTCAGTTAAATTTAACTTTCTGCTGCTTTCACGTTTTTTGTTATTTTTAACCGATTTCAAACGTCGTCGCGAAGGGCAGATGTCGAAAGCAGCCTTCCCTCTCTGATTAATATATTTTAGTAAAAATATGTTTAATTTCGTCATCGCCATTTCAAACTACTGATGAACATAAACCCTAATAAATTTTGAGAAGTATTGCACTTCTTCTTCTCCTTCTTCTTCTTCAAGGGCCGCTCCATTACTGAAGGTTGGCCTCCATTAATTATTTAATTAATTATATTGTACTCGCTGTCTTTTAATATCGTATACATCTGTCTCTTTTTTAAAAATATAATCTTAATAATTAATGATGTAGATGTAATAGTAAGGATGTTGATATAAAACATTCTTACCTTTCTTCCCCGACCACCTCTGAATTTTTTGTACTTGGTTCTGAAATAGAAATAATAACAATTACAAATTATAAAATAATTGAAATTGTGACGCTTGATAAACTAAACAGCCATTTCAACGTTCCCACTGCTGGGACTCGGTACTTATTCTCATAAGATGAAAATCAATGCTAATCATATTCAGCTGTTACTTTAAAATATCAAATAAAACTTTTTTTGTTAATTTCAATTGCAAACTGGTAATTGTAATTACGTTTACATATTATAATAATTAATTATCATTGTGCAGTAGGAAAATAATTAAAATTTAATTAGTTTACTGTCGACTAGAAACAATTGCCCCAGTTGTATATTATGCAACGGGAAGTGTTGCAAGGACGAAAAAACATTTTATTAAAATGTTATCGTACATATGTTACTATGCTATAAAGAATTAAAAATATATAATTCGTTGTAATTAGTAAAGGATGCACCGCTTGTGATGAGTAGTATTAATAAAATTCCCTTCTAAGCCTGTGAAAGCGAATATCCTTTTAGTCGCCTTCTATGATAGGCAGGGGTTACCATAACCTTTTTCTAAATAGCATAAAAGTACAAAGCAGAAAATCTTTTGAACCATGATTGTTTAATAGAAAACCAGCGCGATCAGTCTTCCACATATTTCTTCCTGGACCCTGTTAAACAGGACCTTTACCTTTATTCCCACTCAAAGCAAAAGTTTTTTATTTATTTATTTATGCACACAGAAATTACAGATTGAAAATTAAATGTACAGACATATTAAGTGCAAAGGCACTACTTATTGCAATGTGAAATTTCTTCCAGTAGGCCTTTTGTTGGAAAATTTTATATTAGTGAAAGTAATTTCGGTGCATATTGCTAAACTACAAACTAAATAAAACTAAGACATATAATATATATACTAAAGTAAAACTTGCCAAGAAAAAACCAAAAAAAAAAAATGTACATATATATATTTAAAAAAAGCTACTGTTTTTATAAGAAATAGGTACAAAATAATATAAAAAAAAAATATACAAAAATAAAAAAGTCAAGTTCAACGAATCGTTTAACGACAGCAATACTATCTATATAAAAATCTAACCTATGTTTGCCACTAAATAAATATACAAGTCTCATTGTTAAGTTATTTAAAAGCTATGTAACTGTAATATTGTTTAAAACAATCGCATGATACATAAGTTATCAGCGACAGGATTACTTTGTCGGATGACGAATGAGATCTTTGCACCCACACCCTCCGATATTCGTGGAGGTCGTCCGTTACGCGTAACAGGAAACGGGCATAAAGGGCACTGTTCGTTAATTACAAATGTCTTTCGTAACGTTTTTTAATATGTATTACATAGTATTCCATAGAAATATCACATGAGAATGACGCTGTTAATAATGAAGCGTGCTCGTAGAAATACAAAGGTCATAAAAAGTCATCCGATGTTGTTTAGCTCTAATTTTTGTTTAAACTCAGATGCTGTTTTTTGATTACTTTAATTTGAACCTTTATAATTTTATTAGTCTATTCGAGAAGATAATATCGGCCAAATGGGCGCCGCCACAATTTGGTGATTCGATTTGGGCTTCCAATTGGCCGATTTCTATTGGCCCACCTTGTGCTTTAATATATTCATTTAACTATTTATTTAGATCAATAGTTAGAAAGGAATATTCATTATCAAAAATATTTACACAAACTATAAATACATAACACTTCAATTACTACTTAATGATTATAATAACAATATTTAAAAGACTAACATAAATAACAAATGGGTGAAAGAAACTTAGAATACAGGATATAGAAATGTTTAATTTAAATCAAAACATGTTATAACGACTAACGACATAAGCTGAGGACTTATGTTAGGCCGGCATCGAACCTGGGATCTATGTATTACAGAACAACCGATATTTTAAAATATAAATCGATACACTTAAACTCAAGTTAAACACTACTTCCTTTTCGCATCTATAGTTAAAAAGTTTTGTTTAAAGTTTGATCGTGTTGATTCCTTAACAAAAACCTTGTTTAACCTTTTAAGTTTATTGACCTTAAAAAAATTATATTTTAAGTTGTATTTATACCGTTAAACAAATACTTAACAAGATTCAAACTTATGAGGAATAAATATTAAAAAAAAACACACAACTCACGTAACGCAAACGCCCTCATCGCCTCTCCTCAACTGGCACGAGGTGATCTCGTACAACAGAAACAAAACAAACAGCACGAGGAAGGTGGTGGTCAAGAGTCGCGCCGCCATCCCGCCGACGGTCACCACTTGCACTATAATAATATCACAACACCGCGACAACGACAACGAGCGGTATTTATCTATCGCAAACGGAAGCGGAGCGGCGCAATGGCGATGCGCTCGTAAATATTCCACGATTATTTGCGAGCATCGATATTATAATACAATCGATCCTCGCCGGCGTCCAGATCCAACTGGCCACTCTTCAACGAAGCCGAGTTCAAAAATTAACGACCGATACAAACATAATTCAATAATTAATATTTACACAGTGTTGCCACTAACGTACTACTGGCCACGACTTTAAATATGACGTCTAAATTCTCAATAACAATCATCACCTTAAAAGATCTTTCCCAATTATCTCCATATTTAAAAGTTCTACTGCTGTTTATTACTAATTTTTGAGTATTATAGCTTACTACTCATTACTTGATTACTAGTATGATGCGACCTGTAAAGTAATTACTATACGGTTTCATCATTAACAATCTACGAAAGTTTTTTAAGTTCTATTTTAACTGCTAACTTTATGAAATTGCTCTAACATTTCTTATTACTCGTTAAGTTATTAACACTAAGTCTTATTCTATTAAATTATTTATTTGAATCCATTGGTTAGTTTTTATTAAATCTTCTTTCAATCGTTATGCTCGAAATAAGTTTCGTGTCAAGGTAATCGTTTAGAACATTCTAGGTTATGTCCCATAATAAACAACTCATTATTTCTATAAAGAACAAAATTATGATATAACGCGTTGTTTATATTTAGTACAGTTTAATATTTTACTTTGGCAGTTAAAACTTCGTATTAGTCAACTGAAAACATCAGCACCTTTGTTAAGAATTGTTTTTTCTAATATTGTCCACATGCCAAATGTTACGAAACCCTCTGAGTGATGATCACGTGATTTTAAAAGCTACAAAAATAAATATTTCGGTTAACAAAACTTTAGTCAATGCCAAGGTCGTAAACATGAATCCCTTTACCGATTTCTTTGTCTTTCGTCTACATAATTTATTTTTTGATAGTATCTGGAAGACGTCAACTGCTGAGCATAGATCTTTATTAAGGATCTTCACAGCGATCGGTCTAGTTTATTTAATATATACAAATTGGTTATAATATACAGATTATCATATACGTAGTTTAAAAAGGAGGCAAAAGTTATATATCTGACTTTGAAAATACGAATAGGTCCATTAAACCCAGTTATCCTTTGTTGGAAAGCGTCTAGGTAAGTACCACCGCAGCTCCTATTATCAACCGCTAAACAGTGGTGTGCAAACATTACTGTGTTCCGGTTTGATGGGCGCTGTAAGCTAGTGAAATTACTGGAGTAACGAGACTTAACACCTAATGTCTCGTGGCGACGAGCGCTATCTGGTGCAGTGTATACCATCTTAAGTAGGCCTCGTTTAAGGCAAGCGTATCTCACCATCAGGTGAACGTCTCGCTCCGTAGAATAAATAAAGAACAATGCTGAATGTAAAGATAGAAATAGAACGAAGTTGTGTAAATTAAACTTAATTGATGAATAAAATGTAATTTGTTGTATGTACTTAATTGTCTTTCCGGTGTGTTTATTAAATGTAAAAAAAATATCTAGTTCTTAATGTTACATAGTATGTCTAAATTTTATTTTTTATTTTATCTTTCATTTTATTATACTCTCTCTGTATAGAGAATGTTTTGTTATATCATGCAATTTAATTTAATATTTGATTTAATTTTAATAAAATTTTTATTAAATTTTTGTATGTTTGTTAATTAATAGTTTTTTTTATGTGCCTATATATAAGTAATGCAAGCTGTGTCTCCTTAAACTTAAGGTGCACAATGTTTTCTATATTGCCTGGTTTAATTTATGTAAGTTGTATTGTGTAATCTTTTTTGGAGACCTTATCAATAAATAAATAAATGTACCGGTAGTGTTAATTTAGTTAATAATTGTAAAGATTTGCATGCTTATTATTAAGTAGAATGTGCGCTATTCATTAATTATAAACCATCGTATTTTGTTACCACATTCTTGCAAATAAATGATTTGATTTGAAAAAAATTCTTTGTTTTATCATTTAGTAGAAAAAAGAATGAAAGCAGTTGCATGTTACTATTTGTGAATAAGATTTGTGTGAGAAAGCTTGCTCTGTACAACGCTTACTCTTTGCTGTGTGGGAACAATGACATTTCGCGTTTACACCGGACAGCTTTATAGACATCCGGCGGCGGTGCGCACGCGCACGAGATGCGAATGGAGACGCCCGCTGTACGTAAATATGCAAAGCATTGGGATAGTAAAGGCCCTCTCACACTAACCGATATATAATCTTTATCAACGATGATCTACTGGTGGTAGGTCTCTGTTGCCGGAGACCGTCTGGGTAGGTACCACCGCAGCTCCTATTTAAACCGCTAAATAGTACTGTGCAAACATTACTGTGTTCCGGTTTGAAGGTCGCTGTAACTAGTGTCATTACTGGGGTAACGAGACTTAACACCTTATGTCTCAAGGCGACGAGCGCAATGTGGTGCAGTGTGTACCATCTTAACTAGCGCCGCGTTGTCATGGGCAAGCGTATCACTTACCATCAGGTGAACGTCTTGCTCGTCTCGTCGCATAGTAGTATAAAAAAAAAACAGTAGTAGCATAATGTCATCTTATTATCCGGGTCTCTATGACCTTATAATATCAGAATGTGCCGGAATAACCTAGATACTAATTTTCATGTTTTGGACACAAAGATCATGAGTTCGAATCTCAGTGAAATATTTCTTTTTAACTACCCATCCTTCCACAGTACTATCTTTAACCATTCATATCTCTTTACCCATAAGATCTAAAGACTTTATATTTTTGATATCTCGTCTTCTTATCCTATACTTAATTATTCTAAAATAATATCCATGTAACTCTACCGGTTTCAAAGTTACAAGCGTTACGGTGTATTTAAGTCAGTCTTACGCTAATGCAATCGAGTGATAGAGACTAAAAGTGAAATACCATAATTATAACAATGATACGTTAGTTAGAATGTTTACTAAGCGTTACGTCATTCACTAGAACTTTCGTTGAGGTAGTAATTAATTAAATTAAATACTAAATTACGCGAGTGTGAGGTTACTTTTCTGTTATCAACCATTAAAACACTTGAACTAGGTCTAGCGAAAAAATATACCGTTTCCCCTCCAGCGTCATCTGAATGTCTAATTGCTCATTAGCGGATATCCTCGATTAGAATGCGGTGGTAGCCATTAGATGTATTTGGCACCGACGTTTCATGGACTTTCTAATATTAGGCGCCACATGACAATGTGGTATACATCCTTTTTAGGATGACCGTCTAGATACCACCGCAGCCCCTATTCCTACCGTCAAAGAGAAGTGTGCAAATATTACTCTTCCGAGCTAAGAAATTAAGCTAGAGAAATTACTGGGGTAACGATACTTAACTCTTCTTCTAAGTCGTATTTCCTCATGACTGAGGGTCGAGGTCATCATATTTTTATTGAAACACACGGCGACTCTCTTGGCAGTTATAATGGAGTGGTTTGCCATTGCCTTGTCCATTAACTACCGATACTTAATACCTCATGTTTTACGACGAGCATGAACGGAAATAGTAAAACAGTTTGCATCAGATGAGATTTCAGTTAAAAAAATAGTGCTAAATTCAAAATGGTTTGAATGCTTGTTAATTGTTGTTTTTTAACTTAACTTATTGTTTTTTTCTTCATTGTAGCTAAAACATAAGTCTAGTGCGAAAGATTGTAAATAAATGAGTTACCGAGTGCCCTGGTTTGAGAAGTGTAACCTGCCAAGGAACATCCTAAAACTAGCATTTAGACTTCGTTGTGGTCACATTCCGTCCGCGAAGTTCACATTTCTTATGAAAAAAGTTGATTCCCCGATGTGCAAAATTTGTAATCAGATTGAGGATGTGCAACATTTGCTGATGGAATGTAAACAGAATAATTTTAAGAGAAATTCATTGCTGACATCACACAGGATTAACATCAGGGATGTTGGCGTGGTGCAAACCGCGCTGGCAGACCCAACATCCAAATTCGCCAAAGACCTGATGTCCTTGGCGAATCTGAATGATATTAGCTCTTAAGTGATTTAGTCTGTAGTTTAAAATGTAGATATAGTCTTAAGATATAAAGGGTACGATGGGATTGATATGCTCCTTCGGGGCAAAAATCCCAAAACCAAAATAAATAAAAAAAAAAAAATGAGCTACTACAACGCTTATTTCCAGAAATCATTACAAAACGATTTGAACTTGAAAAATTCAACGCGCAACAAAAAAATAATAATTTGAACAATCAATTAAAGCTAATTAATATAGTTGCGTGAGAACGATGACTAAATGATTTTAATGATGTACTCGGAGCAGTGTTAATTATTTTTAACGAGCTTTCCGATAACCGTTGTTGTTGATTGAATTAATGTTTACAAACGTTTAAAGCGCTAGTGTATTTAAGTTGTATTAGTATCAAGATTCATAATGACTTTTATTACTTTTTATATAATAAATTATAACAAAACTTGACATAATGGACTTTCATCGCTCACAAGCTTTTTCACACACTAATAATATTATAATATGCTTAAACTTAACCTCGATGTCAGATGTTAAGTGACAACTGGGCTATAGTTAGTAAATCATATTTGGTTATAATATTCTGAATTTCAGTATATCTTAAGAGCAGGAAGACAGCGATCCAAACACTATCTTGTCGTCCCGAATTCGAACCATGGACATCCATGTAGCGAAGATAATATTCATATGGGATCCTTAAATACTCTACATGTAAATAGTTATAAATGCGATACGGAATAAGGAAAAACATAATAACAAAATATGTTTGGTATCCCACAATATGTTATTAGTTATACACTCGTGTCGAAAAACAAATCTATAACATTTGAGTATGTCCAATAGTTTTCAGGTCATTTGAGCATTGAGATCTAAAATCCAAAAAACGATTATATTGATAACTATAAAAATTAATATTTTAACCCATCACTGTTGTAACTCTGCATCAGACAGCGCTGTATCCACTTCTACAACAATCAAACAATTTTAAGTTAAGCAATATGAGAAGACATAAAAATCAATAACAAACATTACAGAGTATCAGTTAAGTAGTTAATAAATTTAATTAGTTCAATACAAAACATCGATTTGCGTCATAGCGAAGAATGTGCAAGAACTTAACCGCAATTGCATACACATAGAACATTGTAGAAACGTACATTTCCTATTGATAATGGAAACAATATGTTATGCAACCGGCTAGACTATTCCACTTCCCTAAAGGATAATTATAATAGGAATTAAATAATATACTACTATACCTATGTATGTACAATAAATATGAACTGAAAAAGCATAGCTAAAAAATGTCAACAAAACTCTAATGAAATGAAGAAAAAAATCGTAGCGATCTGTAAAAAGTTATCTGTGATCATTGAAGAAAAAGATTCTTCTTCTAAGTCGTATTTCCTCATGACTGAGGGTCGTGGTCATCATGTGTAATGAAACACACGACTTACTTGTCAGTTATAATGGAGTGGTGTTGCCATTGCCTTCTCCATTTCACATACTAGTGCGAGCACGGATGGTCATCACATAGATATGAACGTTTCCTCACGATGTTTTCCTTCACCGTCAAAGCGCGTGATATAAGTTGGTGTTATACTAACTGCACATAAATTGAGAAATTCATTGGTGCAGGCCGGATTCGAACCCGGTATTTTCGGAGTGGAAGGCTGGCGTTCAAACCTTTAGACTGTCACGGCAAGGAAAAGATACGAGACTTAAAATAGGATTAAGTATATGCACAACAAATTTAACATAACCATGATTGAGATTATTATGTGATCTGGTAGTAAGTAACATGTTACAATATAAACTAGTCAATGTGGTATATATACACTACACCGCATTGTTCTTATCTCCGTTACGAAGTCTTTGTATCCTTATCACTTACATATTGACACGGTGGTAGGTCTCTGTTTCCGGAGACCGTCTGGATGGGTACCACCGCAGCTCCTATTGCAACCGCCAAATAGTAGTGTGCAAACATTACTGTGTTCCGGTTTGAAGCGCGCTGTAGCTAGTGTAATTACTGGGGTAACGAGACTTAACACCTTATGTATCAACGCGACGAGCGCGATGTGGTGCAGTGTGTACCATCTTAACTAGCGCCACGTTGTCATGGGCAAGCGTATCACTTACCATCAGGTGAACGTCTTGCTCGTCTCGTCGCATAGTAGTATAAAAAGAAACTTAAACAAACAATACATAACTAATTCAAAATTCTCATCAAAATTTACATAACTAAATACTACAATTGTATATGTACGAAAGAAACAATATTTTAGCGCATTGCATGGTTTCTGTATAGTTTTTTAGTTTGTTTATTTAATAGATTTATTTTCATAGTCTAAACTAATAAATAAAAAAATACAGCATTTTTTTACTGCGGCAAAGTTTAGAGCAAATTCTGATATAACCAGAACTACAAATTTGCTATAGAAATTATCACAGTTAACTTTTCAGTTTAATTCAATTTAAGATAACAATTACTAAGTTATAACTAATATATACTACTTAACTAACAATTTTAATAATTATATAATTTGTGTATATCCAATCAATTTAACTGTGGCTTCTTTATTAGTACAGTTCATATAATTGGCGCTCTCGGTGAGCTTAGTATACAAAGCTACCTTTAACTTGGAATATATTGCCACAGAAGAATCTATTGAGTATCAAAACGATTACCAGATTTTATAAGTTCAAAAATCACAGTTCTTCTATAGCTACAAACTGTTACGTTAATTAGAAATTATAAATCGTCGTCAACGATATTAGTAGCTTTATAATTTTTCCTTCTCGATTTCGTATTTAATATCGATATGTATTATCTTATTCATTTCTTATATTAAATGAGTTCTAAAAGAGAAGAATTATAACAAATAAACTAAATGAATTAATAGGAAATAAAGCCGCGAGATCAAAATTTTTAAATTGGGTGAGAAAATGAGAGTGATTATTAAAAATGAATAGGATGTTAATAATAAGTATAAACATTATTAAAATATACATTTGGTTTAAGAGGGAGATTATAAAGAAATACATAAATTAGATAACGATTAATCAAAGATAAAGACTCCATTGGCGCATGTTAGAGAAAAATGTACAAGAGAGAAAAATTAATAATCACAAAGGAATATTTAGCGAAATTCATAATCTTGATAAGCTTAAGGTCTGAATCACTGGATCCGTGGGTCAAAAAGCCTAGGCACTATGTGTCATGACTATTTTCACTTTTGTCACAACAATACGGGTCAATATGATAATGTAATCATTCGCGCCGCGTCACGGAGACAATGCGTACCATTACTCAGCGACGTACACTAGCACGCAATAATAGTGTGCCGAAGCTTTATATTAATGTATACAGAAAATAAACTATTTATTGTTTGATCTAAATGAAAGTATGAAGCTGTAGTCAAGTGTTAGGACCTGACTTCACATGATGTTATAGAACCGAAAATAATAAAGCTTGCCAGTTCCGAATAGGCTTTTGCACTTTTAAGTTATACCGGTATATAACAAAGTGTAAAAAGACGCAGAAGGACTTCAATTAATATCCTCAATACCTCGCAATCACTATTTCAACACTTCACCACTTGCATCATGACCGCATATTCGAATTATCGTACATAACGCGAACTACCGTCGACAGCCATTATTAAAAGTGGTGATGCGACAGTAATGAATGACCGTAACAAAAGCTATAATAACGGTTAATTTTCAAAATAATATTGAATTGACCGTAATTGAAAAAAAACTATATATTGAAATAAGCAATTGAAGTTAAAAGACACAAAAATTTGTAAAAAAAATTAGGAGAATGTCATTCAATTATTTTGAAGAAACAATGTAATTACTTTCAGCAAACAGTAAGAGCAATACGTAGAAAAAATCGCACCAAGGAAAACAAGATGAAAACTAAAAAAAACGCTGTACAGATAATATTGACGGCGAGTGTACAGAACTACGTCCTGCCTGACTCTATCAGTGAATACAGACTATTCGCCTTCCGTTAATGGCGGCCCACGCACTTGCATTGTACTCCGACACACAACAATGTCAATGACGGCCGAATGATCGGTTAAGAAGCACTTCGTATGCACATAACAAAATATACGCATCGCATTGTGTAAAAGTACAGACATATTTAGCTGTTAATTTGCCGTAACGTCATGCGGATGAGGTAGTGTCAGTGAAAGATTTAAATATACAAACCCGAAGGGCACGCTGCAATCGAGACACTTGCCGTCCCCGTCGCACGCGCCGCCGCACCCCATCGCGCACTCCCTCACGCACTTCGTGCCGCTGCCGTCCGCCACGTAGCCCTCGTTGCAGCTGCACAAGTTCGGTTCAACACAAACACCGTTGATACAGCCGTCGTCGCACACCGGCTCGCAGCGACCACTGCTGTTTGTATACCCCTCATCACACACGCAGACGTTGGGTGCAGCACAGTGCCCCTCGTCGCAGGATTCACACAACGGCGCGCAGCTCCCATTCACAGCGGCGTAACCATCCAAACACGAGCAGACATTCGGCGCAGTGCACACCGAGTTGGTGCAGGCTGTCTCGCAGACAGGCTCGCAGGTGAAGGTGTCTTTGATCGAGTACCCAGCGATGCAGCTGCAGACGTTCGGTCCGATGCAGTTCCCGTTCGCGCATGCCCGGTCACAAACCGGCACGCAGCTGAAGTCTCTACCGATGGTGTAGCCCGGCTCGCAGTGGTAGCAGTGGGTGGCGTTGTATTGGATGTAGCCGGCGTTGCACTCGCATTTGTTATCGGCGACGCAGACGCCGTTCACGCAGGGGGGTTCACAAGTGGGCAGGATGCAGGCGTTCCTGTGCTCCTCGTCGAGGAGCGCGGGGGGCTCGCAGCGGCACACGTCGGGGGACACGCACCGACCCCCGACGCAGCCGGTGCTGCACAGCGGCGAGCAGCTGTCCTCCTCGCTCCTGTACTCCCACCCGGCACAGCAGATCGGCTGACTCTTCACGGCGTAAGACTGTAACCAAATCAAACGTTAACGACATTGAAATTATCGTGAAACTTTTGTGATCAAGTGTAGATGAATGTAAATGTATGATCTACTAAGTTATTAAATTTTTACGGAAACTGTAATAAAACTATTTTATTTTTTTATTTATTAAAAAACTTTGTACAAATATACAAACTAACAACAATGGTTACACGGAAATGGAATGGTACAGGCGAGCTTAACTCAAAATGAGTTTTCTACCAGCTAACCTTAGCGAAAAAGAAAAGTTGTATAGTGGTAGTTAATGTACAATAAAGAGTTTAAATATACTATATTTAATATACATGTGTACTCATAAACATACACAAGAAACAAAATACATACAAGTACATATAAATATACTTAAAACTAATTCAAAATAGTTAAATTACTTCCAACCTACATTATTCAAATAGATTTAACTAATACAATCGAACCTCAACTTCAGTCTCACATAACTAAAACTACACTGTAACCTAAACTGCGATGCGGAATATCTAAATCTTTGGAAGAGAAAGGACCATTCGGTGCTCGTAAGTCGCGCTTCGAGCATCCGATTAGCAATTTAAATTCTGTACGAGCGAGCACTTCCGGTTAAGGTTATATACATGATCAATCCTTTAATTTTCCAAACACGTCCACGTGACAAGCGTGTTCTATCCCGACATCCTCTCTCCATCGCAACCTACGTTACATTACAGACATCACCGACAAGTTCATTTAAGATTTCACTTGCCCAACAGTGGACTGCGATTTATGATACTACCCATAAATAATTTAATCATTACAATCATTTTTAAGCCATTTTGTTTAAATATTTATCATTAAAATACAAATTGCACATAACTTATTTAAAGTACAAAGCTGTAAAATTCCAATAGAAAACTAAACCTAAATTCGTAGGAACAATCACATTTATAATATTAATACTATATCCATCAATCGTCTATCGCCCGATGATGATGATGATAATGATTAAGTTGATTATTACTGTATATATTAAATAATTAACAGAAAAACAGTTTTATGAATGCTGTTACCAACAAACACTAAAGAGAAAAAACATTTACCATCTACCGCAAATAAATCTATATAATAAAAATGAATTGCTGTTCGTTAGTCTCGCTAAAACTCGAGAACGGCTGGACCGATTTGGCTAAATGTGGTCTTGAATTATTCGTGGAAGTCCAGGGAAGGTTAATAAGGTGAGAAAATATGGAAAAAGTGCCTGGAATATGGTAAAAATAACAATTTCTCTTTTTCATTGAGGTGACCAGATTTTTAGATAGGCAAAGCGGGACAACTCTGAAGGAATAATAATATCGTAATTTTTTTTTAGTTTTAACATAAGTACAGTTTATAAATGTTTTTTTATATAAGTGAATTTGTTTGAGTAGATTGTAGTAATTTTGTAAAATATTGTAAAAATCTTCACAAGAATTTGATAAATTAGTTTGATTGACTTGAAATATTTGCAAAATTTTATTCGTATATTACTTTCTAAAATTTCTTTCGAGGTTAAGGTGGGTGATACACGTTTTGTCATCAATATAAAGTATGAAGACTACGAGTATTTTAAGCTAAGTTTAAGAAAATTTATGCATTTATGAAATATTTAAATAAATTACTTACTTTATTTTTTCTATGGTAAGAAACAGATTTGTAATATTTATTTGTTTAATTATCTTGCTAGCACGCAGTACGGATACAAAGTGTATCATTTGAGAGACAAATACAATGTAACTGGGTAGCAAAAGCAATATGTTACGCAAAACAATGATTTTCATAAATTTAAAATTTTACTTAATTCTAAAAGTCGGGACTTTTGAAAAACGTCGCGTGACGCGGATTAATAGTAAAAAATCAGGACTGTCCCGCTAAAAGCGAGATGTCTGGTCTCCTTACTTTAGATACATAAAACGTCAAAAATTTGAAGTTCGTCCCGTCATTTAGACACCAAATACAATTTAAAAGAATATTTTTGATTTTGACATTTGATATTGACAACCAACAATTACTCATTGCAATTATAATATTTCACGAGAAAAGGGAGAAACATGGCGGACGAATTAACCACGCAGACAATATTTTAAGGATTTTTATTCTTTTATTTTATTTGTCTACACATGACACTGGCTCACTCACAAACCGTGCTCATGCCATCAATTGGGAAGAAGAAGAATATTTTACGAACTTTAGCGGGAATCTGGGCGTAAAGGTCGCGTTGTCTCGGTTGAATTTTTATTTTTTTGTGCATAATGCAGTTGAATGTTCAATGTGAGTGTAGTATCATGCAGTAAATTAGTGTGTTCGTGTGCAGCGATTGTAGAATTCAAGCAGGAACACTACTGTCCTAGGTTCATTGGTTAAAATTGTAGTTAGTCTTAACTTTACTTTGTTGATCTTTTGTGATGGTGACACTATTTAACGTTGAAAATTGAAAATTGAAAACTGTAAACAGGAAATTGAAAATTGAAAGTTGAAAGTTGGAAATGGGCAATGGGCAAGGGCAATGGGCAATGGCAATGGGCAATGGGCAAGGGCAATGGGCAATGGGAATGGGCAATGGGCAATGGGCAAGGGCAATGGGCAATGGCAATGGGAAATGGGCAATGGGAAATGGGCAATGGGCAATGGCAATGGGAAATGGGCAATGGCCAATGGGCAACGGGCAACGGCAACGGGCAACGGGCAACGGCAACGGGCAACGGGCAACGGGCACGGGCAACGGGCAACGGGCAATGGGAAATGGGCAATGGGAAATGGGCAATGGGCAATGGCAATGGGCAATGGGCAATGGCAATGGCAATGGGCAATGGGCAATGGGCATGGGCATGGGCATGGGCAATGGCAATGGGAAATGGGCAATGGGCAATGGGCAATGGAAATGGGCAATGGGCAACGGGCAACGGCAACGGGCAACGGGCAACGGGCAACGGGCAACGGGCAACGGGCAACGGGCAACGGGCAACGGGCAACGGGCAATGGGAAATGGGCATGGGCAATGGGCATGGGCAATGGGCAATGGGCAATGGCAATGGGCAATGGGAAATGGGCAATGGCAATGGGCAATGGGCAATGGGAAATGGGCAATGGGCAATGGGCAATGGGCAATGGCAATGGGCAATGGGCAATGGAATATTGGATTATTGGAATATTGGAACATTGGAACGTTGGAATGTTGGAATATTGGATATTGGAATATTGAATATTGGAACATTGGAACGTTGGAATGTTGGAATATTGGAATATTGGAATATTGGAATATTGGAATATTGGAATATTGGAATATTGGAATATTGGAATATTGGAATATTGGAATATTGGAATATTGGAATATTGGAATATTGGAATATTGGAATATTGGAATATTGGAATATTGGAATATTGGAATATTGGAATATTGGAATATTGGAATATTGGAATATTGGAATATTGGAATATTGGAATATTGGAATATTGGAATATTGGAATATTGGAATATTGGAATATTGGAATATTGGAATATTGGAATATTGGAATATTGGAATATTGGAATATTGGAATATTGGAATATTGGAATATTGGAATATTGGAATATTGGAATATTGGAATATTGGAATATTGGAATATTGGAATATTGGAATATTGGAATATTGGAATATTGGAATATTGGAATATTGGAATATTGGAATATTGGAATATTGGAATATTGGAATATTGGAATATTGGAATATTGGAATATTGGAATATTGGAATATTGGAATATTGGAATATTGGAATATTGGAATATTGGAATATTGGAATATTGGAATATTGGAATATTGGAATATTGGAATATTGGAATATTGGAATATTGGAATATTGGAATATTGGAATATTGGAATATTGGAATATTGGAATATTGGAATATTGGAATATTGGAATATTGGAATATTGGAATATTGGAATATTGGAATATTGGAATATTGGAATATTGGAATATTGGAATATTGGAATATTGGAATATTGGAATATTGGAATATTGGAATATTGGAATATTGGAATATTGGAACATTGGAACATTGAAATATTGGAATATTGGGATATTGGAATATTGGAATATTGGAATATTGGAATATTGGAATATTGGAATATTGGAATATTGGAATATTGGAATATTGGAATATTCCAATATTGGAATATTGGAATATTGGAATATTGGAATATTGGAATATTGGAATATTGGAATATTGGAATATTGGAATATTGGAATATTGGAATATTGGAATATTGGAATATTGGAATATTGGAATATTGGAATATTGGAATATTGGAATATTGGAATATTGGAATATTGGAATATTGGAATATTGGAATATTGGAATATTGGAATATTGGAATATTGGAATATTGGAATATTGGAATATTGGAATATTGGAATATTGGAATATTGGAATATTGGAATATTGGAATATTGGAATATTGGAATATTGGAATATTGGAATATTGGAATATTGGAATATTGGAATATTGGAATATTGGAATATTGGAATATTGGAATATTGGAATATTGGAATATTGGAATATTGGAATATTGGAATATTGGAATATTGGAATATTGGAATATTGGAATATTGGAATATTGGAATATTGGAATATTGGAATATTGGAATATTGGAATATTGGAATATTGGAATATTGGAATATTGGAATATTGGAATATTGGAATATTGGAATATTGGAATATTGGAATATTGGAATATTGGAATATTGGAATATTGGAATATTGGAATATTGGAATATTGGAATATTGGAATATTGGAATATTGGAATATTGGAATATTGGAATATTGGAATATTGGAATATTGGAATATTGGAATATTGGAATATTGGAATATTGGAATATTGGAATATTGGAATATTGGAATATTGGAATATTGGAATATTGGAATATTGGAATATTGGAATATTGGAATATTGGAATATTGGAATATTGGAATATTGGAATATTGGAATATTGGAATATTGGAATATTGGAATATTGGAATATTGGAATATTGGAATATTGGAATATTGGAATATTGGAATATTGGAATATTGGAATATTGGAATATTGGAATATTGGAATATTGGAATATTGGAATATTGGAATATTGGAATATTGGAATATTGGAATATTGGAATATTGGAATATTGGAATATTGGAATATTGGAATATTGGAATATTGGAATATTGGAATATTGGAATATTGGAATATTGGAATATTGGAATATTGGAATATTGGAATATTGGAATATTGGAATATTGGAATATTGGAATATTGGAATATTGGAATATTGGAATATTGGAATATTGGAATATTGGAATATTGGAATATTGGAATATTGGAATATTGGAATATTGGAATATTGGAATATTGGAATATTGGAATATTGGAATATTGGAATATTGGAATATTGGAATATTGGAATATTGGAATATTGGAATATTGGAATATTGGAATATTGGAATATTGGAATATTGGAATATTGGAATATTGGAATATTGGAATATTGGAATATTGGAATATTTTGTTTTAGTTTCGGCGCGCGACATAAAATGCATTCGTTTACACGTCAATACATCAGTCGAGCACAAACCGCGTTACCATCTGGCGGACCTGATAGACTACATTCTGTCAAAAGATTTGGAATGTGACAGTTATTTGTTCCTAAAAAATTATTATAGTAAATATAACTTATGTACTTTAATTATAACTTTGGCCACTCTTCTGGAACCCACTAATATCTAAATATTAGTTATTAGATGAATACATATAGTGCTGAACCCCACACACCGCCCATAACCAGGGTGACGGTTCTGTTCAGGAGATTTTTTTGCCCCGGCTATAAAATAGGCAGGACAAAGAACATTCCATTTTTTTTTTTTGACAGAACGAAGTCTGTCGGGTCAGCTAGTACAAAATAAATAAACTTGTAATGATTACTAATTAGTAGTAAAAGGTGACTTAAAATCCTACTAATTATAAGTCATTTATAGATGTTCTAATAGCTAAGATTAATATAAACTTATCACCACCACTTAAGTACCTCTCTCCTCGATTTCTTCACCACGCACTTCTTCTTACCGCACATTCTCTTACTTTGCACGTAAAATGTCTTCCATCTCGTTCTTTGGGTGCTGGAAATTAATAAGAAATACATGAGATGAGGTGAAAAAGAAGATGCTGCATCAACTTTGTAACCTGAGTTCAGTCAACCAGGAGTTGTAACTCACTTCTTTACCTTACATTTCATTGCTTTCACCATATTACCAGTTAACATCCACTGTAGAAGATGGAGTGGAGTATTCTGATTAATGAAAAAAATCCTGCTATCATTCTGGATTTTTTTCCATTTAGTCGCGATTTAGAACTGACGACGATGTTGAAGACAGGGCAAAGTGGAGAAGAAAGATAAAGGTAGTTGACACCACCTTAAAGGATAATGGCTAGGAAGAGAGAGAGTCGCGATTTACAACAATCACAAGTAGACTGGAGATGAGAATATTCTATCAGATCACCCACAAGAAGAATCCTTTGTTCTAATTAGGTATACTATTTAATTACTCTTTAATATTTATTTCGAAAAAAGAGACTAATGCTTGACACAATACTTTTAATATCTCGACTAAAACAATATTATGAGAGCTAAACACTTTTGTTTATCAACTATTTAAATATAACTTGAATTTATTAAACAAATTCTCCATATTCACATATAAAAATATCAAGAAGATAAGAGAAAACTTTACTGTGTGCTCTTCGCGACGCAGACGCCAGGGTCGCCGGGCTTCAGAGCTTCCGTGAAGTCGAGGAAGTCCGCGCATAACGCCGTCAGCACCAGCACCGTCCTCACGTACATTTCACAAATCAAACCACCACTGAAGACTGTGCTGAAGACGGAGCCGATGATGAAGAGCGTATCTTCGAATACTTTCAAAGGCACAAAGGACACGCTTCCGTTCAGCCACTACTGGTTTGTAGCGGAGGCACACGCATTGTGATGCCTGATAAAACCAACTACTTGACAGTAGCATGACACAAATATATCTGGATATCGTTTACTTTGATTACCAATTATATACTCTATGCTTATGCAAATAAAAACCTTATTCGAACGATGTTAAAAGATACACATCACTTTTAACGGCTTCGCTTGCGACGATCACAACTTTACTGTAATACTTTCTATACACAAATCGATATCTCCCATTTATATTAATTTATGCAATTCAGTGAAATTATTGTTTATAACTTAGACAACTTACAAAATATAGTAATATATATAAATACTAAGTATTATGATGATATATTAATTTCGAAGATGTTTAAACTTAAATCATATTAAAAAAAACGTATTGCAAACAAAAAGACAGATTTAGATACTTTCATAAAACGCAGTTTTTTTCTGATTCTGACAATAGTGTCATGCCTTCAGTAATTGTTGATTTAATATTTAGAAATAAAATCAAAATTTAAGTGCTAAATAAGTTAAATGTTCACTGCTTAAACAAGACTTACCTTTTGAATAAATAAAGAGGTCTTTGATTATACACTGCAATACTGTCTCTCCCCTTCACGGACACTTCCTTGAATGTACCATCTTCATATCTGGATGTGGAATCATTTCACATCTGTTCCGACCGTAAAACGACCACATACGGTCAAACAAATGTTCAATATAAACAAACCGCACTACGGACTTCATTTTAACATAAACATCACACAGAAAGTGCGTTCTGTGAGCGAAACATTTTGCGTGAAGCGTTACTAAAGTAATAATGAATCAAATAATAAATTTTTTACCAGACAAATTACACACTTAAGTTTAGACAGCATAGGGTCAGTAATTGAATGAACTGATGGACCTCCACTGCTAGTTCAAATCCGGTAACGATAATAGAATTTGGAGAATTCACATCTAAATTAGGACAAAGGTCTCATATACTATAAATTGAAAAAAAAACTTGAAATCATCATCACAACATCTAGTGATGATTGATTTATTACAACATGTATATATTTTTAAATAAAATGAAAAGACATGCTAACTAAACCTTGTTACTGATGATCATAACAAAGCCGATTATTATTCTATCAGCTTGTAAAGTAAATTTATCACCAAGTTCTTATACAACATTAAAAAACTATTCAGCCATTTTAATATATCCTCAAGATACTATTTCGCTTCAGTGATTGTATTAGCTACATTGTCCTTCATAGATAGTAATATTTGAAGTAAATAATAGCCGCAAAGGTAGTAATTAATATAAGGTAGGAGGTAGTAGAAACGAAGATCAGAAGTCGAAAGACCATGCAAGTTGATTATGTTTATACATAAGTTCACTTAATATTCCCACTGCTGACAACATACCACAATCAGAGTGTTGTCACTTAAAATTATATAAAATTGGTGTCAATGCAAACAAGAAATATAGCTCAAACTTTAGCGTAATAATGAAACAAATTTTATTTACCATTTAACAGGAAAGTAATAAGGAAAACTGCTAATGAAAACTGAAACAGATTCCAGTTTATTTATAGTAAGTCTGCCGCTGGACGTCACAACAGACGCGTGGTGCTCACCAGAACTGATGGCGCTGACCAGGAACGAAGGAGACGCAATCACTCGGATTCTTTTCATGGTACAGTACATATTTTACATCTGAATTAAATTAAACATTTAAACTTCCGTTCATCATCATCATAAGGTGCCTTCTTCAAACTGAAGTTTGGCGGTCAGATTGAGAAAACTTTTCCGATCTTGGGCTATTCTTTTTAATTGGTGGTATTTAAGCGCAGTCCATTCTTTTATATCGTCGAAACATTTCTTACGTGGTCTACCACAAAACTTCAAACTTCCGTTGTTTGTGTTATTTTTCTTATAAATAAATCATACCAACTGTAAAGATGATGATGAAGTCATAGGTAGTTTTAAATTATCCTCTACCAGTGAGAGAAGGCTCATGTCCTTTATATAAATAAAAAAAGCTATATATAACCTTCTAAAAAATAGATCTTATAAGTTATAGCTTTTGTTAGTAGCTTCAACTTGATCTATTTGTTTAAATGTCATGAATGTACTTTAGATTTGAGAAAACGATTCATACCTTTACAAATTCTTATTTAAAATCGAACTTTATTTAGCGTTTTTTCTGTTTTTGTTTTGAAAAATTCTACCCTCATTTCAGATTGTACAAATAACCGCCGTCAATTCTATGGAGTGTACACAATTTTACACAATATTCGAAGAGAGATCGTGTCCTGCGTCCGGATCCATACAAATGAAACCAGCAGCAATGTGAGTATATATCAATTCAAGGCGAAGAAAGATAATACTTCTCTTCTTCTTCTAAGTCGTATTTCCTCATGACTGAGGGTCGTGGTCATCATGTGTAATGAAACACACGACGACTTACTTGTTAGTTATAATAAAGTGGTGTTGCTATTGCCTTCTCCATTTCACATACTAGTGCGAGCACGGATGGTCATGGCATAGATATGCAGGTTTCCTCACGATGTTTTCCTTCACCGTCAAAGCGCGTGATATTAGTCGATGTTATACTAACTGCACATAAATTGAAAAATTCATTGGTGCAGGCCGGATTAGAAACCTATACCTCCGGAGTGGAAGTTGGACGTTGAAACCACTAGGCTATCACGGCTCATAAACTTATCATCATTAAATACTTCTCTATAAGTTACAAATTATTTCTTAATAATCTGGTTATTTAATTGTAGTAACTCATTGGTCATTCAAACAAAAATTATAATGTTCTAGTTTTCTATTATAGAAGGAATATTGAATTTAGTTTGTGCAGATGATTTAACTGGGTATAATCATTATCATCGTCAATCAATAGACCTCTACTTGACATAGGCCCCATAGATCTCCACAACACTTTCCCCTTCACAAATAGTATTATCATTGCTAATCATTTAGTTATAAATATTACTATTCTCGAGTAATAACAACATTGTAGGATGATTAATATTCTAAATATTAAAGCAAAAAGCGCAATGTGGTGTTATGTAAATAAACATTCTTAAAGCTTAGTTAAGGTACATGGCAATCATTATCAAAGAAAAATTGTTGAATTTTACAGAAATTCAATGACTTGGAATATTTCACGGCACGGAATGGATTTAGAGGAGCATTGCTACGATTTGTTAAATGAAGATTGTTTCCTCGAGCTCTCATGCGAAGATCAAGAAACTGTCTGCGAGGAAGTCTTAATCACGAGTACGGACACTACACCAACTGACACACCATACACATACGAGGTTCGTTTCAAACATCCAGCTCCGGTTTCACAGAATTTTATTTAGTAGTTGCTATTTGAAAATTATAAGAACTATATTTAACGAATCGTATAGCCGCATAAAACATATAAACTTGAACAATACAAACTCAACATGTAAGTAGATATATAAGCATTATTTTCTCTCTTTCAGACGACTATGGCGGATTACAGCACAGAAGATTCAACTTACAATACAATAATGTACTATGATACTGATGTAGTAACGGAGGTTTGTATGATCTTTATAAATGAGTCCATCTTATTTTAAAATCTAAATATGTTAATAGTGAAAAACTTACTTACAGAAAACTACTGCCGTATTAATTTTTTTAATCACTTATATTACTATCTTATATATAGAAAATAAACTTTACATAAAATTTTTTGGTTAATGTTGTTGTAAATGTAGGATAGATGGCGTTGCTAAATATGTACTATTTTATATTGAAATTTTGAGTTAACATGTAACCTGCCTTTTAGTAGGCAAAAGCAAAGGTTAGGCAATAGATGTACTACAACCTTCTCGATGGTCATCCCCTTTGTATTAAAAGGAGTACCGAGATTTTTTCTTCTTCTTCTTAAAGTGCCTCTCCATTATTGGAGGTTGGCCGTCAGTTCTGCGAATTTCTGCCTATTTTATTGCCGCAAAATCACCAACGATAATGTTCTCCAACGTGCCGACCAAACCAGGATAGTATTGCAGTCAATTAAAAAGCGAAAGGTTGAATATCTTGGCCACGTGTTTCGGCACGACAGATATCACCTGCTTCAACTTATAATGATGGGCAAAGTAGAAGGAAAAAGACGTGTTGGACGCCGAAAAAAATCCTGGCTACGGAACATAAGGGAGTGGACTGGTATCACCAACGTGGAGCAACTGTTCCGGGTGGCACAAAATAGGCAGAAATTCGAGATTTTTTAGAATATATAAAATTAAAACTACAACTAAGCTTGCTACAGATGGGTACCCACAAAAGAGAAAAGTAAAAAAAGTAACAATGAAATTTTTTTACCAAATTTCAGATAACTGAGATGATAACTGAAGAAAGGGAATTTTTCACACTCTTCACTGAAAAGACCTGTGGTGATACTAACATAACAGAGATAGAATATGCACCGATGTAAGTAAATAAACAAATATATTTTTACTTTGTTTACTGCTTGACTTACTAGAATTTTTCCTTGTGTACAATGATGAAATATCCCGAAAGTTTACTTCGTCATTTGTGAACAACCAGAACAGGACAATGTAAATAGAATAGCTACAGAATTACTGTATGAATATTGTAACTAATCCAGGAGTGTTTTAAAAACCCACAATCCAAATACCAACACGAGTAACTCCGGTAACAAACGAAGGACCACCGCGTTGCTAGAGGCTTTGTATTGTTCTTCATTAATCAGCTTCTTCTCTGATGGTTAGTAATGAACTGAAGGTAAACTTACTACTAGGATCGTCTGTGATAGCAGTTTAACCTAAAGCATATTTTTAACCGATCCGGAGACATCTTAAGAAATATATACAGGATATTAAAGAAGCCTTACTCGGAAAATTATAAAATCTAGGCTACTAATGCGATTACCATTGTAATTTTTATTATATGATTCTTTCAGAAACTATGAGACTTGGAATGAGTCAAGATATGATATAAAGGGTGACGAAGACTGTTTTAATGGATACCCAGCTCTGGATAGCTTCCTCGAGCTATACTGCGAGGAGGTTACGACAACCTGCAACGATACCGGCGTAACGGATAAACTAATTTCGGATGAACTAGATCCAGCCGTTATGTATACTTTGATCACCATAGGAGCTGTGGCTTCGGCAGTTTTGTTATCATACATAAGTTACTGCGCTGCCGATAAAGTCAAAGATTTATTACAAAGCGGAGTTTACCGTAAGTAAAAAGTTATGAAACAATTATTTTGTTACCAATGAAGCGCTGCTTAGAATACTTACACAACACAATCCGCTCATATGTTTAAGACTTATGATGGTATGAGTAACTTCACCAGTTATACAAACTAGAGCACCAATAAGTATTCACGTATGCGCTTGACGGTACCAAGGTTTATTATAGAGCCTTGAAGTAAGGGTAGAGTATATACCTTGCCCCAGTCCCAAGGAACCTACCCAGACAAACAGGAATGATCTGCCATGAAACTCATTGAATAGATAGGGAAAATTTCACTGACTCTAAAACATCTATTCTTTATCTAAGTCGTATTTCCTCATGACTGAGGGTCGTGGTCATCATGTTTTTATTGAAACACAAGACGACTCTCTTGGCAGTGGAGTATATAATGGAGTGGTGTTGCCATTGCCTTCTCCATTTCACATACTAGTCTGACCACTGATGGTCATGGCATAGATATGCAGGTTTCCTCACGAAAACATCTATACCTGAAAAGTTTTAAATTCAATGAACTTATAATGCAATGAAAATTTTTCAGGATTTCCGCAATAATTACCAGATCATGACAAGAGAATATTCTGCGAAACCAGTTTCAAGATAGTATATATAAATAAACAATTGTTAAATAATAAAAGGAAAGGACTGAATAAAACAATGTTCGTATAACTTTATGCATATAGAACTGTAATGATAATGTTCAAAAAAATCCCAACATGACCCAAACTACACCACATGTTGATCTTGAACAAACTGGACGCCTCTGGAACCATCCAGACCAGGTATACAACTGTGAAGCCTAAAATTTCGTTCCATGACCAGGTACGAGGTCTAAAATTTTGTCAAAGCTTTTTAATTCTGAAACTGGGTAACCTTGGCCAAGTGGAAGTAATAAAGCTTTTAGGTTGTAGTAATAACATTTGCATAAAGTTAGAATTCTTTATTTCAATAACAACGTTTACGTTGGACGACCTTTGGAGCATTGCCAGCACCACCTCCACGTAGTCGGCCTCTCCGTTTTTCGGACAAGGCTGTGCCTCTTCCGGTCTCATAATCACCCACCTCACCCCTCACATCACCCTTATTTGTATTGAGGTATAAAGATTATAATTTGAAATAATATATAGCGAAAATTACCACTTCAAATCTACTATTTGTGATTTAATAATCATCATCATCCAAAAACCTCCTCTCGGAATTTATAATGTTTAAAAAAAGACCTTGATAGCCGTGGACTGATTAAATAAGATAAAGTTAAGAAGAACCCTCATGACCGGCTTGTGATAGAGAGCTGGTTCGAGCTGATCTTCTTAGTGAGCTTCATAAGCCTAATTTAGACACCAAATGGAGCTAGTAATAAACTATGAGAAAACGTATACTTCCCTGCCTACCAAAGTCCTGATAGTAATGAAGCGAAAAAAAGAATGGCGAATTAAGATTCATCACCTAGTCTCTTTCTAGTGCTCTGTTCATTTTTATAGGAACAACAACAATTTACTTTTGTGAGACCAGATTTCCAGTGACGCAGACGTATTGTCCTGATATATTTATATTATTACTAGCTGACCCGACAGACTTCGTTCTGTCAAAAAAATTGGAATGTGGCAGTTTTTTGTTCTTACCTATTTTATAGCCAGCGCAAAAAAATCTGGACTGAACCGTCACTCTGGTGATAGGGCGGTGTGTGGGGTTCAGCTCTATATATGTTCATCTAATAACTAATATTTAAATATTAGTGGGTTCCAGAAGAGTGGCCAAAGTTATAATTATAGTACATAAATTATATTTACTATTATTATTTTATTAGGAACAAATAACTGTCACATTTCAAATCTTTTTGACAGAATGTAGTCTATCAAGTCCGCCAGATGGTAACGCGGATTGTGTTCGACTGATGTAATGTCGTGAAAACGAATGCATTTTATGTCGCGTGCCGAAACTAAAACAAAAGAAATAATACCGCGAAGCCGACCAAATTGAAAATCAGTAAGAATGATCTTTAGCTATTACATTTTGTGACTATTTATGTTATCATTTCATTCGTTTTAATTTC
The DNA here is from genome assembly GCA_029286795.1 of Byasa hedistus. Taxonomy (NCBI): domain Eukaryota; kingdom Metazoa; phylum Arthropoda; class Insecta; order Lepidoptera; family Papilionidae; genus Byasa; species Byasa hedistus. Next base: position 9,652,299 of record JAGSMW010000002.1, read on the forward strand.
GGCTCGCGGCGATCTTCCGACGCGCATACGCACACCATTTTGATAGAATAATTGAATTTGAACTTTGTGCAGCTGTAATAAAGTGCAAATTGACTCTTTAGCGTTACGAACGCACCTACATAGCTTAGACAGCAGTGAAAGCTTGTTATTTAATATGAACTTTTGTTTGTTTTGTTTCTGGTTACTGGTTTATGGTTTATGGTTTACTGGTTTTACTGGTTTCTGGTTTACTGGTTACTGGTTTTACTGGTTTTACTGGTTTTACTGGTTTACGGTTACTGGTTTACTGTTACTGGTTTACTGGTTTACTGGTTACGGTTTACTGGTTTACTGGTTATGGTTTACTGGTTTACTGGTTTACTGGTTTACTGGTTTACTGGTTTACTGTTTACTGGTTTATGGTTTACTGGTTTATGGTTTATGGTTTACTGTTTCTGGTTTACTGGTTTCTGGTTTCTGGTTACTGGTTTTACTGGTTACTGGTTACTGGTTTATGGTTACTGGTTACTGGTTTACTGGTTTACTGGTTTACTGGTTTATGGTTACTGGTTTACTGGTTTACTGGTTTACTGGTTTACGGTTTACTGGTTTACGGTTACTGGTTTATGGTTTACTGGTTTACTGGTTTACTGGTTTACTGGTTACTGGTTTACTGGTTACTGGTTTACTGTTTATGGTTTACTGGTTAATGGTTTACTGGTTACTGTTTACTGGTTACTGGTTTATGGTTACTGGTTTATGGTTTACTGGTTGACTGGTTTACTGGTTACTGGTTTCTGGTTTCTGGTTACTGGTTACTGGTTTACTGGTTACGGTTACTGGTTTACTGTTTAACTGGTTTACTGTTTACTGGTTTACTGGTTTACTGGTTTACTGGTTACTGGTTTACTGGTTTACTGGTTTAATGGTTACTGGTTACTGGTTTATGGTTTACTGGTTTACTGGTTACTGGTTACTGTTTACTGGTTTATGGTTTACTGGTTTACTGGTTTACTGGTTTACTGGTTTACTGGTTTAATGGTTACTGGTTTACTGGTTTACGGTTTACTGGTTTATACTGGTTTACTGGTTTATGGTTTATGGTTACTGGTTACTGGTTTACTGGTTTAATGGTTTACTGGTTTACTGGTTTACTGGTTTAATGGTTTACTGGTTTACTGGTTACTGGTTTACTGGTTTACTGGTACTGGTTTATGGTTTAATGGTTTACTGGTTTACTGGTTACTGGTTTACTGGTTTAATGGTTACTGGTTTACTGGTTCTGGTTTCTGGTTTACTGGTTACTGGTTTACTGGTTAATGGTTTACTGGTTTACTGGTTTACTGGTTACGGTTTACTGGTTTACGGTTTACTGGTTTACTGGTTACTGGTTACTGGTTTACTGGTTTACTGGTTTACTGGTTTACGGTTTACTGGTTTACTGTTTACTGGTTTACTGGTTTATGGTTACTGGTTTACTGGTTTAATGGTTTACTGGTTTACTGTTACTGGTTTACTGGTTTACGGTTTACTGGTTTACTGGTTACTGGTTTAATGGTTACTGGTTTACTGGTTTACTGGTTTACTGGTGTACTGGTTACTGGTTTACTGGTTACTGGTTACTGGTTTACTGGTTTACTGTTACTGGTTTACTGGTACTGGTTTACTGGTTACTGGTTACTGGTTACTGGTTTACTGGTTACTGGTTTACTGGTGTACTGGTTTACTGGTTCACTGGTTTACTGGTTACTGGTTTACTGGTTTACAGGTTTACTGGTTACTGTTACTGGTTACTGGTTAATGGTTTACTGGTTTACTGTTTACTGGTTTAACTGGTTTACTGGTTTACTGGTTTACTGGTTTACGGTTTACTGGTTTACGGTTACTGGTTTATGGTTTAATGGTTTACTGGTTTAATGGTTTACTGGTACTGGTTACTGGTTAATGGTTTACTGGTTCTGGTTTCTGGTTTCTGGTTTATGGTTTATGGTTTACTGTTTACTGGTTTACTGGTTTACTGGTTACTGTTTTACTGTTTACTGGTTTACTGGTTACTGGTTTACTGTTTACTGGTTTACTGGTTTACTGGTTTATGGTTTACTGGTTTAATGTTTACTGGTTTACTGGTTTACTGGTTACTGGTTTACTGGTTTACTGGTTTAATGGTTTACTGGTTTACATGGTTTACTGGTTTACGGTTTACTGGTTTACTGGTTTACTGGTTTACTGGTTACGGTTTACTGGTTTACTGGTTTACTGGTTTACTGGTTACTGGTTTACTGTTTAACTGGTTTACTGGTTACTGGTTTACTGTTTACTGGTTTACTGGTGTACTGGTTTACTGGTTTACTGGTTTACTGGTTTACTGGTTTACTGGTTTACTGGTTTACTGGTTTACTGGTTTACCTTTTTACTGGTTTACTGGTTTCTGGTTACTGGTTTCTGGTTTCTAGATTTCAGATGTCAGATTTCAATTTTTCATTTTCCATTTTCCCTTTTCCCTTTTCCATTTTCCATTTTCCATTTTCCATTTTCCATTTTCCATTTTCCATTTTCAATATTCCAACATTCCAACATTCCAACATTCCAACATTCCAACATTCCAACATTCCAACATTCCAACATTCCAACATTCCAATATTCCAATATTCCAGTATTCCAATGTTCCAATATTCCAATATTCCAATATTCCAATAATCCATTTTCCTTTTTCCATTTTCCATTTTCCATTTTCCGTTTTCCGTTTTCCATGTTCCATTTTCCAATAACTGCCTCATTCCAAATCTTTTTGACGGAATCAAGTCTGTTAGGTCCGCCAGACGGTAACGCGGTTTGTGCTGGACTGATGTGATGTCGTGAAAAAGAAACTAAAACAAAATAAATAATACCGCGAAGCCGACCTAATTAAAAATCAGCAGTAATGATCTTTAGCTCTTACATTTTGTGACTATTTATGTTATTATTTCATTCGTTTTAATTTCGGTACGCGGCGTTAGATCCTCCGACGCGCATACGCACACTTTTGAAAGAATTATCTAATTTGAACTTTGAGCAGCTGTAATAAAGTTAAAATTGACTCTTTAGCGTTACGAACGCACCTACATTGCTTAGACAGCAGTGAAAGCTTGTAATTTAATATGAACTTTATGAAATAGCAATAAAGTTCAAATTGACCCTACATTTTAGTTAGAGAACGTTTGTATAGGAAAAAGAAAAGCGCTGTTTTTAGGGGCTTCCCGGCGATTATTCGAATTTTTCTCAAATTGGCCAAATTGGTCCTGGCGTTGTAGAGTGATGCGCTTACCGACACATATTTGTATTATAGATTAATAATAAATTATATTCAATGACATCAGTTATTAATAAATAAATAATAAAGTTGCTTGACAATATATTTATATGTAGAGGGAGTGACAAAAGGCATAATGTTTGAGAGATAAAGAATTCGTTGTCATCCCCACTCCGTGCTGTGTACTGGTGAGAGGTGACACCGGTACACACGTGGAGGGGATCACTTACCAAGTGATAATATTTTTTTTTGGAGTTTACAGCCACGTCGTTTGATACGTGGCCATGTACAATTGATGATATCGAGCGAGACAAAAATATTAAAATGTCTATTAAAAAGCAGGGGTTGGTGATAGAAAAGTGAAAATTTAGGGTTGTATGTAGTTTTTGATGCCACACAATAATAAAATAAAATAGAAAAAAAATCCCAAAAAATAAAAAAAAATTTTTTGGTGTGGGCAACCCTGATCACTTAGAGGTTTGAAAAATAGATAGTAACCGATTCTCAGACCTACTGAATATGCACAAAAATTTCATAAGAATCGGTAAAGCCGTTTCGGAGGAGTATGGGAACGAACATTGTGACAAGAGAATTTTATATATTAGATAGAAGATTGATACTCAAGGAAAACATCTAGTGTTACTCATATACTCAAATACCAGTAACAGCGATGCCTTGAATTAGAATTTTAAATTAAAATGTAACTTGCAAGAAACTTTAAATATTTTATTTAAAAAAAAGCTATCTATGTTATGTCCAATAAATTCAGCTGTCCTACAGTAATAGTTCCATTTAAATCGATTCAGCCGTTTCGCAGATTACACGTAATAAACAGAAAAAAGGTTTTATGGAATAGACATCATTTACACATATAGATTAAACAAAAAGTTTTTATTTCACATTTTTTTTTTGGACATAATTAAAAATTATAAAAGAAACTGGCACACTACAATTTTTTTTTTTAAATGCTTGAAATAAAAGTTTCGTGTAATTATTTGTATAAAACCTAATTTGTATTTATTGTTAAGTTTAAAAAAAAATAACGCTACCGAAAAATGGATTCTGACGGGTTCTCCAGTAAGTTATGAACTGGTGATCGTACATCTCAATTCGCTCCGACCCCATCGACTGCTTCGCGGCGCATGCGCAGTTGCACACCGCCATGCACAAAGACACCTTCCACACCATCCGATTGCACTTTTTGCGCCTCACGAACAGGGTTCAACGGGGACGGGGCGGGTCAGGACTACCTGGACGTCAAACTTCAGACAGGCCGGCTCGGAGAACATCGTCACTACTCGGATGTCCTCGCGAGGTGGAGAGCCTTCACAATTTTCAGACGGCAGGGCTGAATTTGCAGCGGAGAAATCCGTTTTTTGTTACGAGGGTAAAACAGAAAATACCCTATTTCTGTGGAGAAGATAGAGTTATATCGTTTTACTGTCCATTAAAATATCCTCTGTATTTATTTTTAATCTAACGGCAACAATTGAGAAATCCTTTTTTATCGTTTCGTCGCATTTGTTACCGATTATTGTATTATTTTGAAAAGATCTTTCAGTATCATGATATCATACTAATTTAGAAATTTATAATTCAATGTTAAATGTCCAGTACATTTGCAAATAATGTAAATATCCACTATATTATCATTACAATATTTGGATTTTTAATACAAATGTATATTCTACATAACAAATAATAAATTTATAAACAAATTTTAACCATTCTTAAGAGAGTGTTAAGTGTTTATTGTAAATAATATCTATCAGTAGTTGTTATGTATTAAACGTGGATAGTTGTGTCATTTTGTAATATATCACGAACGGGAACGTCCTTAAATATAATGTAATCAGCCGTTTTAATTTTCCCACTACTGGGACTCGAACTTCTCACAGAGAAAATCAAAGACATTTAACGATAGTTGCTCCTAAATATAATATAAAACACATCTGTTCAGTGAGTTGAAGATTAATTAGTTCATATCAGTTTTTAAAAGGTTTTTTGTTTTTTTTTTTTTTTTTTCTCTTTATTTAACCGGGCTTTATCGCTTGTGCGATTACGTCGCCCTTATTATACATACAAACAAAATTTACAATAGATTAAATACGACTTAAAGCTATTTTGTACAAATGTTTAGCTTCAAAGGTTTTTATTACGGGACTATTTTAATACATTAATATTACTATTAAAATATGGAGGCATTAAATAGTGAACGAGTCCACCCCTGCAGCTGGGGAGTAACGCTCGCGCATGCGCGCGCTCCCGCCGCACCGCCCAGCCGGAGTGGACTAACGCGCGCGCCTCGCACGGCGGCCAAAGAAAAATAATACGCTCCGCAATTTTAAAAATCGAATAGAATAAAAAATAAAACAGAACATTAGTTTCGTACCAGTGCCAGTTATTAATCTATTTAATATCGATACAACGCGAACGGTAAATCGATTTAGCGCTTTATCTGATAACGGATAATATTATAATCGTTAGTGATGTGATGTAACGAATAGTGTTCTTTTATTAAAAAGGCCTAATTTTTTATTAAAAAAAAAATGTTTTAAATGTTATAATGCGCGAATGACAGAGACAAAGGGTGATCTGAATGGCGTTGATATGTATATAGATTTTTCATAACTCGGTGTATACTAGGTGAGTATTATTATTAAGTATATAAAACTGTTTATGTATTTTAATCGATAATAAGTTTAAGAAATCTAAACATCAAATACTGTATCATTATTAAGAAACAGTTTACGATATAATAACATCAAGAGTTGAGAGATATCAGCAAAAAGTATTATATTGCTTGTGAAACTCTGCAATGGGTTAAAACTTGACCTGGATTTCACTTGATATTAAGTGACAATGAGGCCGTAGACAACAGAGCGTGCTCGCCTGGAGTACTATGGCTCTCATATACATGACTACCGGAACAGCTACGCCGTTATAGCGGTAGATTGACAAACATGATAGTAACTAAAATGAATCAAGTTTTATCACTAACTCATTTTTTAACTAACTCCTTTATTATCCGTTGGATAAATATAAATTAACATATAACTAAATTATAAACGCATTTATTAAAAAACCGAACCGAGTAGCTAAGAAGGAATCAAAAGCGTTTACTCTTACCGTTAAACAGTAATATGTGTACATTAGTGGCTTCCGGTTAAAAGGGTGATGTAACTAGTTTAATAAGAGGGCTAATCCCTCTGATGAGGATAATAAATAATTTAACTACCGTCACAATGTTATAGGCATTGCAATAATGTAGAGCTAGTTAGTATATTTATTAAACCACATTGTGCTCATTGCGTTGAATAATTTTGTGTTGTTACCATACTGGGACTGCTAAACAGTAATGTTTACTCAATCAGTAGAAACAGTCACCACAAATAAAGTTATTCATAACTTATGCACTCAAAATTAAGTTGTTAATATCGTTTAAGAGAAATGCAAACTTGTTATTTATTTAAACATAGCCAAACGGATGCGATAACGTTATAATATGTTTAATTAACAAATTAAACAATTACCGTTACGTTATAATTGCGATCATGCCGTTAAATTAGTACACGTTTTTTTTTGTATAATAAAACGATTAGGTTTACACGGCATGCGATAATTAGAAGCTTACTAGAGGGAAAAACCTAACAACAATACTTGGTGAAATATAAGCCAACTAAGTCTCTTTCAAACAACTTAAACCATACTTGTAACATATTTATTACAAATATAAGAAGAAAAAGAGACGATAGGAGTCTTTATAAATGAATCTAAATTTGAATGATTAAGATGAGGTTTAAAGTGTGGTCAAATGAGGTTAAGTTTAGTTGGTGGCAGCTTTTTAAACCTATATAGCTGCGAGCTTCGTTTGTATTCCGGCTATCAAAATATGATAGAAAGTACACTTAATAAGAACTTAAACATCTTCGGTCTTATTATCAATCGACTTAAAATTGAATTCAAACGATGGCTCTGTCTAGAACTAACTTTTACCAGGTGGTAGGTCTCTGTTGCCGGAGACCGTCTGGGTGGGTACCACCGCAGCTCCTATTGCAACCGACAAATAGTTGTGTGCGAACATTACTGTGTTCCGGTTTGAAGGGCGCTGTAGCTAGTGTAATTACTGGAGTAACGAGACTTAACACCTCATGTCTCAGGCGACGAGCGCAATGTGGTGCAGTGTGTACCATCTTAACTAGCACCACTCTGTCATGGGCAAGCGTATCACTTACCATCAGGTGAACGCCTCGCTCGTCTCGTCGCATACAAGTATAAAAAAAAAACTAAATTTAGTGTAACAGCCGGCTTTAGAGGCTGTTAAATTGAAGTAGACAATTCCGTCTTTAAATTGTACAGCAGTACTTCAGCGGACCATTAGTTACTTGGTTAACCAGGTGGCCTCCGAAGGTCCTTTCAGCGTGGATCTTTTCAATGTGCCATTTAAACGAGCGCGGGGCAACTCATTAACCCACCGGCACCGACCTATTTATAGCATAATTTATTTCAACTCGCCGCCGTCGCTTTGAGGTTTACTTACGATGAAAACTGAAACGTTTATTTAATTCCATTTGCGTGACCACTATTCGTCTTCACATATTATTAAAGTCATCCCTCGATCGATCTGTTAAAAACTGAGAAAAAACTGAAACAAGATTATTTTTAGGCACCTCCACCGCTGGAAGTAGACCTTTATAAAGATCTCGACAATTGTTATAAATACTAACATAATATAACTATACAAAATCTACTAAACGTAAGTTGTTTCATGGATTTTAAATAATTTATAGAGAATGTTTTGTTATATCATGCAATTTAATTTAATATTTGATTTAATTTTAATTTAATTTTTATTAAATTTTTGTATGTTTGTTAATTAATAGTTTTTTTTTTTTATGTGCCTATATATAAGTAATGCAAGCTGTGTCTCCTTAAACTTAAGGTGCACAATGTTTTCGATATTGCCTGGTTTCATTTATAATTATTAGATAAAAAAAGATTAAAGAATCACAACTGAGTTTAACCAATAAATAATATAAAGTCACTTATAACATATAGTAACTTGAATATACTTATGAACAGTAAAAATTTTACGAAACATACAGCAGCATTCAATATTCAATATTAATATCTGCAGTATCGGCGAATAAGTAACGAAATTGGAAAATTAATCAGCCTTCACAGCGAAAGCTCTGCAGGGGCATCACCAAGGTCACTCCGCGGAATACCGATAATGGATCAGTAAGAAACATCAAAAGATTCTAATTATATAACAATGTTTTTTAACTACATGAAGTATTTAAACATTTTTCATTCTGTATTCCAGGACCATATAAATTATATTAATATTACTATATATACAAATCAAAAACTTATAATTAAAAAAGATATACACTAAAAATACAAATAATGTCCCAGGTCGTCCTCATCTGGCAGAGTACTGAGCAAACTAATGGCATTGACCCGCTGGATGGCGAGGCTTATTCTTTGTGCTTGTAGTTGCCGGCCCGGGGGTCTCGGGTGGCTTCTGTCAGTTTTTTTGACAAATCGCTAAAAAGCTTATGCGCACCCGAACCCCATGTTCCTAGGGTTTCTACCCCAAACGGGTCAAATACGGTTTTCCGCGGTGTTTAAACACAATCGGAACTTTAATTTGTTTAAGTAGGGAATCCGTACATCTCTTCGGAGAAAACAGGTTACGACGGACTTGCCATGACTAAAGTACCTTCAAACGTAGTTTCTTCTAAGAGGCTTCCCTTTTTCTTGTGTAGTAAACCCTCACGCTAATCTATCTCATATCTTATTTAATAACAAATGACAAATCAAATATAATAGAAAACTATGATTTATAACTTAAACTACAGACAAGAACCATTTATGAGTTATCACCAGTAGACATTACGTGTTAGTAGAGAGATCACAACCAATAAACACTAACCCAAGATAAATGTCGTTAACATACAAATTAAAATTATCGTAACAGAGAATAACCATAACAAAAAAAAATGTGTGCGTGTACTAGCGTACACTCGTAAGAAGTGAAACTTCTTCATGACGTTATTTTTCAAAAAATTTAAAAATGCAATCAAAAACTGAGGTTAATTTTAAATAACGTGGAAAAATAAATACCATAATTACACCTAAGTATTAGAAAAAGAGATGTAATTACTTACTTTTTTTAGAAATTCACTGGAATTAGAATTAAAATAAACCCTTTGATTTTGCTGATCACTTCAATATAACATATATATATGTATCACGTCACTATAGAGCGTTGGGAATAAATAAGCGTGCAATAGAAAAACAGTCAAGTATAGTGGTAGGAGTAAGTCCGTTAAAACGATATGCTATTGGTAAATGGCAATTGCACGACACCACCTAGTGGTCAAAGTCATCACTACTCAGAGCGGGTCATGGGCTCTTATGGAAGTCGATGCAATCGCCACCTGGATTTCAAAAATGTAACTACTCAAAATACATTGGAGACATTTACCAATCCCTACTCCGCTGGAGAAAGTATACTTCGAATCACGCGTGGTAGGGATAAGAAAAAGATGGCGCGTAACGGAAAAATGTGACGCGTAACAAAAAAATTGTTACACAAAATTTTTTTCCAACCCCGATAAAGAAGTTTCACTTTAATAAATATATTTTTTTTAAATTAAAAGTAACGAAATAGCAATAAAAAATCCACTCACTAGTTCTCTTAAAAACTATCAACACAATTAAAGATAAAAAGCTGATATTTGTAAATGTAATAAGAATTACTTTACATGTTGTACTTTTCACTTAATAACAAGCTAAAGTCCATCAAAGGAGATTTAACAATGTTAAACTATATATACAACTATGTATTTATTACAATTCAACTGAAGAACTAAAAAAAATCGAAAAAGAACAAGATATTAGAAAAATGAGGCTAAAGAGAACAGTCTCTATCATACTTTCATTAAAAGACATAAATGTATGTTAATGAAGCTGTTTGTTCCGTTGATGATGGTTGCTTAGTTATCTGCTATTAGCTTCACACAATGGCCTCAGCTAACAGCTAAGGAAGCGCGAAAGGCATTATCTTTAACTTTCAACATTTTCTTATAATAGAGCTTATGATAGCTTGGAACTCAGCCAAATACCGCTTTTGCGTATCTTCAAAGATTATTTGTTATATCATTTTATTATTATCTTTATATACACTCCCGGACACATCTATCGGCCGGCCTAGTGTTTAAAAGTTTTAACGGTGCCTAGCTAAAAATAAATGTTAGGTGGAGCAATAAGTTTTAATGCAGTTTTAAAGCTGATTTTTTGGTCAACCTTTTTATTTTTTTTTTTTTTTAATTTTGAATTCAGGATTATGAAAAAAAAAAACGAAAATTCGAGTCTTTTCATTGTTTTTAACGACCCAGGAATGGAGAAAACTTTATTATTTCGCACAAGTTGGATTTTTTTTTTTTTGATATCTCCGATTATTGGTTCCATAAAAAGGCAAATCTAAAAACTTAGAGACAGTTTTGACCAAAAAATATGGATACTCTGCCTGAAATTGTCGCCCAAGTTGTAAAACTTCTGCCGGCCAAATCAATTCGAAATTACAAAAAAAAAATAAAAAAAAAACATACATAAGGGTTGACCAATAAATCTGCTTCAAAACTGCATTAAAACTTATTGCTCCACCTAATTTTTATTTTTAACTAGACACCGTCGAAACTTTAAACACTGGGTGGTGGGCCGATAGATGTGTCCGGGAGTATATAATGTATACTTAAAACATATAATATTATCATCATCAGTTATACGTCGATACGAAACGACAATATCTTTACGGACTCAAATATCTTTTCACCGATTAACCATCTTTTGATGTGTATCGTTATTAACTTATGTTAGTTCTTTAGTACATTATGTATAAGTGTTAATATTTAGTAGTAATTGTGCTTTAGATTTTTCGTTTATCAGCGTTTTCTCTCGTAAAGAATTCATAAAAAATTTTACTCTTTCGCGATGATGACAACAGAAGAGTTGTGACTCGTCGGCTAGTAACAACGTCCGGGTTGAGTAAGAGTAAATGCCACTTGGGGTTTAAGTTGCGTAACCTAGTTTTAAGATTTATAACCAAGAATAAGTATCACACTCAGTGTAAGATCTCTGTTACTGGTAGAACTTTTACCATCAAGCATTAGAGTGCAAGTTATCCCAATTTTCGCTTTGAAAGGCGCTGTAACCATCTATTGTAGTTTTAATAGTTAACTATTAAAAAAATTTAACGACTTTATACTAAACATGTTATTTTTTTTTTTTTTTTTTTTTTTTTTTTTTTTTTTTTTTTTTTTTTTTTTGATATCTCCGATTATTGGTTCCATAAAAAGGCAAATCTAAACTTAGAGCCAGTTTTGACCAAAAAATATGGATACTCTGCCTGAAATTGTCGCCCAAGTTGTAAAACTTCTGGCAACATTTAGTCTGGACGCTCAAATGGCGAGTTCAATAATCATTTATAATCAATATATTGTAGTAAAACAGAATTTTTAATCATTGCATAAATTTCATTTGATTTACGTTTATTACAGTAAGGTTTTGTCTCTATTAGCTCCACATCTCTTTCTGCCTCCAAGTGATTGTGTGCTAGATTACCGTTTTCCAACTTAAAGCAAAAGAAACCAGTAACTTTTTAGTAAATTGATAAATGTATAGATAATCACGATAAAGCATTATATTATGATAGCAAATTTAATAATATTTTTATGAAACATTATATAGTTTTTTTTTTTTTTTTTTTTTTTTTTTTTTTTTTTTTTTTTTTTTTTTTTTTTTTAAATAGTAAAAACGATCCTTACGTTTAACTGAGACTCAATCAGTATACCCTCAAACAAAAACTTTAACTATTAGTAATAGTGTGTTAATGAAAAATAAAGAAAGTTTGAAAACCTATAAAGATTTAACTAGCATAGTTATTCGTTGGCATGCATTTGGCTGAAAGCTATCAAGTAAATAACTTTGATCAGCGAAAAGAAAGCATTTCATTGAAGGCGAAGGCGTCAGTTACACATTCTACCAGGTGGTAGGTCTCTGTTGCCGGAGACCGTCTGGGTGGGTACCACCGCAGCTCCTATTGCAACCGCTAAATAGTAGTTTGCGAACATTACTGTGTTCCGGTTTGAAGGGCGCTGTAGCTAGTGTAATTACTGGGGTAACGAGACAACACCTTATGTCTCAGGCGACGAGCGCAATGTGGTGCAGTGTGTACCATCTTAACTAGCACCACGTTGTTATGGGCAAGCGTATCACTTACCATCAGGAACGTCTTGCTCGTCTCAGCGCATAGTAGTATAAAAAAAAAAACGATAAGTGTTTCTTTTTTAATTGGATTTAAAACTTCTGGCAACATTTTGTCTGGACTCTCAAATGGCGAGTTCAATAATCATTTATAATCAATATATTGTAGTAAGACAGAATTTTTAATCATTGCATAAATTTCATTTGATTTACGTTTATTACAGTAAGGTTTTGTCTCTATTAGCTCCACATCTCTTTCTGTCTCCAAGTGATTGTGTGCTAGATTACTGTTTTCCAACTTAAAGCAAGAGAAACCAGTAACTTTTTTAGTAAATTGATAAATGTATAGATTATCATAGCAAATTTAATAATATTTTTATGAAACATTATATTGTTTAGACAAAATATAATATAAGAAAAGTCCGACCTTCATTAAACTGTTTATCTGCGCCGCGGTCCCGGGGTCGGTGTCCTGATCAAATCTAAATAATTTTTTCACTTTATGAACAAGTATTGGAAATATGCCAAAGAAAACAAAAGTTCTTATCAACTTTCAATATCAAATTTTCACTGACAATTGTTTATTTATTTGTTGATAAACTTATCCCAAACATACAAATCGAAGATGGCTTGTTTAACTAAAGCAATGATGTTAGCGTTATTAACCATTTGTACTAGATTTTAATCAAAATAGAAAAACTAAAACTTAATTTATATCATAACGTTTTTAGACACTATCATTTTAAGCAGAGACATACCAACACAGATTAAAATAATTATATAATATAAGTGCTAGATATTGAGAAAAATAACTGTGATTACCGACATTTTGTTAGTAAAATAGTAGGTGTATTGATTTTAAAAGATTGAAAGTGAAAAAAGGGAGGGGATGCCGTAACGTCGTTTCGCTATAAATAGCGGATGACTGTGATTCTCGCGACATTTTTAGGAAATGGAGGATCGACGTTAACCCGGACAAGAGCGAAGCCATTCACTTCACGCGATCGCGTAAACCGCGTCTCCGCAAACGCGCCATGCGTGCCACTCCGGGTCAAATATCTCTCTTCGACCAACCCGTCCCTTGGAGGGACGCGGTCAAATACCTCGGGGTCACTCTCGACCGCAGGCTCACCTTCACGCGTCACATTCGGAGGGTCAGGAGCAAGGCTGCCTTCGTCATGGGCAGACTCCATCCCTTGCTCTGTAGCTCCAGTAAGCTCGCACTGCGCCAAAAGGTACATCTGTACAAAACCTGTATTAGACCCATCATAACTTATGCAGGTGTTGTGTTTATGCACTCCTCCAAATCCAGCCTTAACCCTCTGCAGGTCCTCCAGAACCGTTTCACCCGTAGGGCTACGGGAGCGGAATGGTATCAGAGGAACATCGACCTGCACAGCGACTTGCAACTCCCCACCATAGCGCAGTTCCTCCAGGACTGCGCTATCTTTTATTTCGACAAAGCCGTGCACCACTCTAATCCACTGATCGCCCAAACCGTGGATTACGTCGCGAACCCCGACGCCACCGTCTTCCAGCGCCGACCTCGGAACGCGCTTCCTCCCACAACCACCGATGATCCGGATCAGGGTCAGCCGAACACACACAACGCCGCAGCCACCGCCGGCTCTCTCCACACATACACCACATTCCGCACACGCCGCTTCCGCCGCTGGTTGCGTCGTCCGCCAGGCTCGTACACCGCGTACACTCGTCACATTCGATCTCCCGGGCGGTTCTCACCACCCACGGCTCGCGACACAGGCGATGGTGGTCAGAGGACGGGCCCGTGCCTTCCTCCGACGACCGCTTAGCTTTCGCCAAAACAGGCGCGTACCGTGCGCACTTAGGGCAACTTACTTTACATATCTGTGTATTTATTCACTATCGTTCCTCTTCTCATCCCCCTTATAAAACTGCCCTGCTCTTCAACCCTACTCCGTCCAATACTTCCTTGCCTATCTCCTCTCCTCTTTATAGTATTTCTATCTACATATCTATGTATTTATTTCTTTTAACGTCAGCTCGCGGATGCCGGATCCGCGAGCCCAGGGTCCGATGTAGCCTTGTTGACGGTCTTAAAGGTGACCCAAAGCAAGAACATCATGCATCAAAAAAAAAAAAAAAAATCTCGCGACATTCGTGTTTGGGCAGTGTGCGAGGTGTGAGCTCTGACTGGTGACGTGTGAATGTGAGAGGTATGACGGATTGAATTTATCTTTGAATTGGTGTGTCTCTAATATAAGTAACATAACAAATTTACCACCATGTTAAACTTGCACCATAGACTATAACTATTAAAACGAAGAATATCGCTTGTGTTACGAGACCTTAAAAAACTGTTTCAAAAATCTAAAATTCTTATAAAGTTCCATAAACGCCGTGCTATAGTAAAGCTCACCCATGATTAACCGCAACAAGCTAGATAATCTTGCTTTATTAAGTCTGCTATGATAAAAGAGGATAAATGGTGTTAGGTATACCCTTCGAGAAGGCGCATGATGACGTAACCGCTATAAGGTGGGTATTTATAATAGAAATAGCTGTCGCTCTGCGTTCGGCTATCTAATGCGGGTACGTCAAAATAGCGCAACAAGATCGAGTATAAAAAGAAAACAGTTGGTCGTCAGAGCTCGCAGTGTGCGGACCTTTTGTGATAGCTAGTGTTCGTCGTTATCAACGTCACGTAAGCCATTTTGATGTTTCTAACGTTATTTAATAATCAAGTTTGCAGTAGTTAACTTTTAATATATTAAAAATTATGCTTTCGATCCTAATAAAAAAATTCTTATATTTTTATTGTAATAAATTACAGTATATGCTTGTTACGAATGCATATTACATGGTAAATGAATAGAGTAAACTAAGTATTGGTTAAATTTAAAATTTTGGTGACACACAGATATACACTCCCGGACACATCTATCGGCCCACCCAGTGTTTAAAAGTTTTAACGGTGCCTAGCTAAAAATATATGTTAGGTGGAGCATTAAGTTTTAATAGTTTTAAAGCTGATTTTTTAAACACTGGGTGGTGGGCCGGTAGATGTGTCCGGGAGTATATTAAAATCGTCATTTATAAAATATATACATACACATATAGCAAAACACTCGAAAAATGGTTTAGTTACTTTAATCGCTAGTAAATCTCTGTTGCCGGAGACCGTCGAGGTAGGTACCACCGCAGCTTCTATTTCTACCGCCAAACAGTAGATTACAAACATTACTGTGTTCCGGTTTGAAGGGCGCTTAAAGCTAGTGAAATTACTGGGGTAAAGAGACTTAACACTTTATATTTTACGTCGAACTCAATGTGGTGCAGTGTTTACCATCTTAACTAGTGTTATGAAGTAACGCGTACCATCAGATGAACGTTTCAATCTTGGCCTCGTAGAATAAAAACCTAAATTTTTTTAATTACTTTTCTTACCAGTAACCACGGAATTATTTCATAAAATGCATTTTTACTTCTATTTTTTTCATCGTTACTTTGTTAATAAAAAATACAGCTGAAGTGTTGGTAAAAAGGCAATTGCGAGAGGCAGCCCTGGCGGCCGAGGTGGGGTGACTTAAGCAGTAACGAAGTGAGACCCCGGCCTCTGAAGCAATTAAGTTAGCGTACGCTGAAGTGGGCCCGTGGCGCGGGCTCCGGCTGCGGGCTCCATTCAGGAGCACGGCTACGGACTGATGCAATGCGTCACCGCACTGCAGCGGCGGACGGACCACCCCACCACTCCAAACTGGACCCTACACCACCAGGATAGAGTCGGCTGTCGGACGCGAGTCCCACAGTAATTGGTGTTAATAGCAAACGATCACGCCCGCCCTTTTTCCATTCACAACGGCTCAACCGCGAAACAGCTGAGCTGCGTGAAAGCTTCGCATATGTTAACCAACGAAAAAAAGTTTATGTATAAAGGAACGATAAACTTTTTTAATATTACTTTTTTGCAAAGCTTTATCGTATTCTGATTTTGATTAAGTTATCAACTATATAACCTTTAGGGACGAATAGAAAATTGATTGTGATTCTCTCAATCTATGTAAAAGCTTTGTCCTACTTTCATGAATCTCTCTTATTGGAAAGTCGACTCCATTTTGTTAAATATAATAAATATAAATAATTAAATACTAGTGAAAACAAAAACGTATCTACTTTGCTATAATACAACTCAAAGTAAAAAGCAGCCGCGATTATTAATCTCTTTTTGATGTTGAACTCGATTAATAATGACCTTCTAAAGTTTAGATTTATCGTAGGATCCATTATCGTAAGCAGTCATATTACTGTGTTAATGAGACGACAGGTCTGATTCATTTACTGTCTTAAAATGAGCGAAGAAACTTAAAAAGTATTGTGGTTACAACGGAACAGTGTTCTGTAAAGATTTAAGCTTTTCCACAACAAATCTACCCATTCCCGTTTCACAATAGCTATATACTGCTGCGACAGGTCCAATCAATGTAGCTATTACTTTCTATTGTCGTATCACTAATGAATTATCGATTTATGACTACAGCGTAATTCCCGCGTCCTATGCAATTCAATTAACAAACTAAACTCGTACGATAACACATATTTTTCTTTCATCAAACACAGATAACTGTCAAAGGAATTAATTTTGTTTTCAGTTTGAATGGCGCAGTAAAGAGTACTTATACTATAAGTATATTAGTGATTTTATGTGTAAGTTATATTCAATGTTTAACTTTAAATTTTCTATATTTATTTAGAATGCGTTCATCTAACCATACACTATGTTGACTGCAAAGTAATGCAAATAGATTTCACGATTATGTTTAGTAACAGACAAATATTTTTTTCTTTATAATTTCACTTCGTGAAAAAAAATTTATGTCTAGGTTTAGGAATAAAAATATAGAAGACTAGGAATTGAAATTTATGAATAACATCTTCACCGACACAAGTATATGTTAACGCAAATAGTTTTGTCAAAAAATATAGTTCTTTTTGGAAATGTTAAAACGTTTGCATTACTCCATTAATAAAAATAATGTAATTAACAATATTTGTAGTGAAGTTTCGTGAATCTTCACTCTACACGAGAATGAGAAGATTTAGAATAATAATCGAGTAGTAGATCCAAACTTAAAAGCTCCTACTACACTTTGATAATTTATATTATATAAAATTTTTAACGGAGTTAAAAACTACGATTCACTCGTGCTCGAGTGTACCTCATAACTCCAAGAGCACTTTTCATGTTTCATAACTTTTACAAATGTACGGGAATTTAAGTTTAACAAACGTTAAAATATAAACGGAAAACGATAACTTGTTACTCGATTCGAGGGCCGTTGTGGGAAGTAGGTGAGAGGCTTCCGCTTAACATTTAATAATACTAGTTATTTTAAAAAAAACGCACAATTACTTTACCAATATTACCGCCATAAATCATTTTCATAATTTTCTCCACTTTATCAGATAAGTTAGAGAGAAAATTCAATACAATATAAAATAACATTACATAGTAAGACACATAAATGGATAGTATAAACAGTTTTAAATACCTTTCTACTGACTATCATGTAAATAGTTATCACCACATACTAACCATTCATTTTAGACGTAACAATAATAAAACAAACATAAATACAATATCGTATATATGTTAAAATGTAACAGTTAGATAATTACTACAGAAAATGTGCTATGTTCGTATCGTAAAAGTCGACTAAAAATGAACGCACACACCACTTTCTGTATTATACATTGTATAACATTCTAACACCACGTTATTATAGGCGTATCACTTACCATCAGGTGAACGTCTCGTCCTTCACAAAAAAGAATTGAAGGTGAAGTAAGTTCGAGAGGTGAAAAAAAGTCTTCATTCCCTTGGTTCATTTCTTATCATGCTCGTTAAGACGCAAATCAGTACACTTAAACCAGGGAATGGTTTTATTTAAATCCATGATGATAAGGTTACAATTGTTTTATTGGTTGCCATAGTAAAGTCGTGTTGATTGCATTTTTATAGAACTTTTCGTACACCAAAGACAGCAAATAAATATGTCGGCAGAAAGTCCATTGAATATTGTCTTACCTTTATCTGAAATATATTATATTTAATTTAAACAAATACATTGAAAATTTACTAAAATTTCATTGGTGGTGAGTCTTACTGAATGTCTAATTCTATCGCCAAATAGAACTCTGCGAAAATTACTGTGTTCTAGTTCGAAAGCAGTAGCTATTGAAATTACTGGAGTAACGAGACCTAACATCTTGCCTTGAAACATTAAGCACAATATGGTGCAGAGTATATCATCCTAACTAGCGCCACATTATGGACAAACACTTACCATCGCGTGAACGTCTCGCTTATCCCGTCGCACAAATACAATCAACACTTTATTTTTGTTATACCATACAAGTGTTTTTACAGGGCATACCATTTGTTGGAATTAATTGCTTAAAGTCATGCAACACTTAACTTATGCATATAAATTAAAAAGAATCGCTTTGCAATGCTTACTTATAACATAGATAAAACTTAAATAAGTTCGAAAAATACTCTACTTTTGGAAGGAAGTTTATTTTACATGGTATCTAATCTGACTGAAATCTTAAAAATGATCGAGAGTAGCATTCATCTGTACTTAATCCTAAAAATAAAATAATAATGTACAGTATACGGTCATAATTCTAGTTTATGTTAGATCATAACTGAATAATAAGTTACAGATTGTAAAATGCCGTTGCAACATATAATTTCACTCATTGATTACACAGTAGCAGTATTTATATAAAGCAGTCACTATAATATAATGCTAGTGGCTCACCAACACGCGAACCTGTTGAATGAATTATAGGTTATATATTTATCAGCTCATATCCTGCATAAGTTGCCCTGCAATTGTATATTTATCTTACGTACAAGCAATCGTCGTGAAAATTACTACAGGAGTTAATACGTTGAAGCGCCATTTTGAGACAAGTCGCTACAAAGAGTGATTTAGATTATTCTATTACTACTACTTGTTAAGTGCCATTGTTTTTTTTTATCCCTTAATAGTTACGACCATATTTTTATAAATCTGCTGATAATAGCATTGCTGTATTACAACTGTCACTGTATGAGCCAGAGTGTTATAGGCAAGAACACTTCACCATCAACATCATTGTAATTAATACAAATAATAAAAATAAAAATATTTATTTCAATCCAATAGTCTGATAACAAAAGATGGTTGAGATTTTCTATTAAGCAAGAGTATGCTTGTATCAGAAAAATCTCGCTCTTCTATAAAAATGTTACTGTAATAAATACACATCACGAAAAAAAAACCAAAACATAGCATAAATGGAGTAGAAAAGTGGTTGACACAAGATTTCTTATAAATAACTTAAAAATGAGAAAAACAAAACATAACAGAATATACAATGTACATTAATTTTAAATTATATAACGACTTTTGATATGAAGGTGGTAGGTCTAGCTGACTATTAACAATGCTTCGGTGTCGTCATATCTGTGTTAGTAGCCATTCTGAAAGTCTTATTTTCAAAGTGTAGGAGTTCATGGGGTAAATGTTAATTATTTTGTTTATTTTATTATATAAGTGGACTGATTGTTTCCCGAACTGTTTGCATGCAAAACTAGTTTTGAAAAAGTAAAATGGAATAACATTATCTCTACGTCGTCTATTATCGTAAATATCTCATTGAAGATAAAAAACCGAAAACTCTTTTTACTAATCGAATTTTAAGTAATTAAAATTAAATCTTTATAGTGAACAAAACTCGGTAAACGTTTTACTATATAAATTATTTCTAGTGAATATTTTGGTCTATCACTGTAACACGAATGGAGACTGTATCGGTCTATATAAATAACAAAATACTTAACGTTAACTTTTTAAATTCAGTTTACTTTATTAAGTTTAGTGGAAGCTCGTGACGCGATGAGTACTATAGATTTATATAAGATACTAAATTAACGGGAACTAATCGATAACTAAAAGCTAAATATTGTTACAGTGATAATATCGTTATTAAAAAGGGGGGTTAGTGGTAGAAGGGCGAAGATTTAGGGTTATATGTACTTTTAATGCCAAATCATAAAAAAACAAGAATTAAAATAAAATTACGAAAAACAAAGAAAATATAGTGTCGACCACTCTCATCACTTACGGATTTAAAAATATTTTCGACCTATTCTCAGACTTACCAAATATATACAAAAAAATTAATAAAAATCGTTCTGTCGTTTCAGAGGAGTTTGCTTACCAATACTGACACAAGAATTTTGTATATACAGTGATAGGGTTATAACAAAAAAAATTTAAAATGTATTGTATTGTATTTTATTTTATTGGCAACACTGCGATGGCGCAGGTTCGCGGACACGTCACCCACGACGCGGCCTTCGACGAAATTGCTATATAAATTGCCGCGAATCTTAATGATGTCCTCTTGCGTTTGGACCGCCGCGCCTACTACTGCTACGATGTTGTGTTTGTGAAGGCTATTTAATGTTAAGTATAAGTAATATCTGTTCTCCGATCTAAATTAATAATAGATTTATTTCTCTATGTATAAAAGCTTCATAAAAATGTGTTAAATCGTGCGAAAGCTTTATTCTCAACATGGCGGACGGCTCGCGGCTTTGGCAGCAAACGTTCACACTTACAGGCCTCCATTATATCGGCGGCTTTACACCCTCACGCCGCACGACCCCATTGTGAGAACGTTCAACGATGTCAAACAAACTCAAACAAATACTGTTCACTCAACTAGTCGGCTGAAAAACTGATGCAAGCAACAATAGCTTTCGACGTAGCTGTAAAGTGGTCCCGGCTTAACGACTGCAGCTCGATTTTATTCGACAGTCATAGTTAAATCATTTCTTTTAGACACATCTTCATAAAACCAGACGATATTAGACAGATCCTTAACAATGTAACTTATAGCTTGGAATTTTAAATATTTTAAAACGTTATATCACAGCCGTTTAACCAGCTAAATTTTCAAACTAATGTATAGCGGTACTAACTATATTAGAAATGAGTACCTGCTCTTTGTTTTTGTTTAAATTGGGTTATTGTAAGCGAAGCGACCGACAAATCTTGGTCAAACATAACCAAAACGTACTATCGTATAAAAAAAAGTAGCAAACGGTCTGATGAATGTACATAAATCTTTACACGAGCCTACCCCCGCGGGTATGTGGATACGCGTGGAGAATAATAAAGCGACCGGATCGAGTGTTAAGCGCGGATATTGCACGGAGGGTACTACCGAAAAAAAAGTTTAATATCCAGTTAGAATACAAATGATCCGCTTTAAAACTTGAAGAGAGAGAGCTTAAGTAAAGTATTTAACATCTACTTCAATAAGACACAACGTAACAGTGTAAACATCATAACTAAACTATGAATCTTATGTAGTAAGTACTAACACTGGACCCATTTTTATCGTTAAAAAATTGTGTGCATGGATTACTTTAATCCAGTTTTATAACGCTGAGATTAATGAAATTATTAAGTAAATGCTAAGTTGATTACAGTAGTACTTATTAATACCAAAGAAAAATTAGACGCCGCTGATTAATTCGGCCATATCTATAAACTGGTGAACTAATTGTCCGATTGGTTGTAAAAAATAAGTTGTTTCATATTCTGTATTAAGATATTAAAGTTTAACTATTTCTAAGTGTAAATAATTGTAAATAAGTAATTTTTTATGCTACTATGCGTCGAGACGAGCAAGACGTTCACCTGATGGTAAGTGATACGCTTGCCCATGACAACGCGGCGCTAGTTAAGATGGTACACACTGCACCACATTGCGCTCGTCGCCTTGAGACATAAGGTGTTAAGTCTCGTTACCCCAGTAATTACACTAGCTACAGCGCCCTTCAAACCGGAACACAGTAATGTTTGCACACCACTATTTGGTGGTTGAAATAGGAGCTGCGGTGGTACCCACCCAGACGGTCTCCGGCAACAGAGACCTACCACCTGTAAAGTTTATTTAATCACCGGTCAACTGTAGTTTACCGCATTACTGTTGCAAATTTTTTTATAAAAAAGAATCTCACTTATGAAGAGCATTGTTAATCAAAGTTTTTTTTTAAATTCGTGCGACAAACGTTCAGCTCGGTTGTGATTTTTTTTTTTTTTTTTTGAAGTCAGTTGTCATTAGTTAACGGTGTTGTTTTCGTGGGACAGCGCTAGAGGTGTGCCGTGTTGGCGCGGTGATGTCGGCATGGGGGTGGTGCTGCCGCTGGCGGTGGTGGCCGTGTGCGCGCTGGTGCTGGTGAGCGCGGCGCCGAACGCGACGCGACGCCGCACCGGCACCGCCCAACCCCAACCCCAACCCCTCCACGAGGAGGACGACGAGCTCGCACACCTCGACTACTACGATGAGGAGCGCATCAACATATCCGGTGAGCTCACGTCTTTTTTTTTTTATGTTACTTAGCGACGAGACGAGCAAGACGTTCACCTGATGGTAAGTGATACGCTTGCCCATGACTACGTGGTGCTAGTTAAGATGGTATACACTGCACCACATTGCGCTCGTCGCCTTGAGACATAAGGTGTTAAGTCTCGTTACCCCAGTAATTACACTAGCTACAGCGCCCTTCAAACCGGAACACAGTAATGTTTGCACACTACTATTTGGCGGTTGAAATAGGAGCTGCGGTGGTACCCACCCAGACGGTCTCCGGCAACAGAGACCTACCACCTGTAAAGTTTATTTAATCACCGGTCAACTGTAGTTTACCGCATTACTGTTGCAAAAATTCCTAAAAAAAAGATTCTCACTTATGAAGAGCATTCTTAGTCAGTTTTTTTTTTTAATTAATGCGACAAACGTTCAGCTCGGTTGTGATTAGTTTTTTTTTTGGAGTCAGTTGTCATTAGTTAACGGTGTTGTTTTCGTGGGACAGCGCTAGAGGTGTGCCGTGTTGGCGCGGTGATGTCGGCATGGGGGTGGTGCTGCCGCTGGCGGTGGTGGCCGTGTGCGCGCTGGTGCTGGTGAGCGCGGCGCCGAACGCGACGCGACGCCGCACCGGCACCGCCCAACCCCAACCCCAACCCCAACCCCTCCACGAGGAGGAGGACGAGCTCGCACACCTCGACTACTACGATGAGGAGCGCATCAACATATCCGGTGAGCTCACGTCTTTTTTTTTATACTACTTAGCGACGAGACGAGCAAGACGTTCACCTGATGGTAAGTGATACGCTTGCCCATGACAACGTGGTGCTAGTTAAGATGGTACACACTGCACCACATTGCGCTCGTCGCCTGGAGACATAAGGTGTTAAGTCTCGTTACCCCAGTAATTACACTAGCTACAGCGGCCTTCAAACCGGAACACAGTAATGTTTGCACACTACTATTTGGCGGTTGAAATAGGAGCTGCGGTAGTACTCACCTAGACGGTCTCCTACAACAGAGACCTACCACCTGGTAAAAAAGTCTTCATACCGAACTAACTTCACTGGCGCTGTTTACAACTTGAATAGACTATAGTTTGAAAACGAATCCGGCGCTTAAATATTTTTTATTCTACTGAACGAGCATCACTTTCACCTGATGGTAAGTGATACGCTTGCCGATAACAACGCGGCGCTGGTTAAGATGGTACACACTGCACCACATTACACTCATCGTAAGACATAAATTGTCAAATCTCGTTACCCCAGTAATTTCACTAGCTACAACCCTCCAAATCCGGAACACAGTAATATAAGCAGAATAACTATTTAACGGTTGAAATAGGAGCTGTGGTGGTACCTACCTAAACATACATTCCAGAAGCACATTATACACATTAGTCAAAGTCAAAATTTTTTATTCAAAATGGAAACATTAGATCACTTATTGAACGTCAAAATCTAGCAGCCATAGAAAGTCTTCGGACCTGAGAAGAATGACCCTTAGAAAGCCATCGTGCTGGATATGTATAAACTGTTTTTTTTTTTTCGCGAGTATCATTTCCATCGTCTTTATCATTTATATCATATCTCCATGTCTATATATTTCCATAGTAGACTTTATCATTTAAATAGTAACACTCTTTACAAAGTATGCTTTGTCTCTTAATACATTTTTAATTTGCTTTTAAACCTATGAAACGGTAAATCTAAAGTAGTTTGAGGAAGTTTTATTACAGATTCGCACACTGAGCCCCGTAAAGTTTCCACTAATTTTGTGAAGTTAATAAACTTTGTTAGTAAAAAAATTGAAAATTTATAATATACGTTATTATATTTACACATTGTAGTACTTGTCTAAATTTTACTTTAATTACTTAAATAATATCTTTGTTTTCTTTGCAACAGCCATCGCTGCCTCTCTCACAAAGTTGTCGATGGCTCACTAATTCCAAAGTTTGACTAATAGAAATTTCTGAAAGGCATTAAGCCCATTGCAATCTTATATATTTAAAGTGAGCTGTTACAAAAAATTTTAAACTGCAGACGTTGCAAAATGTGCTATAATGATATAACAGTGCAATTATAGTGAATCTGTTGGCAATGGCCGCTATACTGAATTACGCGAACAATGCGGCCGCGGCGACCTCGCCCCACTTCGTTTCTTTGATTCCAGAAGGAACACCTTTAGAAAGATTACCTAGTTGCGATTTAGAAATAATGAAAACTATTCTCTTTCTCACCATTCCTATTCAGTATTAAAGTCAATTTATTTAAATACGGTGTAGATACCAACATCTAAACATCAAAGCCGAATTTAGTATACTAAAGCATGTAATTTAAATAAGACACAATTGGTACAACCTTCTTCCTTAAACATAAAAACCGACTATAAAAGACCTAATCAAAAAGGCTGGTTTAAATTTAGTGGTTAGAATAATTAAGATTAAATAATTAACTGCATTTGTTTCCACTATAAAATTTTCCGTTCCACTTTTCCAATATACCAAATACAGTTTCGGCGAAATCGGGTCCGATTGGATTTCAATTACTGACAAGAAAATTAAAGGTAAGAAAAACCGGTGACAAGTACAATCTTCTGTGATTATTGGAATTCGAGCCCCTACAATATTTACGCAATAGAATAAATGATTTTACCAATAACATTTTTCTTTAAATAGACCAAAGAGCAAAAGGAACTGTAAATAATACCGAGGACTTTTTGCTTTAACTAAAAATATATTACCTTTAATACAAAAAATATTCAATAATTTTCAACAGGAATATTCATTTACTTACACATCTATAGCTAATACAATTGTAACAATAGTTCCTTTAGTATATTAAATTAGTAAAACTATATACATGTCTGCAAAGAACAGTATGTCAGTACGAACAGTCTGAATGATACTCAAACTTTCGTCAACTTGGGAGTTATGATGTTAAAACTTGTTACCTCGGTAACTTCACTAGCTGTAGATCCCTACAAATCAAATCAAAACAATATTAATACTATATGATTCTTATGCTTGATCATAATTGAAGCTATAAACTTCTATAAGAAAGCAACGGATTTAAAAAAAACTGTAATTAATGTAAAACGGAACCTCAAAATTTTGCTCATATAATTTCTAGTTTCAATGTTACAAATAATATAAATTATGTTGTGTACTAACGGCCAATTATGGGCGTCTATCACTAACTTATTTGAAAAAAAAAACGTAACTTATTCGTATAAAAACCATAACTATAAAAATAATAAAAAAATACATATTTAAGCTAAACATAGAAATTTGCTATGAAGTCTATATTCGACAGTGGTTGCAGGTTGTTATTAATGATAATTATAACAACGATGGTGATGATGGCGATGATGATAATGATAGTGATTATAAAGATGATGATGATTATGTTAACAATAACACTGATCTCTTTAATATCGTGTACTCGAGTGTAGATATGTTTCTCGGTCGACACCGCAACGATTTAACTCTGGACAGTCCAAACAAAGAGATTACAACTTTTACTGTTTGTTTTTCAAAGTCAGCGGCGGTCGCAAATATTATTGGTGGGATTATTGGATTGTTGTTTGTACGTTTGTCGTCTGGTGGCCATTTGCCAACAGTCTGTATCTATGAAATTGAAAATCCAATAGCAACACTATTTTTTAAGTAAGATGATTTAACATCTTTTTGTTTTGGTTGTACGAACAAAACATTCACTTAAGCCGGAGGTTTAATATTTTAGTTTTACCTCTGAACTTATGACAATGATTTGAAAAATTGAGACTTTTTACAGCACCATCATGTTCATGGTCATGTGCTCACGAGCCGTAATATTACGACACCTAGCCCTAGTTTTACAAACATTTTACCATCTGAAAATGTAGTATATATGATGCTGGCTGGTTATAAATTATATGTAATGACCTATTTCTTTGCATACATATCTTTTAGAAACTTAAAAGTTGTGTACACGTCGTACCCTCCAGGGCCAATTAAATTCACCAACAAACTGCTCTGTACCTCCGCGGCTTCTTTGTATACGCCCGATGCCTTCACAAATACTTGCAACTGTCTATGCCATTTCCGCCAGGCGTCTGCCCGCGGGTCCCCCTTCTAAAATTAGTTCCGCAGGTGGTCGATCATGCTCTATATTTATCAAAATATTAATTTAATAACTTGCACTAATTAAATTACGTTTTTTTTAACTATTTTTCACCGCTGCCACCATGTAGTCAAACGCCATTTTGGTAACTAACTATTTTATTCATCTGTTACTCGACACATATAATTTATAACCAGCCAGCAACTAAACAATTATAACCAGCCAGCATCATATATACTACAGAAAAGACCTTGCTATAACCGACCTTACCATGAATCTTAGTATACAGACGTGGTTTCCATGTCCTTGGTTACCAATAAATACAACTGATACTTCACAATAATTATTTAATGCCTCCCCTTCATCCATAACCATTAAATAATCGGCCAGGGGTAATATTTTTTTATGATGAAGGTAGGCAAACGAGTAAGTGGTTTATGTAATAGTTTACGATCGTCCTACAGCGCTGCGTTGCCGGTCATTTTTAAGGTCTCCAATTCCAACAAATGATTTCATAATATATTTGCGATTTGCTTAAAAGGCTGAGAAACGGAATTTTATCTCTTAAAGCAAGAAAATAGTTAATTTCTAAGTAAGAGAAAATACTATTACAAATTATCCTCTATATCATCACTGAAAGGAATAAGGACCTTCCCTCACAAAAACAGAGTCATTATCTTCCGAACTGGTTTTGTGTTAGTTAGCGGAAGTCACAAGTTCATAAAAGCTGTTGTTCTTAGAACATGTCGGTAGGGTCTTCAACACTAAGCTCTGACTACAGACCCATCAATCAAGCAGCAAGTCATTTCCATTGCGCTTAACCTCAATAAACCTTTTAACGATTTATGCGTTATAACAGCATTCGCTTTTCCACTTCCATATCATGTTTTACTGCCGGTTCAGTAAAGTTATTTGCGTCGTAAAAGGCTTTAAAGCTTCGCTTGATTTTCTATCTAGATAACTTAATGGTTTTTAAGCGATTGTTCGAAACTGAAACGTAATCAGACAGATATATGTTGTTATTGTTGGTGAAACTATTTCTAGCATTTCGTAACCATATCGGACTTGTGCCAAGAAAGATTCTTGCAGAATCTGAAATGGAAATTCTTTTACATCACGAACTTGAGACCTAGCAGGTGACTGGAATATCTTACGAGAAGATTGATTGTGCCACCGGTGACACTTTGATCCGCAGTGTATAAATTAAAGGGACGTTAGACGCGATTCCTTTCAACTATGGCCTGATCGATATGAAGATCGTTTACGTCAAATTTGAACATCATATTATTTTAGAAAAAAAATCTTACTTTTATGGTGATTCAACGAGGCCGGAAATAGTAAAAGTAACGCACAGAATACTCCATCTCTTACGTCATTATCATCATAAGGTGCCTTCTTCAAACTGAAGTTTGGCGGTCAGATTGAGAAAACTTTTCCGATCTTGGGCTATTCTCTTACACATCGTCAGCCAAAATACAAATGCTGTTATTGTAGCAGATTTACGAAATGATAATGGTAGTTAGATTACGAGACCAAGAACCAAGGACCAAAGGCCAAGCATGCCAAGGACAGAGGACTCGAGAAAGCAAGGTCTAAGGACCATGGATCAACGACTAAAGACCCAGGACAAAGGACCACCGTGTTACAAGCGATTTGCCACGGAGGCATTTAAAACCTTACAGAAGATTCTAAACTAATATCACTTATCACGAAACTATCGTACAGAAACAAAGTTATATTAGCAACGATCAGTATACTATCACATGTACACAGATACACACAACGCAATAAACCTTTTGATTTACTTCTTATGTCACAACAAAGGAATCGAATTGCTGTATAATTTACTGCTATTACCTCTCTCCTTTTATGAGGCCGTAAAGGGTTCGTACCCGTTTCACGTGAACATCATTGTGAAAATACATAAAAATCGATACAAACTGGATAAATAAACATTTTCATAATTCATAACGATAATAAAAACGGTCGCAGTAAACAGTAAGAAATACTCAGTTGAAATCGTAAAGTACAATCGCAGTTCCTATTTCTAAGAAGCCGTATTGTGCTTCCGGTTTCATTTCAAGATTACAAACACAATTTTGCGTTATGTAAAGATCTTTCCAAGCGCCATATTAACGTAATGGTTAAACTAGATGTAACACAGATGTTTGTTTTAGTTTTTTGAATCCACGTGCGACTAATATCTACCAAAAGCTACTGTAAGAATTTCTAGTTATCGAAATCCATAATTTTGTTTCTTATACCATCCTCCAGCGTAGTTTGGGTCAGGGACTAGTTCATCCATACCAGTTCTCGCATTTATTCCGTTTTGCTTACTTTCATACCGCTAATTTCGTTCTTATCATTCACACCTCCCGCTGAGTGAAGACTGTAGTCTTTAAACTCATGATGTTTAACAGCGATAACATAATAAGATACAAACGAGTTACCTTTTCAAGTTAAAATCAAATACTTTATATTTTAATAAGCGAAGTATCGTGTGGAATATTCGAGAAGACAATTTAAAGAGATTTAAGCGACGAATCCTCAGCGCGGGTAACGGTTTTGTGTAACGCGAGGAAACGACGATCCGGTCTTTTTACCGGTCGTCTCGATAACATATCTCCGTACTATCCGCTAAAGAAGATAAAAAAAATGGGGCCATTTAAAAATATATAAATTGATGTGCAACGTATGTCTAACCAAATAGAGAACGTCTGCGGCAGTTTATTTTTTAAAGTTTCTTAAAATTTACAAAACATGATATCCTTCGAGTCCTGAACTAATCACAGCTTGTATCTCGGGACCCTTATGTATATAGTTCCCATATAATTACCAACAATTCAATTTATAACAAAAAACTGTTTTATTTTCGTTCCAATAAGAGCCAGGACTGGCTAAACGTTCATCTGATAAATAGTACTCTTGGTTATAACAATAAAACACTGGTGAGGATGTTTATAAAGCACATGCATCGTTACTTTAGTAATTTAACAGTAATGTCATAGTAAGTCAAGTGCCGTATTAAAAAATCCTATTATTGACATAAACGAGCAGGTTTCATAAAACATGTGAAATAAATGAAACCATTTATTTGTCACTAAAATCTAATTAAAACAACCGAACGAATGTTAAATTTTATATTCAACTAACTCACAGACGAACAGCTGAAACATGCTGAAATTCAGTCGCCCGGTTTAACAAGGTTGTGGATACGGTTTAATTTAATTAAACGAGAAAAGTTGCAAGTTCGCCAGATGCGACGATCCTTTATTTAGTATACAAACTTCATTTTAAACATCGAAAGAAACAATAATTTAAAAAAACACAATGTAAGACTTTTTTTATTACTATTTTCCCGCAGCTGGGACTTGGCCTTTTCTCATACGATGTTCGGTTCAACGTTAGACTATGGGCTAACTGGCGCCTTCTGGTGTAAACGAAATAAAACAACCACTGACGTTAAACCGAGATTATAATTAAACCAAAACACTTATTACATGTACAATCTTACAACGCCATCTAGTGGGCGAAAGTTGAAATAACTTATACATAAGGAGATAGTCAAAGATATTTATGAAATGCTCACGAAAGCTGTTCTTATTAAGATGTACCGGTGTCCTCAAGATGATTTTCCTTCACCGGAACCTTAAGGTCTGAAGAGATGGAAACCGCGCCTCTTCGTCTAAAGCTAATACGACCACGTTACAACTATAACAACTTCATTCCAACTTATTACTCTCTCTTGCTTTTAAATCAAATCAAGTTCAATATTATATGAGACTTTTATAAATTCCCGCTGACCTTCGCTTATGCAAGTGCCTCCAGGGTTCGGTCAAGGAAACGAAACTTATTTTGTTGGTCTGCATCATTAAAACTTAAAGCTACTTGATACGGTGCTGTTTACCTGAGAACAATTAACAAGCGAACTCCGGCGACTTTGAAAATTTATTCAAACTTTGTAATATTATCACTTAACTCTGTTTTATAAAGTACAAAGTTGTTAAAAGTACCTTTCAAAGACTTTAATTTCAGTGTTATGTTTAACCTTCACATAAAATTTATACTTGGTTATATTATTCAATAGATTTAATAATGAGGCTTGAGATAGTAAAGTCTCCTGATCTAAAATGCCTTGATTCTGTTAAGGCGATAGATTGATGATAAGAATCAAATAAATTACTATAAAGAGTACCTTAGAGGACTGATACATATTTCGGTACAATGAGGAGCGTACCGGGAAGTGGGGGCCTCGTTTCCACCATTCAAGATGCTCACCAGCTCAACGGCATATTGAAAACTTAACGGACTAATTACCGTGAGATGGCTTTCTATTTTTAGACTCACTATGAATAACTGCTCGTATAGGCGTTCGCTTTGTTTATGCTCTCAACTTCATATGCGAGAGTGTGCAGAGCTTCAAATGGCTCGTTTTCTATCCGTATACAATCGGTGAAAGTGCACAGATTATGAAATAATAATTTATAAGTATATTTCTGCTATTTTTATTTAGACAATATGTGACCAAACACACTGCAACTGCTTATTTCGTTTAGTTTTTAACCAAAACCTATTCTCATTCGTATGAACTTTCAAACAAAAAATATTTTAGGATATACTTTACCACCAACAGCATACGATATGTGAAATAGACTGCTTAACAATACTCTCTTTAACGACCTTAAAAGCCCAACTCTTTAAACCAACAACTGAACTTAATTCCGTTTAATTTAACAAAGCTATATATCATAATTCCAAACGATTTTCAATATCGCTTATAATAACGACGTAAATTCCAGTAAAATAGTAACGTTTCGTTATAATTTTAATTGAATTTCACTTAAACAAAGCAGCCAAGTACGATCTTAAGTTATAAAACGTGATCGACTATGACAGTTGTCATTAAGTCCGTTCAAAATACAATGTATTAGTAACACTTTCTTAAAACAGAACTCCATTTAAAAAAATAAGTAAATACTTGCTAGTATTTTTCACTCGCCGAATCTACTATAGAAAGCGGTGATGAAATAGTCACCTATTTTATATAACTAGAACCGTTTTCCGTAAAACAAAGTTGATTTAACTTCGATATCCGCTGTATAAAAAAAAATGCTGAACACAGTTGCTGGTAATCTCCCGGTTTCCGGAAAAACGGGATCTTCAAGGCGATGTCGCGCGGCGGATGTTGCGTCGACGAAGGAAATTGGGATTAGGTTCATTTGTAATAAAAATTCTTATGTTTCTTACAAATAATTATTTTCTTGTTTTCATAATTCCTTTTTAAATAAAACTTGCGTAATAGTGCTTATTAACGACCTCTTTCCTAACGGAAACAGTGAGAGGATAGTTAGGATGTTTGCACGATTCTCATTGTCTTATTACATAATTCAGGGCAAATATGTTCATTACTGTATTCAGTAGGTGCGTTTCAATGTTTACAGCTTCTGAAACATGAAAACCTGGAAATGATAATCTCTGAAGAGAATTCGTATACTATGCGATTTATAATATTAAATATATGTATCAGTAATACTTCTATCAAGTCGACCTAACTTAGTAATTTATGAATAATGCAAAAATGGCAAAGTTTTTAAATATTTACTTTTGCGAGTGGTTTCTGTCCGGGCTGAATATATTTTAATACAATTTGCTGCAAGTATTCTAATGTGGTTTGTTCTACAGACTGCAATGTGTGTCAAGAACTCTACACAGAGCATATTAGTCATTTTCCTTTCTCCAATTTCTTCTTATGTCAATCCAAATTTAAAGACATAAATAATGGCACATTTACTAATCAAAAGCAACTGTATAGAAAATGTTAAAACTACTTCCTAAATAAAAAAAAAATCTACATATTCATAGTAATAATTAATAAGAACAAAATTGTCAAAAAAAATTACTGCCTATCGTGTATCGTTATAGAGTAACCTAACAATGTTTACAAACAAAGCCTTAACCATTATAACTTCTCAAATAACGCTAACGGCTTTTTAGTTATTTTATTATTAGTGATCTTAGTTACTTGATTGGTTATAATTACCGAGGCCGTTATTGACGTATGGTGAACGACATACATAATTAAAATTAACAGTTTCCGGTGTTTGCTTTTAAACATTTAAAAGTCTGTTTCAGGAGACGCCGTTATTACTTGGCCTAAAACTTTTGCATGTCTTTCCATCATGTGTGTCTGTGTGTAGAAATATATAACACTGACTTCTTTACGACGATCTTAGCCAAAATAAGATATTAGTTGGGATGTGTAAAAACTATTACAATTTGACCTCTACGATCTTCAATCCTTGTTAGTTTGAAGAATTCGTTTTGGAGATTGTGATGCAGAAATGTTAATTTTCACACAGTACCGTTTGGTGGCAGAACTAGGTAGAGCATTGGTAATACAACCGGCTTGGAATCCCATTGTTAATAAAATTAAACCAAATCCCAAACAAACCACTAGAAGACTTTAAGATACAGTGAGCTCATTCTGCGTAGATCGGACCACAAATAATAATTAAAAAGTTATAGGTACCACGTGGTAGCTGTGACGTCCGGACGTCTGTCATTTCAGTCCTACCGTGACCTTGATTGCTGCAAAGCGGTCGAAACGTCGGGAATAAGTAATAAAACAAATAAACGCGATAAAATCCGTAAAATTGAGTTTTAATGAAACCATTGTTTTAATTGTGGTGTTACTTTAAAGCGAAGGGGATGTACCTGGGCTCGCCCTGCGAGCGCGCGTGCAGCCCCCGCCTGCTGCACGTGTACTGCGAGCCGGCCACGCTCTCCTGCCAGTGCGATCCCAAGCACCCCGTCGCCCTCGGACCCGCCAAGGGCTGCGCTAAAGGTAACCCACTTAAAATAACTTAACACGTTCAATGCCACCACGATTTTGACTATGTCTCCCCAGGTGCCGCCATACATTTCGCGTTGGACTCACTGGTTGAGTCGCCGACACTTAATACTGGCTTTTTTACTTTGAAATATAAAAACGATCATCACACCCAGGCCACTAAAGAAATATGTAAATAATAACATATTACGTCCATACTGTAATTTTGAACCATACGCATGAGTTTTAGAAATATTACCCAAAAACAGTGAACTCACCAGGTGAGTCGCCGGCACTGAATGTATTAATCTACACACAGACATGTTTCAATACAAGTTTATAATGGGCACAAGAAAATAATGAAGATGGCGCTGACTAAAGTAAATAGACTGCTACCTCTTTTTTCGGCTGTTTTCGTTACGGCCTATCAATGTCCACTGGTGACCGTTACTTTTACATTATTAGACAAAATTTAATTAACTAGAACATTATCTTTGTATTAACAAGATATAAAACAAATTTTGACACTGTAAGCTAAATAAGTTCAAAAGAAATAGAAATGTTAATAAAATGATTGTACCCTATATTAGTTATATTCCTTTCGAAGTTATGAAAATAAATTAATTAAAAAATACTCGTTAAAGCTGCGATTAATTAAATAAAATCTTAAACTCATATAAATAATATGTTTTCAGTGTACAGGTAAAGTGTGCTTAACTTCCCAACTTTCCTAAGACGCGTTAATATAAACCCGCAATGCAGTAACGCCTGTGAAAATTTAATATTTCTTTTTCGCAAATTTGTAGTAAATATTTATGAAGGCATTTATAGGACAAAAAAAATTGAGGAAATGTTTATCGCTTTTTTCCTATCTATTTACTATAAACTTTATAAACTAGAGCTATGAAATGTGAATAGGAATTCATTATCACTAACTTGTACCAAAAGTAACTTTTACTAACTGCCTTACTAACGAAAAAGCGACAAAAGTTAGTGAAGAAATAATTTTTATTTATTTATTTACAAAACATATCCTTACCACTACCATTACAGGATTCCCCTAATGCGGTTCATAAAAATAAGACATATTCTTAAATTTAATATAACAAAATAAAAAAAAGTGTTGCGCTAAACAAACAAAAGATATATTGTAGTAATAAACTAAGATAGGCTATAACTACACTCCCGGACACATCTCATAGTCAACCCTTAAGTATGTTTTTTTCTATTTCGAATTCAGGATTATGATAAAAAAACGAAAATTCGAGTCCGGTCTTTGTTTTCAACGACCCAGGAATGAAGAAAAATTTTTTTATTTCGCAAAAGTTGGATTTTTTTTTTGATGTTTCCGATTATTGGTTCCATAAAAAGGCAAATCTAAACTTGAGCCAGTTTTGACCAAAAAATATGGATACTTTGCCTGAAATTGGCGCCCAAGTTGTAGCACTTCTGCAAGCCAAATAAATTCGAAATTACAAAAAAAATACAAAAAAAGCGTTCATAAAGGTTGACCAATAAATCAGCTTCAAAACTGCATTACTACTTATTGCTCCACCTAACATTTATTTTTAACTAGACACCGTCGAAACTTTAAACACTGGATGGAATAAAGATAGAAAATGTAATTAAAATTGTAAAAAGTATGATAATTGTAAATAGAAAAGAAGAAGAAAAGATGTAAATCAAAATAGAATGTAATAGAATAAGGAAAAATGTATATAGCAAGTAAGGAAATAAAGAAACACAATTGTCACCTCATTAAGCGGAAAGTATGAAAGATGGAATGGAATGCTAAAGTAAAAGGTATAAAAGGGAAGTATGATAAAGAGAACTGGAATGACAAAGAGAATCGGAATGAAAGGAGAATTAGGAATGAAAGAGAAAATTTTGAAACGTTGACTTAGTATGATGATGTACCAAGATCCTTGGCCCAAAACCACCAAGGGGGAACGAGTAATCAAAAAAAAAAACTGGGTGGTGGGCCGATAGATGTGTCCGGGAGTATATAAGCACAGATTATGCAAATGTATTACCGGCGTATCATCTTAATTTGTTGACATGTTACAGCGAAGAAGCTCGGCGAGCAGTGCTTCTACCGGCAGACGTGCCGCGCGTTCGACCCCCACGCCTCCTGCGTGCAGGTCAACCACAACGCGTACTGCCAATGCGAGCCCGGCTACCACAGCACCAGCCACTCGCGACCCGTGCCGCGCGTCTTCTGCACAGAAGGTACAGTCCTCTTCCAACTTCACTACTAACGAATAAGCGGGTAGATGTACTGGCGCTAGGTCTCTGTTGCCGGAGACCGTCTAGGTACCACCGCACCTCCTATTTCAACTGCCAAATAGTAGTGTGCAAATATTACTGTTCCGGTTTGAAGGGCGCTGTAGCTAATGTAATTACTGGGGTAACGAGACTTAACACCTTATGTCTCAAGGCGACGAGCGCAATGTGGTGCAGTGTGTACCATCTTAACTAGCACCACGTTGTCATGGGCAAGCGTATCACTTACCATCAGGTGAACGCCTTGCTCGTCTCGGTGCATAGAAGTATAAAAAAAAAGATGTGAAGATCATTTACATCGGTTTCACATCGGCATCAAAACAAAGTTCGTAAACTATTAAAGAAAGCAAGGCCGGATCCAAGGGGTCATGAGCCCCCCCTGAGCTGGTTCCAGGACATAGGTGGACCACTAAACATAATGATTTTATTTATATGATTTACCTTTAATATTTAATTAATTTGTATCTATTGTTATCAAAATTAAATTATAAGTTCTTGACTTGACCACACCTGTGTGAGCTTCTCCTGGTGCCAAAGCTGGATCTGCCCTTAAAAGAATGTCATTTTATAGTTTAAAAAATTAATTCAAAAGACAATTCCTGTTTAAGAATTAAGACGGAGTTATGAAGGATTACCACTTACTAACGTTCTCGGTCGTGATTCTCGGTGTATACTGTAGCAGCAGTGCGTCAAACTAATGTTGTAACACTGAGTTACAGACATGGTGCTGCTGACGGCGGACATGCCGACGCTGCTGGGCGTGGCGTCGGGCATCTTCGTGCTGGCGGGGCTGCTGTGCATGGTGCTGCACTTGTACACGCGCGCGCGCTACCACCCGGCGCACCTCGCCGACGCGAGGCTCACCCCGCCCTGCCTCTACTCGCTCAACGACACCGGTACCTACCTCAATACCTACCTCAAAACCTACATTCATATTATTAACCAGCAAAGCTTCACTACAAGAGAGAAGTTTAGAAGCATCATCATTTCAACCGATGGACGTCCACTGCTGAACATAGGTCTCTTGTAATGTATTCCACAAAATACTGTCTTGTGCTGTTTGAATCCAGTGACTCCCAGCGATTCTTTTTATGTTGTCCGTCCACCTAGTGGGAGGTCTGCCAACGCTACGCTTTCCTGTGCGGGGTCGCCATTCCAACACTTTGGATCCCCAACGTCCATCGGTTCTACGAGCTATGTGCCCTGCCCATTGCCACTTCAGCCTCGTGACTCGCAGGGCTATGTCGGTTACCTTGGTTGTTCTGCGGATCTCCTCATTTCTGACTTGATCACGCAGAGATACTCCGAGCATTGCCCTCTCCATAGCTCGCTGTCTGACTCTGAGCTTACTTATAAAGCCCATAGTTAGCGACCAAGTTTCGGAGCCATAACTCATCACTGGCAACACGCACTGTTCGAAGACTTCAGTCTTCAGGCACTGAGGTATTTTTTAGAAGCATAGCAAGTAATAAACCCACTGCGACAACGCGGCAATGGGTTATCGCTTTAAAAAATATATATTTATAATGCAAAAGATGAGTTAAAAAAATACACTCAAAAAAATTATCGTGCACACGCATATTTAAATGATATAATTACGTAATTAAATAATTTAATAAAAACAATTCAATAACACTATTCGATGAAATTTTTGTATAACTTTAATCTCAGAGCCAATTATTGCATGAACAAATTGTCTTGTACTTACAGTTTTTGACGCTATTTATCAACTCGATCCGAAAAAAAGAAGAGGTGCTGCCGTTGGTCATGGTCGTTTCTGTGTGCGCAGGGGGCACGCTGAGCGCGACGCGCGCCTCCTCCCGCGCGTCCTCCCGCAGCGGGTGCACCAGCGGCTGCACCAGCGGCACGCTAGAGGAGCGGCGCGGGCGCGGCGGTGCGGGCGCGGGCGCGGGCGCGTCGCGCGCAGGTGCCGCGCGCGCGGCCGCCATCTTGCTTATCTCGCGCCACCTGAAGCCCGTAAGGGACGGCGGCGCGCACCCGCCAAAGTGCGCCGCCAAAGGTGATCCGGATGATGTATGCAGCGCGGATACATACTGCTGTACGCGCCGCGCCCGCCCCGGGTGCCCGCTTGTCGCCGCTCGCCACCACACCGATACCTTTGATATTGCACTGATTAAACCAAAAACATTATTCAAGAAAATATTATACTAGTACCGCGAATACATACTTATTTACATGATAACAGTATAATGATTAGCTGCAATTATTCAAACTGAAAAAAAAAATATTAATCAGGACTCTTTATCAAAAAATGCTTCACTATATCTTCGTGAAGGTCCTTTGGGATCAACGACTATTTAGCATTTTATAAAGTTAACAGTGTTACTAACATCTCTAATGAACAAAAAGAGCATTAACTTCACTGTTAAGATATATTTATTTCTGAAATAGCAAATTTATCACAATGCAGTAACAAAGGGGTTGTACAAGCAACATCGGGCACTCGAGGGCGGGCGCGGGTGTCGCATGTCGCACGTGGCTCGTGTGGGTAGATGTCGCGTGATGTTGCTAGCGGCGCGGCGGCTCCACCACGCGCGGCGGCGCTAGTGTGCCGGATGTACACACTGTATGCGCAATCATAGAGATTTCTATATAACAATTTTATCCATAAACTAAAATTAAATTTACCTAAAATTTTATTTATTTAAAAAAAATTACTAATGCTTCCGTTTTATAACTTGGAACAAAAATCAAACCAACCATAATTTTATAAGCATTTTAATCTTTCGAGAGCCGATCAAGTTAATACATCATAAATGTTAATGAAATATAATAACTATATCAATAAATATTTTCCAGTTTACTTCCGGATCCGCGCATGTTTGGATATTTCAGCCGCAATCGAGAAACTGTCGGGTGTGGCTTAATGTGAGGCTTTCCGTGGCTTTGGCACTTTAATTGGAATAATGTTATATGAGTTAAAGTAACGGTGTGATGTCAGTCGCAGGACCTTACGTGTGCTTCGCGTGGCGCGAGCAAGATGGCCGCCGTCCTGCGTACCTTCTGTGTGTTACCTCGCCTTTTTTGTCTGTGTCGCGGAGCAATTGACCGTTTTGAAATCCGTTATGAAAAATAGCGAATAATAACCGTTTTATATAAGCCATAGCTTTTAGTATTATTTTCACATTTTTGTGTGAACATTTCAGATTCTTACCGGTCACTTATTCCGTAAACAGTTTGTGTATCAACGAAACTGAAGATTATGTTGACCTTATTTACCTTTAGGTATCAACAGAACAAACAGTAAGCGAAAATGATTTTATCACTAAATTGAATATTTAGATTTCATTTAATCTACTTCAATGTGAGCACATTTTTAAATATATTAATGGAGGCGATTCGCAATCATTTCTTAAATACGCCTAAGTAAAATTATGTAATAGTAAAAAAAACAATGCATAAATTAAAGCAGCAACAAAGCTCGGTAAGTTTATATAAAATAAAATGTTAATAATTAATAAACAACCTTCATGCTGAATAAGCTTATTAATAAACATTGGCCGAAAATAATTTATAAGATAACGAAAAAAAAGGTGAGCCAAAGCTTCAGTTTCACTTGCACGACTGCTTGCTTCCGTGACTGTCTGTTAGACAGTGTTTGTGCATGTGGGAGACGCTTTGATTTACCAAACACAAGTTGTTTAGTCCCATTGTGAAGTGCAAAATGTATATTTTTATACTGTATGACCTTTGTATTAGCTAGTTTGTAATGATGTAGATACCAGATATGATTTTAAATTATCAACGAATATAATCAGGAAAAGAAAAAACAAAATTATTATGTTACGTTTCCGTTGGATTCTTCTCGTTTCCTTATGTTTTGCATCTACTGGAATTTTTATATGAACAGGAAATATAAATAACTCAATGTCTTTATTCATGATAGCATACTTAAAATATTCTTTCTGTTTATTTGTTGTTATTGTATCTAAGAAACAAATAACCTTTGTTACTGTGGCTTTGTCATTCTTGTAGCGTTTGCCTAACTTCCGTCCTCTGCTCTTTCCGGAATGTGCAAGTTATATGTAACCTTATATATAAATAGCTTTAATATGGTATATTTACTTATAGAATGAATTTCAAAGAAAATTATAATTAAAATCAAATAGATGACGAAGAACCTTAATTACAATGAGTTTCAAACTGGAGTATTAGTTCGCTCACCTACGCTCTTTGATAAAAGATACAAGGCCGAAGAGATATTAGTAGTAATTGACAGTGTATAGTAATGACTACATCTGACAGGTTCGCGACGTCCAAGTCTAAACTCGGTGCAGAGCAGCTCATCGTCGATCAGGAGCTACAGCGCGAAGAGATGGGAGAGGGAGCGCGAGCAGAAGGAGCGGCGCCAGATGAGCATGCGGCTCGCGCAGCTGCACGACAAGATGGCCGCCGGGCGCGAGCTGCCCAAGCACGCGCCCACGCCCTCCCCGCGCTCGCCCAACAACTCCACCGATGGGCTGCTACCGGCCGTATGCGAGATCAGAGAAGTACGAAGTCGATGCACTAATCGCATTAAAACAAATTAAAATATACTCCCGGACACATCTATCGGCCCACCACCCAGTGTTTAAAGTTTAGACGGTGTTTAGTTAAAAATAAATGTTAGGTGGAGCAATAAGTTTTAATGCAGTTTTGAAGCTGATTTATTGGTCAACACTTATAAATGTTTTTTTTTTTGTAATTTCGAATTGATTTGGCTGGCAGAAGTGCTACAACTTGGGCGACAATTTCAGGCCGAGTATCCATATTTTTTGGTCAAAACTGGTTCTAATTTTAGATTTGCCTTTTTATGGGACCAATAATTGGAAACATCAAAAAAATTCCAATTTGTGCGACATAAAAAAATTTTCTCCATTCCTGGGCCGTCGAAAACAACAAACAGACTCGAATTTTCGTTTTTTTTTTCATAATCCTGTATACGAAATTAAAAAAAAAAACATACATAAAGGTTGACCAAGAAATCAGCTTTAAAACTGCATTAAAACTTATTGCTCCACCTAACATTTATTTTTAGGCACCGTTCAAACTTTAAACACTAGGTGGGCCGATAGATGTGTCCGGGAGTGTATATTCGTATGAAAACCGTGACTTTATTACTGTGATCATAGATCAGACAATGATAAGTAAATTTTTGCTCAGTATGACTTATTAATATAGGTATAATCGCAAAAAAAAACGCTCTTTCATTTTGTCATATCAGGACAACTACACGCAAAATTTTTCATACATCGTGTCTTTCATATTTTAATAATGCCTTCAAGATTTCTTAATAATTTAATTGCTTGTGTAAAGTAATTAAATTGCATTTATCATATTCTGACCTATGACCACAGTTTAATAATAATTCTCGTATCGGTATAGAAGTTTTTATTAGCGTTAATAAATATTCTGCGTTTATAGTTAATGGCGAATTCGGAGCAACAGCTGCAGGGCGTGGACGGGCCCTGTTCCAGCTCGTCCCTATACTGACAGCAGGCTCGGGGGACAGCCATCCGACGGTCCATAGACTCCCTTTCCTCAGACGGTACCCCCACCATCGCCTGGATGTGAGAAAAATGCCGGAAGCTCTCGGATAGTACATATACAGGAACTGTGAAGGACTAGAGAATAATCGTGTTGCGAAGAATGAAATATTATTAAATGGTGGACTGCACTTAAGATTTTGATAAATGGTATTGTGAATTGTACAGTATACAAGTGATTTAGTGTTTGATAAAAAGTTTTATGCGAGCTCGTGGTGACTTCTGTGCGTACTTCTGAGTCGAGGTGGTACTGATCCTCTACCCCTTGCTACATTATCCAGCAAGATCTATATAATCTCTTGCAACTCATAATGACGAAAAAGAGACTTAAAACTGTTATGTTTGTTAAATTAATCATAATTAATTATTAAAATACTATGAAAAAAAAACTTATTACTGGAGATGAGTTAGAAGATGTTTTGAAAACTGTTCTTGAATGTTCTTAAAAATCTATCCTGTCTCCAGACATACGTTTTGATTTTAGAGAACACTGTCCCGTAAACCCCTGAAAAGAAACCTGTATCGAATTAAAACGATAATAATCTAGCTATTTTTAAAAAAAAATTAGACACTGCGGCCTGTGTTGCCACATGGAAATAAGTTTTCATGCAACAAATTCATTAACCGTCAATTTCAATAGTTCATAATAACGGCCTCAAGATAATTAAAATGGCGCGCAACTGAGCTGTAAGTTAGAAGCTAACTAGTAAAATTAATGTTAATGTTTATAAATTATCCGCTACGATAATTTTTGTGTATGTGATACAAATGGAAGCCATGATAACTCAGTTTGTAAGGCGGTCGTACGCGATACATGTACCACACGGAAACCGACATGTTTTATGCTCTCATGGCCATTTGACTTCCATCAACTCGCACTTGACCATCATCGCTGATAAATGCCGTTGACTAACTCTTTGTGAGAGAAAAGCCCGAGTCCCAATAGTGGAAACATTAAAACACCTGTTTATTACAGTACGCTAGACTTTTATTTTTAGCATAAACTTATTCTTATTTGTCCGAGATGGGACAAAGGGTTGTAACACGTACAGCCATTACAACTTCATTGATTTGAAAATTTGATTCGTATATCAACTCTACACCATTTAATTAATTTGTTTGTTAATTTAATGTAATAAATAATATCAGATAATATTTTAAGATAAAAATGTTGATGTCCAGTAATTTTCCAAATAGTTTTTTTTATGCCATGTCGTTATTGTATTAATATATTGTACTATGTCTCATTGTAAGCTAATTTTAGTTAGTCTATAGTCAGTTTATGTCTTCAACCGTCGTGGCACCGGTCGCAGTACAGAACAATAGTTAATGAAATAAACTGTATGCTGAATGTTACCAGTAAACTATTTAACGTATTTTAATGGAAGGCTTAAAGCTGTTAGAAGCACTCTAGCCTTAGATTAAACACTATTAAGAATTGATTTTAGACACCGAGACAGCTAGACTAAAACATAATAAAAAAATCTATATCTCTGTAATATCATAAATATTTATTAAAGACAATGCTGAAATTTAATAACCGTCCTTATCAAGCATAAATACTTTTAAATAATTTACGCCAAGACGTCAAATTCACCAACGCCATTTTGTGTTTAAATAAAGCAAAATGGCCGATAGGAAATTAATCAAAACGAAGTAGTATTTATTGATGATCTAATATTATTATTATAAATAAACACTTCAAAACCAGTGTTCTGTAATAGTGTTTAACCTAACAATACTGCGGTCCCTTGCCGGGGTGAATTAGATATAGGGTAAATATAATATATGCTATATAATAAATAATTTGTTGAAAATGTTTTAATTAAAATTTTATATATATAAATATATATATTTTTTACGTAAATTAATGTTACTTTTAGTTTGCTGGCAGCATTACATCAATACTTCTCGTTCTTGCAACACTTGAAACAAATATAATACAAATGTTCAAATTCTATTACTAGGACTAATCTTAGTGG
The DNA here is from genome assembly GCA_029286795.1 of Byasa hedistus. Lineage (NCBI taxonomy): Eukaryota > Metazoa > Arthropoda > Insecta > Lepidoptera > Papilionidae > Byasa > Byasa hedistus. Next base: position 9,696,002 of record JAGSMW010000002.1, read on the forward strand.
AGTAGCGGCTTATAGGTTGCCTTTTAAAACGGAAGTCCCAAGTTCGATTCCATGGCCACATTCTTATAGACGGTGGTAGGGTTTTTTTCCATCCAGCTCTGTTAACTATCATCACAAATGAGATGAGGAGTATGATCTTGACAGCATACAAAATTGATGTAAGAGTTAACCCATTGTCAAGAAAAAAAAAACTGGGTTTTTCTATTACTTTGCATTACTACTGAGTTATATCAACATTGTCGCAGTTATTATTAACACAAGTTTTTACTGAAATGTGTGTAATGAAAGGAAACGTATGTGATCATTAACAATTCAATACACAAATTATATTTTTAAAATCGATTTTTTTTATGCGCAACTGTAATATTGCTAATCGATATCTTATCATTTACGAATAGTCTTTTTTCTACCACAGACTATACAACCACTGTAGCAGCAGTACATTTATGTTCACACAACGGAGGAACCTTTAAATTAAAATGTATATATATGAGTGTGTAATCATACAAAAAAATTGTTTGCATTGAATCGAGAAGTATGTATGTATGTACAGCCTTGTTGTATATGATTGGATGGAGATGTAGATTGTGCCCCGAATCCAGACGGTCTGTTGTTTTCTGACGCGCTATGTAATGTACGTTATTCGATATAATTATTAAAAATCGAATATTTAAGTTAAGTATCGGTACCTGTTCTCATCGTGGCTTCTGAAAATAAACGTGTTTTATTATAAACAGGATAATTTCCTTTATTATTTATTGTTACTTACTGTCTCAATAATTTAGGCAGTCGTATGCATGCTATAAATGATAACAAAAGAGCAGTCTTCTTATTGTTCCCACTAATAAGACTGTGCTCTCGCTCAAGAGAAGAGTCAAAGCCATATATGGCTTATGTACTACTAGATTCATATTATATCATATATTATTATATATGGCTAAGTGCGCATTAGAGGACTATTTTTTTTCAAAAGACTAAATCGTCAATAATTACAAAAAAATTATTTGTTTTTAATACTGGTGGTAGGTCTCTGTGGCCGGAGACCGTCTGGATGGGTACCACCGCAGCTCCTATTTCAACCGCGAAATAGTAGTGTGCGAACATTACTGTGTTCCGGTTTGAAGGGCGCTGTAGCTAGTGTAATTACTGGGGTAATGAGACTTAACACAATATGTCTCAAGGCGACGAGCGCAATGTGGTGCAGTGTGTACCATCTTAACTAGCACCACGTTGTCATGGGCAAGCGTATCACTTACCATCAGGTGAACGTCTTGCTCGTCTCGTCGCATAGTAGAATAAAAAAAAATACTCCAAAAATTTCTGGAAAGATTTCCATCTTGTTTTTTACTCCGTTGTCTATAGCTGTTTAGTTTCTGTTACCTCTAAATAAAATTTAGAAATAACATTTGCCATCACAAGTAGATATATTCGAAAGGTGATCTTCTATCATGTAAACCCGAAAAAGTATTCTTGGGCACGTCACCAAGGATGCGATGCTTCAAATAGTGAAGGTAAGAGCGACGCGGAACTTCCATAGCTCCGAAAATAGATGTCGCCGCGTTTACCTTGGCGCTTATTTATATTAACAAGATTAGATCTATTACAAATATATTTAAAATTAACTTTTTAATATTTTTTTAGGTAATTGTGAGTAGCAACTACCTTTATACCTTATTTATTTTACCGTTCGTAGAGGATTTATGTTTGCAATTGTGACATTATCTGAACTCTGACGCTTACCGATACTTTGTTATAAAAAAAAGGTACGAAACTTTTGCTTGTGTTAAGAAATTATTCTAATTGTATTATAATATGTATTTGAAAACGTTCATTTCATATTAATACAGAGAATTTTCAAAATTGTATTTAAGTACATGTAAGACAAAGTACAGTATTTATTTTGACTGTCAAAAAGTCAAATTTATAAAAAAATTTAATTTAAAACAAATACGGAATACGCCGTGATATAGTACATATGGTAATTTCACATTTCTCGTCACCATTACATTTGTATTGACATTACTAATAAGTGGTGGGCGTCTAACGTCCGACATAGAGTCCATTGTTTTTTGTTTTACTTGAACTTGGTACTTGGTAATTAAAAACACGTTATTTTCAATAGAAGGTAGTTAAATAATACCACTAGCTAGGGACCCCATTACTATTAAATTAAGTCAAACACTAAGCGACATTGAGACGGTGAGTATTTTCCGCTAAAGCTTCAAGTACTCCAAGATTGTGACGGCAGCTCTGTCTTCCGGTCTTCTAATAAATGATTGAAATAAACACGACAAAATCGTTATTCGTCTGTAGTCAGGTGAATGTCCTGCTGCGTATTAAATTGCTTACTCCGAAATATTTATCTAGAAGTAGCTCCGTCGTGTGCAAAACGCTTACAACTTATAAATACACCTCGATCACTTTTAGAACGGTTATTTTTATCAGAGACATTTCCAACACTTCGTGATACTTGCTTTATATGATTAAATTACTGATGAACTACGTTGCTGTAGAACGTAGTAAGTGGTAACGAGACATGACAAGTCTCAATCGACAAGCACAATGTAGTTAAGTGTAAAGATAACCCTTCATGCAACTGTGAACCAGAAAACAGAGAAAGCACTTATCAGAATTCCCAATATGACAGTGCTCGAAAAGAAGTAGAAATACAAATTAAAAAATCGGTAAAAAATTCTGGGTTATATGTGCAGGGCACTTATGTATTTTAACGTGACAACGTCTATTAATTATATCACAAAAAATTTTGATAATAAATTTTATTATTCTTGTTTGACATGTTTATCGGGTTACAAATCAAGTTATACTAACTCTCAATTATATTTGTTAGGGATTTTATTTCTAATTATTATTGAGCAATAGAATACATCTTTTACTTTCAACCAGTTCGGGCAAACGCATACCGACTTAGCGGTCGGCGTAAGCCACGCCCACTTATGTGCGGGACATTTCTCAGCACGCGCGTCCTATCTTATACCAATTTAATAGACGTTGTCACGTCAAAAAACTTTTAAGTTAAACGGTTTTCTTTATGTGCTCTGAAAACTACAAAATAAATAAATAAAAAAATAAAAAAAAACAATTAATAAATAATAAAAACGTGGGGCCCATTAGTAGAAAGTAATACAGAAATAGTTAATGGGCCCCACGTTTTTATTATTTATTAATTGTTTTTTTTTATTATTTATTTTGTAGTTTTCAGTGCACATAAAGAAAACCGTTTAACTTAAAAGTTTTTTTACCGATTTTTATTTTCTTCTTTTTAGTATTTAGTGAATATTCTGACATATATTATATATTCATAATGACAGTATTCTGCTAGTGTAGTCCTATTATTTGATACCCATATTGTGGTGGTTGTGGAAAAATATGTACCTAGTCCGCCATATTGGAACGGCGTCCATCTTGAATTTTAAATTTTGACATTATCATCGTGTTTTGCTAGTGTAGCCCTTTCATTTGATACCCATATTGAGGGGTTAAGGAAAAATATGTAATCCGCCATTTTGTATCGGCGGCCATCTTAGATTTATAATGTTATTGATTTTATTATATTGTATTGTCATCTAAATTAAATGTGTGTACCTAATTTTAGATCAATCTGACAACGGGAAGGTGCTTAAATTTCAATTTCTAATTTTGACCCAAATTCCGTACGGGTCGAGCTAAATAAAACCGTTTAAAAAAAGAATTAACTACGAATAAACTAAATGAATTAATAAGAAATAAGACTTCGAGACAAAGCCGTTTGGAGATCTTTGGGGGAGGTCTTTATCCATCAGTAGGCGTCTACAGGCTGTTGATGATGGAGGCCTAGAGATCAAAACTTTTATATTACTACAAAGATATCGCGAGTAAAATAATTAATAAAAATAATTAGTATAAATATTATTAAAGCATATATTTGATTTAAGAAGGTGATTATAAAGACATACATTAAGATAACAATTAATTAAATATAAAGACTTCTTCGGCGTACCACGCCAAATAAAAATGTTCAAAAGAAAAAAAAAAGCACTATGGTTTAGTAGTACCAACCTAATTTCGATTTATTACATATTTCTTGTCTAACGTTTAGTAAAAATCTAGATTCTGATTACAGACCAAGAAATAGTAAAAATATCTGATTTGATCCCAAAAAAAAACGAGTGAATTTAATGATCTTGTATGAATATTTTTATTTGACCTGGCGCGAGACATTCTCCTGATAGTAAGTGATACGCTTGCCCATAACGTGTTGTTAGTTAAGATGGTATACACTGCACGATATTGCGCTCGTCGCTTTAAGTCATAAGGTGTTAACTCTCGTTACCCCAGTAATTTCAGTAAAATATTGACTTTTTTTAAACTTACATATTTGGTTTTTTCCAAGCGACAATCTCACATTTTGTGTCGACGTTAGATAACAAATGCACAGCGACGTCGTATCACGGCCGATAACAATGTTATAGGAAACCGCATTTTTTACATACACTAGAATTTAACTTATTCGATCAAAATAATACGTAAGTAAATATTATTTTAGTAGTGTTCTATTTAAGAATAATAAACTGTATCAATTATTGAACAATATAACAATTAGTGTTTAATATTTGAAACATTGTCAGAGCATACGTAATTTTAACCACTCAAAAAGTTCGTAACTAAACGAAGTTATAAATTTTTTAAGTTTTACCCTGCTTTTAAATATGTTATAATTTGTACCTTTAACTATGTGCCAGTGAAAGTCCTGTTAAAATCGATCCCGTTGTTCTAGTTATTGGTCTATTGTTATTGGTTCTAGTATTCATATCTATTTATTAAAATAAGTAACTATGAAAGAAAAAATGCAATCTTTTGAAACATGCAATGGAATAGTCCTTGCCGTGGCCTTTATCGCCTCGGCATTGCTTTACGCGTCCTTATACGGAACGCGAACTACTTAACGCTCTAATTATGGTAGTAATACAGTATTCAATTCGCGCCAATTATGAACAGAACGGAGAAGGAAATGGATCCACGACGTCTTATGGAAATCTTCGACTCCGATAGGAAGTCACCAGTCAATTATCCTTTTACGTCTCATCTTTTATAAGTGGTTTCAAATTCCGACAGGAGATTTAATTTTCATTCGACGACAGGAACAGGAAGTCCAGCTGAGACGTTAAGCCTCGTTACCACAGTAATTTCATTAGAAACTAGCGACAAACAATAAAATCTAGATTGTACATAAGAAATAAGTTTAAAATGAAGGTAGTCGACAAATTACAATTAATGAAGCAAAAATGACGACTACATATTTTCTCTCAATATAAAATTCCTTTTTCGCACGATTAGGCAAAGAATATTATCCTAACCGCCTAAGACAACTAAAAAGACTTCTTCTAGGTTGTTGTCTTATAATGATTGTTATTGTTTTGGATTGTAATAAAAAAGTTCTAGAAAAAAGTTAGAAGCGTAACGTAGCGTAACGTACTTCCGTTTACGAACGGCGCGTGTCTTTTATGAATGGCGCTGTAGTTAAATTACTAGGTCATACACCAAGGTGAAGAACTGCAGACATAGTACAGCGTTACATTAGTATAACAATATCCTTAACGGAATATAACAAATATGGCGACAAAACTATTCAAGGTGTCTGTCTTATATCATTAAGATTAATAGCTCAATTAATTTTTCTAATTTATTTATAAGTAAAGCTTATTAATACTTTTTTTATTAAATTGACGATATACTAACATATATAACTATCTTCAATTTTAAATTCTTTGTTTAAATAGAAAATGTCTCATGTTTGAGGAAACAGCGCATAAATAAAAAATCTAATTTCAACTTTCGTCGGTGATACTGATAACATCCTACAATCGGTCTTCCATAAGTAAACCATAACAACGACCGCATATTTCACCGCTACGTAATGTTGGTAGTGTCGCTATCTACACTGAAGTTATGTTGGTAACTCGTCGATCTTTTTTTATCAGCACTTTTATGGGCAAAACTACACTTAACATTCGACCCGTCATGCTTTTGTTGGGCACATCTTACTTTACTTTAATAAAAATATTTACCACGAAAAACTTATGAATTATTACCTGCTTTTTCTTTGCGGGCCACACTATAACTAATGTTTGCGGTCATGAAAACAGGTGTAGTACCATTGGGCTAACATAAATTTCAAATGGTCTTAGTAGAGGTTAGGTAGTACCAACGTTTGCTACCCAGAATAATTTAAGTTAGCAACAAAACACACTATAAGTAGGCAAATTGCTAGTCAGGCAGATTAAAAAACCATAACTCTGTGGCCCCTGAATCGAATCAAGGTCTTATGTTAGTAAGTAAATGGTCAACTACTGTGCTAGACAGTATTTTCTTTCAGGTTTAAATTTGATAGTAAATGAGCTAGGCCCATAGTCATGGAAGTTTTCAGTTTTTTTATTTTTTAATAAAAGGCAAAAAACTTAAATCAAATTAATTTATTTTTAAGCTTCAACACTGCAATGCAAATGAGAAGGTGGTTCCGATAAGGATGGAATGTTTAATCAACCTCTTCGATGGTAGGTCCGGCTCCGCCACCGGGGGCTGCACCGGCGCCGGGGGCTCCGCCGGGGAAGCCGGGCATACCGCCAGGCATGCCACCGGGGGCGCCGCCCGCGCTTTGGTAAAGCTTGGTGATGATCGGGTTGCAGATACCCTCCAACTCCTTCTGTTTGTGCTCATACTCCTCCTTATCAGCCAACTGGTTAGAGTCCAACCACTTGATGGTGTCGTTGCACTTGTCCAAGATCGTCTGCTTGTCAGACTCGGAGATCTTGTCCTTGAGCTTCTCCTCTTCCATGGTAGACTTCATGTTGAAGCAGTACGACTCCAGGGCGTTCTTGGCCTGGATAGTCTCCTTCTGTTTATCATCCTCGTTCCTGTATTTCTCAGCCTCGTTGACCATACGCTCAATCTCCTCCTTGGACAGGCGTCCCTTGTCATTGGTGATGGTGATCTTGTTCTCCTTGTTGGTAGATTTCTCGACGGCCGAGACGTTGAGAATGCCATTGGCGTCGATGTCGAAGGTGACCTCGATTTGAGGAACACCGCGGGGCGCGGGCGGAATGCCAGTGAGTTCGAACTTGCCAAGGAGGTTGTTGTCCTTAGTCATGGCACGCTCACCCTCGAATACTTGGATGAGCACACCGGGCTGGTTGTCAGAGTAGGTGGTGAAGGTCTGGGTCTGCTTCGTGGGAATGGTGGTGTTGCGTTTGATCAGAGTAGTCATGACTCCGCCGGCGGTCTCAATACCGAGTGACAGCGGCGTCACGTCGAGAAGCAGCAAGTCCTGAACCTCTTCGGACTTGTCGCCGTGCAGGATAGCGGCTTGAACAGCTGCTCCGTATGCAACGGCCTCGTCGGGGTTGATGGATTTGTTAAGCTCCTTGCCATTGAAGAAGTCCTGAAGGAGCTTCTGCACCTTGGGAATGCGAGTGGATCCGCCGACCAGTACGATGTCGTGGATTTGGGACTTGTCCATTTTGGCGTCGCGAAGAGACTTCTCGACGGGTTCCATGGTGGACCTGAAGAGATCAGCGTTCAGCTCTTCAAAGCGGGCACGGGTGATGGATGTGTAGAAGTCGATACCCTCGAAAAGAGAATCGATTTCAATGCTGGCTTGGGTAGAAGAAGACAGGGTCCTCTTCGCCCTCTCGCAAGCCGTGCGCAGCCTACGAAGCGCTCTCTTGTTGGTGGTGAGTTCCTTTTTGTACTTCCGCTTGAACTCTTGAACAAAGTGGTTCACCATGCGGTTGTCGAAGTCCTCGCCTCCCAAGTGAGTGTCACCAGCGGTAGACTTGACTTCAAAGATACCATCCTCGATGGTCAGGATGGACACATCGAAGGTACCGCCGCCAAGATCGAAAATAAGTACATTACGTTCTCCACCTCCCTTCTTGTCAAGACCGTACGCAATCGCAGCAGCAGTCGGTTCGTTGATGATACGGAGAACGTTGAGGCCAGAGATGGTACCCGCATCTTTTGTGGCCTGCCTCTGGGAGTCATTGAAGTATGCTGGAACCGTGATTACTGCATTCTGCACCGTTTTGCCGAGGTACGCCTCGGCTGTTTCCTTCATCTTCGTAAGCACCATGGAGCTTACTTCTTCGGGGAAGAAGGTCTTGTCTTCACCCTTGTATGATACCTTAATCTTTGGCTTACCACCATCACTGACGACCTCGAAAGGCCAGTGTTTCATGTCAGCTTGGACAGTGGCATCTTCGAACTTGCGCCCGATGAGACGCTTTGCATCTGTAACAAGCAACCCACCATTATAAACAACGGCCTCTCTTACACAACAAAAATATAAGTTGTGGGATCAATCAGAATATATTTATCATTCAATATTTTCAGAGACTCTAGTCTAGTATATTGGGATATCATCATAAACGTATATGGAAAGATCTAATAATTAACGACAATGAAAAAAATTTTATAAACTGTTCACAACGCCGGCTAAGGTTAGCGTATGAACTTCATTTCCACTTTACATTTACCTTGAACAAGACGCCAATGAAACTCATAAAAAACGCCAAGTTACGCAATGTTATTAATTCTTCATTCATAAGAATACACACATTTTTTACCTATTTCAATGGTGTGTATATATCTATATACATATTAACAATAAAATCAGTTGTAAGTTACCCGGAAAGATAACGCATTTTTGAGACCGGAAGTTTTCCACCACGTGGTTTCAAGATAACGCATGTGAGGCGTCGCTCGTCAACTCACCGAAGATGGTGTTGTTGGGGTTCATCGCCACCTGGTTCTTGGCGGCGTCTCCGATGAGACGCTCGGTGTCTGTGAAGGCGACATAAGAGGGCGTGGTCCTGTTGCCCTGGTCGTTGGCGATGATCTCCACTTTACCGTGCTGGAATACACCGACGCACGAGTACGTGGTACCCAAATCAATACCCACCGCAGGTGCCTTGGCTGCCATCTGTTTAAACAAAAGAATGCTTGAGTAACTTGAAGTTCAACATGGCGGACGGGGACGCGCAGCGAATACGCGGGAACGCGCCGCGACCGCCATTACGGAAGCGAGCCAATGTGAACATTCCAGAATAATCCAAAAATATAAAACAATTTTATGATAAATGTGACCACACCGGTGTTAGTCGCCATTTTTTTAACAATTACCTTCTTTTTATCATGTACTAATTAATTAGCACGTGTTGAACAAATGTACCGATATAAAAATTATCAGTGAATATATAAACCAAATGAATCACAGCAAAGGTGACTAATCAAATATGGAAGGTAAAGGAACTATTCCATGACACCGATGATTAATGATACGAATTTTAATTTTGATTATTTTCAAAATTACATAAAATATAACAAGTAAAATAGTTAATTGTAATAATTTAATAGTTTTATGGTACTCACTGTGTTGTATTAGCTTATCCTTTGAAGACTTATCTAGTAGATCACCCGGCAAATGTGCGCGATTGACGGCTTCGTGTCACGAAATAAAACTGAAGCCGCATCGGCGCCCCCCTTCGGTTTTATTCGCCCGCGTAATCATCTGACGTCACGAGAGCGTTCTGGAATGTTCTCGCGGCTCCACCAATCAGGATCGCCGGACGCCGACGTCCCGAGCTCCCATTGGTCGAAATTCCTCGCGGCGGGGTGTACTGCGGACAATGTGCCCGCAGTGTTGCGCGCATGTGATATCGATTTTTCTTAAGGCGTCGTCTTAACGATTTAGACAAAGAACAATTATTAATTCACAAACGATTATTTTATTACATATATATTCTATTACGATTATATACGTATTACGTAAAAGTTTAGTTATCTTGATTTCTTGTAAAAGGTTTTAGTAACATTTTCGTGTAATGTAACTTTTCTTGATGTTAGGTTTACTGGTGGTAGGTCTCTGTTGCCGGAGACCGTCTGGATGGGTACTCCCGCAGCTCCTATTTCAACCGCCAAATAGTAGTGTGCAAACATTACTGTATTCCGGTTTAAAGGGCGCTGTAGCTAGTGTAATTACTAGGGTAACAAGACAACACCTTATGTCTTAATGCGACGAACGCAATGTGGTGCAGTGTGTACCATCTTAACTAGCACCACGTTGTCATGGACAAGCGTATCACTTACCATCAGGTGAACGTCTTGTTCGTCTCGTTGTATAGTGGCATAAAAAAAATGCATTGTAATGTTTATTTCAGTACATCAATAGAAATATTGCTAGATACGAGGATAACCAAAACGGCCTAATCTTACCTAACATAATGCATATATTTGAAAAATAGTCTTGCTAATCATCATTAACAATAAAAAAAATGGAATGATTATAAATTATCACAAAATTGTATATCATACTTAATGAGCTTTTTTATTCGACGAACAGAAAAGTCAAGTAGATGTCCACCTAATGGTACAATAATGTAGCTAGCTAACCCTACATTGCGTTGCATTGCGCTACATTGCATCATATTGTGTTCGTCGCTTTTTAAGACCTTTAAACTAGAATACAGTAGGGTGGGATACCTACATAGACGGTTTCCGGCAACAGAGACCTATCAAGAGTAAACCAGTTTTCTGTTTACATCTACGTGCATATAACATTTTTATCATAAAATACAAGTCGTAAAATTCAAACTACGTAAATAATTAAGTGAGCAATGGAGTCGTTAAAATCCTAATGGAATTTTCACGTATGTTTTTGGTCAAATTATAATATTCTATGACAAAGAAGTTTAATAATAAGGTCTAAAATACGTTAAATAAAATCGTCAACCATAAGTTGATCGTTATTATGAAATAATTGAGCAGAATATTAAGATAAAAGTACATTTTTAAACATCTATCAACCCGCGTTTGGCCTGCGTAGCGAATAGGTGTTAAATCTCTTTGTCTGGTTGTTAAGAAGGCCGTTTAATTTTTTTATTTCATTTATGAAGATGCCCCGAAATAATTGCAATTTTTTTACATGTGTAAACACTAAAGATATGCTAGGCTAAAGTATATTATTAAATAAAATATTTTTCCTTCGTACTAAATCACTGTGATAGTTTGAATTACTTTAAAAGACTGGCAAATTTTATAATCTGAATAAATACTTGTTTTATAAAAGGTATAATATCTAGCCTGAAAATCAACCACCACGTGGTATTTTAATTGGTTGCAGGTGGTTCTGGCTAGATCTCGGTCACACCTTAGTTAATACAAAAGTCAATTATGAGATTATTGTAATGTCGAGTCCATAATGCGTCTCTATTAATTTCCTATGTTCTTAAATAAAACGGATGATCTTTCATAACGTACGTATTTCATAAAGATTTAGAATATGAATTTTGTTGGCGTTAACCATTGTTTCTTAAAATTAAACCGCATAAATAAAAACAGGGGATCTATTTAATCATTTTAATCAAAACAATACTATAAAGGTATAACAAAATATCGCAACTTAAAGCATAAAAAGGTAATACATAAATAATTAGTTTCCAATAGTATAGCAAACATCAAGTTCTATCGAGTGTATTAAATATTTTATACACAAATTTAAAGTTATTAGTAATATTTTCATGCAGAAAAACTTGACATGAAGTATGAAAGAAAAAGCACTAATAAATTACAAATGTAACATTAACTTCAAAAATAATTTGAGTGTGCTTTACAGTTAAAACTTAAAGTATTAGAACTACCGATACCTATATAAAATATCATTTAATACAATGATCAACATACATTATAAACATAAACTTTGTGTAAAAGCAGGAAATTTTGTTCTTTTAATTTTTATGAGAATTAAAAAAAAGCATTTAAACGCACATTACATATAACCTTATAACTACTACTGAGAATGCCAATTTCAGAAAACAATTGGATTGGTACAGATTTATTCCTTATAACCAGAACACAGCAATTTTATGACAGAATTACAATATGTAGCTAGCTTGGTTGATTGGAAAATCGTATCACTGTCCAAACTTTACATGTGGCTAAGTGAAACCCCGGAAAATACTTAGCCACTATGACTCAGAGGTTAAATTAATATGTTCACACAATTAATTAAACATGTGGACATGAAATTTATTTAACACTAGACATCAAATTACACAACTCTCAAGATTTAAACGATGACAACAAACAATTTCTTTTTAACACGGACTAGAAACACTACTAAAGAACGGTTAGCATCACGAGATCCTGAAGTAGGTCTGGTACATAGCGCCAAGCGAGGTGGTGAGGAACCACGCGAAGCAGCACCACCACGTCGCGAACCCGAACAGCCCGCGGTTCACCTCCACTGTGAATATCTACAACATTCAAATTGTTATTAAAATTCAAAAAGGGAAGAAACAAGGAAGATGGAAGCAACGAAACATTTAAGGAGTTCATCTGGTTGTGTTATGCCATCCCACAACAATGTGGCGTTAGATAAGCTGATATACACTGATCTACATTGTGCTCGTCGCCTGGAGACAAAATATAATAAGTTCCGTTACCCTAATCTCGCGTCCTTCATCAGATTCCCGGTTCCCATCGTCGGGGTTTCATATTCACCCATTTGCCACTTCTATACTCACCATCTTCAAATTCTCCCAAGCCATTTGATACTGTTCCGCGGCCTCCATTTCCAATCCAGCCGTTACGTTCTCATTCGTGGAGCGCACCAGCGCCTCGCCCTCGTAGAACAGGCCTGTCCACGTGTAGCCGCCGAGGGTTTTGTACATAAGCGTGAAATACAAGCACATAAGGATGGGACATACATACTGCAGTGCGACCACACACAAGTAGTAAAACACTGAGGCTATCTGCAATGAAAAAAAAATATTTATTACAATAAATGTTGCAGTTTTCTGGAATTGGTATCATTTTGAAGCTAAGATACCAACAGATCACTTTTCATTGACGGAGGAGTTAAGAAATTGATTAAAGTCACCTTTTTCTGTAGATCAATATTGGTAATGCGACCGGCTTCTTTCTTCTGTGCGTCCATCTTCCTCTGCGCCATATCCAGGTAAGCCTGCAGCTGCCGCGGCAACATCGCTAGTCTTATTACAGCTGATGCGACAACCAGCACTAAACGCAGCGTGTCAAAGGCTTGTGATGTCAAACTGAACAAAAACATTTTACTGGTCGTAATTGATCATGATACCATTTGAAAAGCCTCCCAGTCTTGTTTGTGGTATAATTGCTAACAACTTGCCTTCATTCAAAACTTCCTTTATTCGATTCTGTGGTAACAAATTTTAGTGGTGGTCAAATCAAACCTGATGGGCATATCACGATATACAGTCTTAATGTCACTTAATACAGTGTGAAATTGATGTCAGTATGCTGCTAGCCCATAGCAGAAAAATAATAAATGAAAATTGTACTTACAGTGGTTTATTCATTCCACTGAAAATCCTCACAGTTAAATAGTGTCTGGTGATTGGACGGATCCACAAAAGTGCAAGAATGAAGGGCATAGCAAAGTTTACATTCAGAAGTAAACCTTTCACTTTATTATCCCCATAATATCTGTAATTGAAATTATAATAAGTTTGTTTTATATACAATAAGGAATAGGAAATTACTTTTATGTCTCTGTTGCCAGATATAAAGGTGCTGTAACGGGACTTGACATCTTACGTCCAAAGTAATGAGCACAAAGTGGTGGATGGCAAAAGTCCTTTACAATAGTTTTCATCTGCACTAGTAACTTATCAGGCACATTTAATTACAAATATGTTATACTACTAATTTTATGATCTCATCATAATTAGGTTAACCTGTGAATATTTAAAAATGGAAGATATTATGAACAACCTTAAAGAATCCCAGTGCATCCTGGCAACCCTCAGACCTGGGAATGTAAACAATGTTCCAATGATCGCTGCCCACACAGCTAATGATAACTTCAAAATCAATTTAGAAGCTGGTCCCCTGAAATTAAATTGTTTCAATTATATTACACTCCTATAGTCAATTGTAAATACCTTAATCCCTTCACATGTGTTTTTTCATCATCACATTTTATATACACCTCTTACTGCATCGAACTAAACTCAAATTTTGTTACAATTTTTTTAACTCATTTAATAATGAACAGGGGCTGTGATAATCTTTTCAGCAGTGCCTTCCGTTTGTAAATTATTAACATCTTTTTGGATAAAAATTATGCATTGCTGTTAAGTTAGTGTAAACTAGTGATACTAACTTTTAGCTGAATATTGTTTAAAACGGAGAACAAGTTTACTCAAGAATAACTCAAGCTTTATATTTACTTATGAGCTTTCCAATTAGCACAAATAAGTATATATATAATAGCATTTATTATATTTGAAATAGAAGATGTGTAAATATCATTTTACTGCAGTCACCTGTTTATACAAAGAACTAATGTTATACAATAAACTTACACGGAAGATAGTCCTTGATTTTCAAGAAATTTCGATGCATTCTCGAAAAAGCTGTCATAAGCTGGGTCAACACCAGTTTCAAGGTTGGACTCATCCACAATGAGCACCATCATTGCAATCAGCAGGAAGACGCAGAATGCCACAATACATGTGGAACGCTCACCTATGGACTCATCACTTGTGAAATACTGCTTTGTGAGAGATAGTAGAATTTTACTGATTATTGGTTAAGGTTCGAAGAGATTAGAATTAGTCAGAAATTGCAAGTAGTATTATATTTACAACATCTGTTTTTTCCATAAATTTATAATATCACAGAGACTAAGATATTATTTATTCTACTAACCATTAAAATTTATAAAACTTTCTTGGCATTCCTTGGGAAAGGCCTACATCCAGTAGTGAACTTCTGTGGGCTGATCATTGGTTGATTTGACTTTTGCTTTTTTATGTCGAAAAAATCAAAAATTTCCTAATATTTAATAACTTTAAATTAAACATGAGGGACGGTCACCGGCTATTAGACCATATTATAAATTATTTGTAAATTTAATAAATGAATGAAGAAATTAATCAAAATTTGGAGAATTGGTGAAGTGACACAATATTTAAAGGATACAATGAGAACAACAGCACCAATAGGCACCAGACCATGCTTAGATTAAATTCATCTTTCAGTGGGAAAACAGCTGAGTACACCTGCAATGAAAACGTTGGACAGTGTTCATTTACATACATACATGCTATAATTTAAAACTACACAAAAGGTTTATATTTACAGGCAAAACTAAACTAAACCTTTTTTTTTATACTACTATGTGACAAGACCAGCAAGACGTTCACCTGATGGTAAGTGATACGCTTGCCCATGACAACGCGGCGCTAGTTAAGATGGTACACACTGCACCACATTGCGCTCATCGCCTTGAGACATAAGGTGTTGTCTCGTTACCCCAGTAATTACACTAGCTACAGCGCCCTCCAAACCGGAACACAGCAATGTTTGCACACTACTATTTGGTAGTTGAAATAGGAGCTGCGGTGGTACCCATCCAGACGGTCTCCGGCAACAGAGACCTACCACTTGGAAACTAAAACTAAATTTTTCCTATTATAATGAACAAGCTAGTAGTTTAGCCCAATATTCTTGTTCAAACAATAGCAGTGTTTTTTATTTATTTAATAGTTGTTACCAACCAAAACAGTCTCTAAACTCAGAGATCTACTACCAGTCTGATTAATGTATGTCAGTATTACATATTCCATAGAACCTTAACTGT
Organism: Byasa hedistus; assembly: GCA_029286795.1. NCBI lineage: Eukaryota > Metazoa > Arthropoda > Insecta > Lepidoptera > Papilionidae > Byasa > Byasa hedistus. Next base: position 9,711,678 of record JAGSMW010000002.1, read on the forward strand.
TTAGATCGGTCGGTTGGGAAATGTTTTCAACATTGCATAATATCATTTGCTAAAAAGTATTGTTTTGACATGCTAATTCATACATAATTTTTTTGAACCAACCTCAGACATGATGTAAACAATGCTTGTGTATAAAGAATAATCCACTATCCAGACATATTCAGTAAAAAATCTTAAATGAATAACATCCAGTGGGGTCACTGGTGCAGTTTCCAGCTGTAAATTCAAGCTACGTGGTACATGAAATGTTTCTGGTTTGCCATTTTGTTCAGTTTTTCCACTTTTTTTACCCTTAGTCTTTTCTTTTGGTACACCAGCTAGCGTTTTTAATTCACTATTATCTGGATATAAATACCGGTATAACCCTTGAGAGCACAATAACCATCGAGCAAAAGAATAGTTGCTGAGTTTTTGTATTATAGATACCATAATAAGGGTTATAACTAATTGTGCGCCGAGTAATGCCTGAAAAAAGCGTAAAAAAACATTGATAAAGAAATTTAAAAGTGCGAATATTACTTGAGCAAATACTAGACAATTTCTCTGACGTACCATTGCGGTTTAATTTTAACTACTGTTACATATACTCATGTCTAATTTTAATTAATATATTTTTATTTTTATCCGGGATATAACCTCAATCTGTCACTTCTCCATTATAACACAAATAAAGAGGATATATTTGAGAAACGAAAACAAAAGGAATATTTGACGAAAAATTAGACAAGGATAGATATGTAATTGTAGAATCAAAATGTATTTTCAATTTTTCTATGTAATAATCGTATATTAGTTGTCAGGAAGTTTTATAACGTAAAATTTATTTGACTGTAATCATATTAACATTCTTATTTTTATTATAGTTTATTTAAAAAGTAATTGTAATGACCCTGTTTATTAATTAAATTTTTGAAGATTTATGCTGCTTTTAATCATCTTCATAATTTCAATTGACGGTTGTCTTTGACTATATATACTCTCTTAAATAAATTAAGATAAATATAAATTTATTGGCACATAATTAATGTTAAAATGTTGTTCAAATATTTTAAAGTAAGTAAAATTTTCTGAATAAACTTAGAAAGTGTAGCTTAAGCGTATCAATGATATTTTATTATTTTATGATGGTATCATTTTGTATATGGTATTATTTTTATCAATATCTTCGCGCTTGCGTTGCGCATGTATGACGAATCCGCTGAAAAATCCCTTGCGTACATCGATTTGGCCATTTATTTCGGTTTCGTCGCCGCCGAAGTCTGTTCGCAGACATTGCGACGGAGCCTTATAATTTGATGTACTTTATTGTGTAGTGTGTTAGAAAAAAAATCCTCAAAATGGGTTCGTTATTTAGAAGTGAGGAAATGACTCTGTGTCAACTTTTTCTTCAAAGTGAAGCTGCTTATGCTTGCGTGTCCGAACTTGGTGAATTGGGACTAGTGCAGTTCCGCGATGTGAGTAATTACCACTATAAACGCCCCTTATTTTGCACAAGGCAAATACTGGAGTGAGCTTCATGTTTAAACATTTTTAACACCAAAATAAGTAATTATGGGACTCTTGTGACCCCCTTTCACATTTGATATCCTGTGATTGTCCCCATTTCGAGATATGGTGTTCGATATTGAAGATTATTGATTTTTTTAGTGTATCGCCTGCCACACCTTTAAAACATAATATAGGTAGTGTTAAGATAACAAAGTCACAAAGTCGTGTTGTATTAATAAATAAAATTCGAACTTTCGTCTTTATCTAGTAACAATTGTTAATGACATTGTTACATATATTATTACCAAAAAATTGGTTTTAGTTAATTTAAATTGGTAAGAAGAAAAAATAAATTATATGGTTACATTATTCAATTGAATTGTATTTTTCAACTTAATACTTTTAAAAGTGCCAATAAAAAATTAATACATGTGTAATATTATTAAAAAGGGCAGTGAACATTTTCAATATTTTATTACTAACCTTTTTTTAAACAAATACCTTAAAACCTCATAATTTTATAAAACAAGTAATATGTATTACTGTTCATATTGTTTAGTAAACTATCACATTTTTTAACTTTACTAAAAAAAGAAAAATTTGATACAGTATGGGATGCATATTATTAAAAGTATTTTCTTCTTTTCGGTTCTATTTGCTTAATATGTGTATATTTTTATAGAATATACAAGTGACATGTTTAGACTGCATAATAGTAAATCTATAATTATACTCCATAGGTTATGCAATACCTTTGTAGTCAATTAGTATTGCTTCTAAGTAAATTTGTCATGTGATTCCCATCAATTATTTCTGCTGATAATTGTATATGATAATACTACAATTATCTATTTTCAAATTTAGATAATGTTATCACTAAAAACATACATTTTTGTTGGAGGATTTTTTTGTTACTATTACCTTGATTAATAAGATATATTATATTTAAATGCAGATATCAAATGAAATTCAAACATTAATTACAGGTAAAATAATAAAAGATCTCAATATCATCTTATTTAGTACATTATAATCTATTTATCAATAATAAAAATAAGTTTAGGCAAAGAATGTAGAAAATATGAAAGGGTGAAGGTCAGGTGGACCTTGTGATTGTCAGAGTTATCAAAAATGTTTATTTGTTATACCTGACTAATTCTTAAATATTTGTTAACTATACAGCGTCATTAATATAAATGATTGATCTATTGGTTCTTGTGTCTTAGTCAATCAATAATAAGATAACTAATACTTAAAAGATCTGTCATCTATAGCTTCTATATAAATTATATAAATGAATTTGATTATGATATAAAGCAATTGTAGGATACAGTTTTTTTAGCTGGTCACATTAAGGCAGTCTAGAGATCATTTATACCTTAGGTGTCTAAGAATATTAATTTCTTTGCAATCAACTGTGTCGAGTATGATGTTCACATGTTGGCAAGTTACCTGTATATAACTATATTACATTAGTTAACATTGTTTAAACCACATCACTTCATGCTTGATGCCTTTAGAAATAAGAATTCCAGTTCATGTTACCCCTGGTAATTTCACTAGATACAGTGCTTTTCAAACCAAAACACAGTAAAATTTTCATTTGATTTATTTATTGAAACCAACAGTGTTAACAATTTATATTATATTCTAATTGATTACAATATGTAAGGCTAAATGAGCTTTCAATGTACATTAATTAAGTACGTTGGAAAGCGCAGAAAGAAATTTTTAATTTATTAAATATAACTGTAAGAAAATGTGGAAAATCTATCTACAAACTACTACTAACTCTACTAAACTACTAACTAAAATTTACAAATTGTTGTTTAGCGCAACCAGCAACAATAAAACTAAGTTTTTTTTTTAATACAGCTTAACCCGGACGTGAACGCGTTCCAACGCAAGTTCGTCAATGAAGTCCGTCGTTGCGATGAAATGGAGCGCAAGCTTCGGTACCTGGAAAAGGAGATCAGACGCGACGGTATCCCGATGCTGGAGATACCTGGCGAGTGCCCCGAGGCGCCACAGCCGAGGGAGATGATCGACCTTGAGGTAAGTAACTAATAGCGAAACAACCGTCGTATTAACATTGTGGATGACATCGATACTAAAAGAAATTTACAAGATGTTTCTCAGGAGACCATTTAGAGACTATTACTCGTAAATTTTCTCCGCCGATGCTAAGTAGATCGCTTAACTTTACACCGTATGCTTATTTAGGTCACCAAACGCTGCCAGAATCGATATCCTAACTAGGTTAGGAACAATTTTATTGATAATACATCATGCCTTTGTTAAGAACAGCGCTGAAACAACTGATGAAAGGGATATTTATTATTTACTAAATAAATTATTTTTTTTTGTTTAGATGATACTTTTAAAAATTTTGATTAAGATTCATTCAAAAATACCGAATTTCTCATAACATGATGATACATGATATTGACGTTTCTGTAACACAGGCGACCTTTGAAAAGTTGGAGAACGAGCTGCGCGAAGTGAATCAGAACGCGGAGGCCCTCAAGAGGAACTACCTGGAGTTAACGGAGCTGAAGCATATACTTAGGAAAACGCAAGTGTTTTTCGACGAGGTAAGTGAGTGATTGTCGGACAATACAAATAGGCACAATGTCAAGAAAACTTTGTCGGTCGATAGTTTACCAAGGTCACGAATAGAGTTTCATACTTTCAACAAACTTTTATAATAGATAAACGCGATAATGTTTATATTATAGTTTTAATAAAAACTTCATACGCCAAGTAATTTGTGTTACGGTAATAGTTTAAAGAAATTAGCAAATTTTCCAATTTTCCAAATTATTTGTGTCTTTTGATCAGATACAGTGATAATTACTTAACAGTGTTACTTTACTTAATTCATATCACATGATTCCAATGGGGAAACGTACGATTCGGTCCGATATTACTATTGCGTAACAGTTTAGTTGTAAATTAATCAAGAGATAAGATAATTAACGCCGGCGGTATCCTCTCGGTGCCAGGCACCAAACATTAGGTTAATTCTGAACCCTAACAACGTTCAGTCATAAACTTAACCGCCGTACTCTTGTTTGTTAAATCAACAACGCTTAACGGCCGTCGGACATTGTTTTACGACGTTGTAAAATTGCTATAAAATCATGTGTATAGGTGATCAGATAAAAATTTCATAAAACCCAACAAACAAGGTAATCTAATGTGAATGGTAGTAACATCACTATGCCAATGTCTAATTGCTGTTGTAGAAAAAAAATAGCTCCACGGCTACTTTCAAATTGGTTTCTGTCGAACCTTCGGTTTGTTTGTATCGTTGACGTAATTTTTTTTTTTATAATATCCGCTCGCGTCTTTCTGTGAAACAAAACAAAAATTTTGTATAGTTGAAGGAACACTTGCATCCAGGCCTCGTTATTTGTTTGGAAGATAAGATTGTGGGTCTTCTCTTGATCAAAGTCCTTCACATTGCTTCATTATGTGACATTTGTAACGGAAATGTTTAATTTGATTTTTTTTTTATTATTTTATCAAAGCGTTATCATGTCAATGTTACTTTAGAAGTTTCTTTTTTTTTTCTAACGAATACATTGATTTTTTTGGAAGAGATTAACTTTTTTTTTATTTGCTGTTTGTAACATTTTGACATTGACATTGAACGCGTTACTGACATTGACGCTATGATGGCGTTTGTGTGCACAAGATGGCGGACCCGTCGCGGGAAGAGGAACAAGTGACGTTACTGGGGGAGGAGGGACTCATGGCGGGAGGGCAAGCGCTCAAGTTGGGGTATGCTGGTTAACTTTAATCGCTCTCTGACGTGTCTTGACTCCTGTACTCCCTCATTCAGAACAGATTATTTAATTATACGAGTCAAAGCAAGTCCTAGAGCAGTATTATTTTTTCAGCGCTTGTACTGTGACGCTGATGCGGGAGTCTACCTCTCACCACTCAGGCAAGCATTGGAGTCAGCCGGTCTATAGTACATCATCAGAATAACACATCTCTTTAACTCCTTGTGTGATTGAATGATAGCCTAGCGTAGTAATGTGATACACGTCCTTAGATTGACAGTTCTAATACGAATTATCGAGGTCTAATTCCGAGCTCCTGTGGAGAATGCTAACCAATTGCTGCCTGAGTGAGTTTGACGACTAACAAACATAATTTATTTTTGAAGTCCATTCAGTCGGGTTTCCAGTTGCTACAGCAACGTAGTCGATCGCATTACTATTTTTATGATTTCATACGGTCATGCTTTTCGTCTCCCTGTCACATATGCATGCATTTATGAGTTCTGTATCCATGTAAGTAGTATAGTGTCACGAGAAGATTCTTTGTCGAGCGAAGACTTAGTTATCTAGTTATAGCCAACAACAAAACACTGTATTCTAAAAAAAACACTTATGCGAGTAGTATAAAACTAACAATGCAAGAAACGCTTTGGAAATTTTTAAGTAGCTGTTATTTTGTAAGCACAAAAAACATAGTAACTCGCTGGCGCTACTTTTTTCCTACAACAAGCATAAGAGTCATTGAGGCTCTGCTAGGTGTTCCATGTCATACACGGGTCCCGCTTTAACGTTGTGCCGTCTCCAGGGTGATGTTTGTCTGTTTGTACATCTTTGTTTGTCCGCTAGCACGAGGGTGGTGCCAGTACCACTGAATCGATGACGCGTGCGCTGATATCCGACGACCCCAACAAACATATGGGACACGTCCAACTAGGGTATGTATACTTGTGTACATACGGCACTAGTGTGACACTGACCCACCGTTTATTACAGCTGATTTGCAGTACTACTTACTTAACACTTACAGTCTAATTATTTTCTTATATAATATTAAATTATTTGTTTATAAGTAACTGCATGTCAGCTGTAAACATTAAATCAATTAATCTGGATGTGGACGTTCCAACCATTGTTGTTATTGTGCTGTCTGATTCTTTACAACCATCAGCTTAAAGCGATACGTCTGTTGCTCACGAGCGCGCGTCTGATGGTGTAATCGATCACGACGAGCTCACAAAGCTGACAACTTTATTATTTGGTAACGTTCCTTTACACGTTAATGTTTACATTCAGTTGTTTACTAATCGGAAGTCGAAGTAACGGCTTAGTCTGGTGTCATGGAAGTGGAGTGAAGGTTCTCACTCGTGAAGATGGATTTGACAATTAATAATTTATCAAAATTAAAAAGCATGATGACGTAGGTGGAATTGAAAATTATGCTACTTACGTTGGACACTAAGCAAATGTTGACGATGGTAGAACCAGATGTTGTAATTTGTGACGGCGAAGATAACAAATGCATGCTTGTTGTTGACAAAGTATAATGTGACCAAATTGCAGTCAGTTGCAAACAAGCAAGAAAATATTATAACTAACTAGAGAAATATTGAAAAGAATTAATTTGGAACAATCCGAAATTTCAATGTCCTCATCTAGGATGGAAATTTTTGATTGTTCCAATATTTAGTCAATAGTTATAAATTGTAAATTTGCTTAACACTGTGCTATTATTCCCTAGTTTTCGGGATAAGCAAGAATCCTTGGAATTCCTGCCTTGGTTAGTAGTGTACAAAGTTAAATTTAGCATAGATGGGGTAATCGATGTGGAGGCGGGCCTGTCATAGTGTCTGTTCGGTGTTCAGCTGGAGATTGCAGAATTGTAGTGAAATTATGTTAACTCATTCGTGATTTCTCTTCAATTCTGTCGCTTGTAAACTAACGAATCCACATAACGCTTACTAACCTTTCACATTATATATCACACTTGTTCACAATATCAAACACAATGTTTATTACATCAATGGTAATTTGGACTTCAAGAATAGATAATGGAATTAGGTGCGAAATTGTAAATGCCAGAGAGTATTTTGCGTTTCGTAGTCATGTCATTTTGTGAAGACAACGATCAATGTATCCTTTGTAAAGTGTTTAACTTGGTCTCTGCAGTCAGTTCCAAGGTTTTAATTGACAATGATGTGAATACGAATCCGCTTCTCCTTTCTATCGTGAAATCATTCTAACAGCGTCTTAGTACGAGTGCCTTAGATATTAATTACTTTTTTAATTGTTACCTTTTTTTTCTTTAATTTGTCTCACGTTATCCATTCGAGAGCACTAAAGCGTTTCTAATGATTCAATTATTTCCAAACGTTCAGGAATTCGCGTGAACAGCCATCGGCCGAGGCTGTGTTAACCTTCGACGATCAAGTATGGACTTGTTAATAAATACATTGGCTCGTATTTGGATTTATTTCGTCATTGTACATGATTCGACTTGTGCTGGAAATATTTGAAACCGATGACGGGTCTTTTTTAAAATAAATTTCACTTAAACTTGTAAACAAAATAATGCTTTGTATGTGTCGCTATCACACACCAGATCAGTATTAATAAAGCCTCTTTTTTTGAAGCATCTAATGAAAGATGACGACTCATCTTGATGATGTAAATATGTGTTGGCTTTGCTTCTTATGATTTGTAAATTTTAGTTGTATATGCAAAATGATAATGCAGTTATAGAAGTAAGGTCATCTTTAATGGTTTGTTTAGACTGACGGAAAACCACACCTTTACACAGTGCCAATGTAAAATTGCAGCTTTATTGTGAATGACAGAAAGAAATCTTGATTACAGGTAATTGTGCATTTGTAAAGTTCTAAACGATCACTGTAAATATAAATCGGCTTCAACAAATCAACATTATTTACACTTAGTAGTATACTATTTGTGTATCCAACAGGAAATGAATAGCCAAAGTAATAAACTTACGAATTTAACAGAAGACTTTCCATACATTTAGATCGACCAAGAATTTTTCTTTGTAAGTAAATGATTAAGTAAATTTTTTTTAGAAAATCATGCGTTTACTTTGAAAACTTATAATAGTGTGAATAAATTATATTTAACCGAATAGTTGATTGAAAAAAATTGCTTTTATTATGCTAAAAGAGGGGTTATTTAATAGCATATAATTTTTGTTTAACATTACAATAGGCATTTGGATAGAGTCGCTTAAACCGGTATTAATATTCGGCTCGACGTTTCTTTGTGCGTCTGTGGCACGCTGTCAGAGATTAAGTGAAACGAGACCATCCTCTATTCATCTAAAATGTATAAATAATTTCGTATCTGGGGCATTTAAGTTCCCACTATTCAGTACACCACGCATGAGACAACGATGACCTGAAAACTGAAGCATAAAGAAGTTGCTCTTTTGAAATAAATTTATCGGCTAATTGTATTGTACAAATTTATGGGTAACTGAAAAGACAAATTTAACTGATGTGATCTGATGATCATTTATAAATTCTCAAAGTTTTCCATCAGTGGTGATCGCTTACTATAGCGGATTTAAGTTCTTTTTTCAACGAAGCTATGACACGAGCAAGACGTTCACCTGATGGTAAGTGATACGCTTGCCCATAACATGGCGCTAGTTGAGATGGTATACACTGCACCACATTTCGCTCGTCGCCTTGAGACATAAGGTGTTAAGTGGTAACGACCACAATAGTTTCTACTGCCGTCAAACCGGAACATAGTAATATTTGCGCCGTACTGTTTAGCAGTAGAAATAGGTATTGCGGTGGTACCTACCTGGAACGTTTCCAGCAACAGATGTTTACTAGCAACAAGTATTAAAGCGTGTGTCAGTAAAAACTATTCATAAAAGGTTTTATTTTAAAGTAAGTAATTTTAATAGTCTGCTCAAGCTGATCCACTTAACTATTATGGCCGTTAAATTTTATTAAAATAAAATGTGTCCACGTTTAGGTATAGTGTGCAACGAATAATACTATATTTTGAGTTTCTTAAACAACTCGCTAAAAAGCCGTGATAGCCTAGTGGTTTCAACGCCCGCCTTCCACTCCGGAGGTACCGGGTTCGAATCCGGCCTGCACCAATGAATTTTTCAATTTATGTGCAGTTAGTATAATACCGACTAATATCACGTGCTTTGACGGTGAAGGAAAACATCGTGAGGAAACCTGCATGTCTACGTCATTGACCATCCGTGGTCGGACTAGTATGTGAAATAGAGAAGGCAATGGCAAACCACTCCATAATAACTGCCAAGAGAGTCGTCGTGTGTTTCATTAAAAACATGATGACCACGACCCTCGGTCATTAGGAAATACGACTTAGAAGAGGAAGAAACAACTCGCTATTGTGCGAGCTGACGGCGGATCACCAGCGATTGTCCGCTTTATCTGTGTAAAAGGCTAGGCATTGTTTAGCTCGGACCGAGAGCATCGATCCATTGAAATAAGATGAGTGATAATTCAAACCAAAACAATGGCGATACTTATCGATGATTCATACTTTCGCGACAACAGTTCAACGGACGCGTCTATTTGAGGTAAAATTTTTAACCTACAAATACACTCCCGGACACATCTATCGGCCCACTTAGTGTTTAAAGGTTTTAACGGTGTCTAGTTAAAAATAAATGTTAGGTGGAGCAATAAGTTTTAATGCAGTTTTAAAGCTGATTTTTTGGTCAACCTTTATGTATGTTTTTTTTTTTAATTTTGAATTCAGGATTATGAAAAAAAAAACGAAAATTCGAGTCTATTCATTGTTTTCAACGACCCAGGAATGGAGAAAACTTTTTTATTTCGCACAAGTTGGATTTTTTTATGATGTGTCTGATTATTGGTTCCTTAAAAAGGCAAATCTAAACATAGAGCCAGTTTTGACCAATAAATATGGATACTCTGCCTGAAATTGTCGCTCAAGGTGTAAAACTTCTGCCGGCCAAATCAATTCGAAATTACAAAAAAAATAAAAAAAAAATAACCTACATATGGGTTGACCAATAAATCTGCTTCAAAACTGCATTAAAACTTATTGCTCCGCCTAACATATATTTTTAACTAGATACCGTCGAAACATTAAACACCGGGTGGTGGGTCGATAGATGTGTCCGGGAGTATATATTACGATATGATGCATCATCACCCAATAGGTGCTCTTTAAAAGCAGTTAACTTAGCTGTTACTGCTGGTAGGCTTCTGTTGCCGAAGACTCGTCTAGGTACCACCGCAATGACTTTCAGCCGGCAAATAGTTAAGCTGCTGAAACTGAACACAAAGCTAGTGAAATTACTGGGGTAACGAGACTTAACAACTTGTATCACAAGACGACGAGCGCAATGTGGTGCAGTGTATATCATCTTAACTAGCGGCACGTTGTAGGCAAGCGTATCACTTACCATCAGGTGAATGTCTCGCTCGTTGCGTCGCTTTGTTGAATTAAAAGCATAATCGAAGTTTGTTATGGTAATTTACTATTTGTCTCGTTCTATTTCTTCTTACAAGACGAGATTAACAGTAACTTGATTTTGTGTTAAGTGATGTGCCCAAAATCTCCTATCATCACTTTTAGATATAATCCGGTAATTATCAGCTTCGCAGTATAATTATAAGTCTGTACACTTAGGCGCAGAGATAGGCGTTCTAGACGCACCTAGAAGTCTAAGTTCGTCTGAACGATCTTAAAAACCCTGCTACTTTATGTATATTTCGGCAACGTAACTTAAAATGTTTTTTTAATCAAAGTTTATTGATTAATCACGATCCCACTTAATGTTTAGTGTTGACGTGGTAAAACACTAAACTAGTAACAGACTACTCATTGTAGAAGACACTAGTGTAGGTTACTGCTGCTGGATACTGGTTAGGCACCACCGCTAGTTATATGCAATTACTGAGGTAACTAGACTTTACAGCTCAAGTCTAAGGGCGATGAACACTAACAAGTCTCATGTTATATGCAGGCGTCTCACCATCAGGTGAACTTTACGCTTGTCCATTCGTTGTATCAAGAGAAACTTGTTTCAAGTGATGATTTTTAAAAAGAACGTCACTTATTATTTCAGTGCACTTCAAATGTTAGCTCGTGTTCGGTTTCAGTGTCACGTGAAACCGTTACGCTGAAATCCGGTCATCCACCTCGCAAATCGTGATTGATACATTATCGCATCCACGAAAATGTTACACTATGTGTACTTCACTGTTAACTCTCGCCACTTTCTAGCTGTGTTAGTAAACTTTGTATAGACAGATCAAGGTCACACCGTTTTAATTTTTTTTTGTTTAAATTAGTAATTTGAAGTAAAAACGACTACTAATACAAAAATTCTTAAAAGTCTTTTAAAGATGATGACATCGTCCTTATATCACTGGTAGGTATCTAGGTCTCTGTTGCTACAGACCGTCTAGGTACCACCACAGCTCCTAATTCAACCGACAAACAGTAGTGTGCAAACATTACTGTGTCCCAGTTTAAAGGCAGTAGCTAGTAAAGTTATTGGAGTAACGAGAATTAAATTCTTATGACTCAGTCTTGCTACTTTAGCTAATCTCCGGAACGACTGGATGAGTTTCGACAAGGCTTTATTATTGTACCTGAAGATATGTATGTTTGAAGTGCTAAGTGCTACTCGTACGTCCGTAGTAGAGATTATATTTCAAGGGTAACTTTATCAACAAACAGTTCAGATTTTGTTTTTTTCATATCAGGCTTTAACCATTTGAATTGTTTATAGTAATGTGATAGAGATCAAGGTACACCTTATATTAAATTACTTACACATTTTCGAATTATTCTAGATGAAACTTTGTTCTAGAAATTAAAATTCGCCGCGTAATATGATCAATTCTTAACGTTTTACATTAGTGCATGCCGGTTCTCTCTCGTAGCGTCATTGGAAAAATGAATACCTGATTTTGGTACTGTGATAAATTGACTAGTGGTGATTCTAGAGTATTAGACTTTTCATTAATTATATCTTAAAATACAAGTATCCAACTTTCGCATATTAACTACTCAACATACGCGTGTATTGCTTTTTACTTTTTGTCCGTCAGTTTCCTTACCTGCTTTTCCTCCATTGTGTACCGCGTGCTGTGTTATGTGGAATTGTAAATCAGCAATTCCTTTCATTTTCAACGGCACGAAGTCTATTGTATTTACATACAGAACATGGTAAATTTAATGAATAAGCTATTTCTGTTTCGAAATCAACAACTTGTCTTTCCGGAAAATGTTTACGAGACATGATACTCAGATGTATTCCAGAATTTCCTTACTTCTTTACCAGATGGTCAATGATTTTATATTCTCATATAGAACTATATAACAGACTTAAATTTACTTTTCTTTAATCGCACTTATAAAATAAATAAGAATCTCCTTTTAACTTACGTAATGGATTTACTCATCAGATAATATCGTTAGTCAAGTGTGCAGTTAAAATCAATGCTGTTAATGGATAACCTTCCACATTGTCAGACTAGGAAAGATGTTTAGATAAAACGTTATTTATAGTTACGTGTGTTACCACTTGACAACGAGTATTCATAAATAAGAACCGTGACGACAATCAAGTGACAGTCGGACATAAAACTTTGATTATGTTGTACTGTAATTGTATAGGGGTCGTGACAGCAGAGAGCAAATGCATAAAGATCTAGCTAAGTCGTCTTCTTTGGTACAGACTATTTTCGATGATGATCATGATTCCTATTACACTGATCAAATTTAAAGCCTTATAAAATATTTACAAATTAACTTAAAAGTTAATTCTTAAAAACCAATCCCGATTTTACAATAGATCGTCTTTTCTATGGACTAGTCTTAGTTTTGCAACCTTTGAGATATACAAAGTTATATCAATACATTCTAGATTAATTCACTGCACAATATTATAGGTATTCATATAATCGTATGTATTTACCTGTCTGGTTTCTGTAAACCCAGTTTGTGCATTGTATATTTTATAATATCAATTTATTGGAAATCGTTGCTGTAATAAACCAAGCTAGCTTTATAGTGCTCTGAATGGATAACGCTAAGGCCTCGACTGCATCAGCGGTTTGTTGACTTGCGATATTTTTATATAAATTCTTAATGTAGTCAACAATTTGTTGTTGCACCACCACCAGTTGTACCACCAAATGTTTTTCTTTTAAACTATTATGTTCAATTTAAATAGTCTGTTTCGTTTTCGTGGGAAATGTTTGGTGGTGATTATTCCATCTTTATTACGAGTAAGATCATGTAAACCCGCGCATGGGTTTTTCAAGCATCGGAGACATTGGGTGATAGGACATACACTCATTTGTAAATATCTCAATGTTTATATATTCTACTTATTGATAATCGAGTTGTCTCGAAATTCGTGTGCCGGGAGATGATCAGCGATGGAACTTCGGCCAAGGTAAGGATTTATGATGTCATTATTAAATCTATTATCAGATGCTTGATTTTAGCTGTACCGTCGTTTGGTACGAGGTATATTTCTTACATATTATTATCATTAATGCAATTGAAATGTTTGTGGTAAAAATGGTCAATATATATTCCCATTTCTTTAATTGTTTTGACTATTATTTAAACTTGAATTAATTAAAATGGCGGAATAGACATTTTGCTTTAATATTTGAAACAAATCTGTTTCGTTTATTCGTGCGATGATCGTTTGGTTCTGACTTGAATTTCCCGTTTTATGACTACTAACAACGTATTGATGGGACCTTGGACGAAATTTTCGATTTTCGATAAACTCGAATTATATGAATATAGAGTAATCCATCCCCTCTATAACACGGTAGATAGGTTCCGTGTTACAGTATTCTCGTATAACGCATTATATATAAATGATTCACGTTTATGTTTTCAATCATTAAACAAATTAATAATTTCACAGTACAGAAATATAACATGTGATCCTGTGTTATATGGGGGAATACCCGTGTTATACGTGGGATTGAAATCGCGTAATATAAAAATGCGTTATAAGAGGGATTACTGCATTTGTAATTCATTATTATTTGTTGTTTAACAAACGTAGATGTTTATTTTTGTATCATAAGCTATTTTTGTATGCCATTAAATGAAACTAAATAATTATATTTGCAGTTCTTCCTCATCTTTAAACATAAGGAAAATATAAACATATTACATTGTATTGCAAGTTTTGATTTGGGATTTTTTTAACGTTTCTGCTCGACGTAAAATTTTCCTCTATAGCTGATGTCGACTATTAAGAAATGCGTACAAATTGCATTAAAACCGTTTATTATCTTCTTTAACTTACTTTCACTTAGTGATGATTATAAGTAGCACCCACTGTATCTACTGCTGTTAGATCCGTTGCCGGATAATGTCTAGGTAGGTATCACTGCAGCTCCTATTTCTACCGCCAAACAGTAGTGAGCAAACATTACTGTGTACCAGTTCGAAGGGCGCTGTAAGCTAGTAAAATTACTGGGGTAACGAGACTAATGTTTCAAGGCGACGAGCGCAATGTCGTGCAGTGTGTACCATCTTAACCAGCGCCGCGTTGTTATGGGCGAGCGTATCACTTACCATCAAGTGAACGTCTCGCTCGTCTCTTTGCTTCGTAGTAATAAAAAAAAACATATACCACCTATCCATAACAGTGAAGAGCCGTGATAGCCTAGTGGTTTGAACGCCGGCCTTCCACTGCGAAGGTACCGGGTTCAAATCCGGCCTGCACCAATGAATTTTTCAATTTATGTGCAGTTAGCATAAACACCAATTAATATCACGCGCTTTGACGGTGAAGGAAAACATCGTGAGGAAACCTGCATATCTATGCCATGACCATCAGTGGTCAGACTAGTATGTGAAATGGAGAAGGCAATGGCAACACCACTCCATTATAACTGCCAAGAGAGTCGTCGTGTGTTTCAATAAAAACATGATGACCACGACCCTCAGTCATGAGGAAATACGACTAAGAAGAAGAAGAATAACAGTGAATATACTAAAGAATTTAATAAAAGTTGCAAACTTGTAGATTGTTACTTAAAACGATACGTCTCGTTACTTTAGTAATTTGTTTTAGTTAAACATTGATTACATAGGATTATAGCTCTTCTATAAATATACAGAAAACAATTACTGTAATAAAAACTAGTTATTTTATAATAGATTGTTAGTCACGATTATCTTTGAGTGTTATACTGATGTTAGGTGCATTTTTGTAATCAACTTAATTAATAACATGCTAAGATGTTTCACTGGTGGTAGTTCTCTGACGTCATTGACCAGCTCCTATTTGTACCTCTAAACAGTACTGTGCAAATTTTACTGTGTACCAGTATGAGGATTGTTGTAGCTTTACAATGAGAACTATATTATCGTATCACTTAATATCAGGTGAACGTCCCGCTCGTCTCTTTGTTTTAAAAAATATTATGAAATACCTTAATGGTAAAACATCAAATGTAATTTCGTTTACGCGCACCCAGACAGACGGAGATTGGTGCCGTGCCAAGGTGAGCGGTATCTATCGTCTGTGGTGACCAGCGTCATACCACACTGGCACTAAACACTAATAAAATACAGTTGTAAGTAGTATAGCAGAATTTAACAGCAATTAAGTTAAGTCGAAACTAGGATTACTGTTTTTGTTAATAGAGTCTCTTTTCGGCTGATGAATTGGTTATACATCAGACGATATATTTTTACTAGGTGGTAGGTCTCTGTTGCCGGAGACCGTCTGGGTGGGTACCACCGCAGCTCCTATTTCAACCGCCAAATAGTAGTGTGCAAACATTACTGTGTTCCGGTTTGAAGGGCGCTGTAGCTAGTGTAATTACTGGGGTAACGAGACTTAACACCTTATGTCTCAAGGCGACGAGCGCAATGTGGTGCAGTGTGTACCATCTTAACTAGCAGCACGTTGTCATGGGCAAGCGTAACACTTACCATCAGGTGAACGACTTGCTCGTCTCGTCGCAAAGTAGTATAAAAAAAAAGTACGTGTAATCATTTCGATAAAGCGTATGAAGTATGATAGCTGCGCTTTGAAAATATTTAGCTCAAATAGAAAGCAGACAAGCAAGTAAGAAAGAAAAACATTTATTCGGCACATTACAATTTGACAAGCACAAGCACAGCTCAGCTACTTGCAGCAGCGAAACAATACTGCAGCGCTGATTTTCAACTGGAACCCAGAACACAGCGTGAAACTAAAAATATACGAGCAAATATGAAAACTTTTCCGTCTGCCACAAATGTTGACTTCAGAGAAATTATCTCGTCGCATACGATGTCCGCGTAATTTCCCGTGCGGCAGATGTGCGGTTATCCGGTAACGAGATGTGATAATTGGATGTCGGCTCACTCCGCACTCTGACGTCACCGGCAGCTGTTCATTACATCACACATACTCCGATGAAAGCTGAAACGTGAACATTAACAAATATTCATAATAGATTCAATGTCGGTATTCTCGGTAGAAACTGGGCTGCTGATATGATGGAAGTCGCGCGAAACATTAACCAGTCCAAGATCTATCAATGTGGAGATCCTTGAAGAGGCTGATGTTAGTATTCGTAATGATTCATACCTATGGCTTAGTGTTTGATCAATGACAGCTACACCGGCAGCTGTATCGAAGTTCCAATAAAAATAGTACCATTCTAATAGAGACTACTAGTTTACCAGGTGGTAGGTCTCTGTTGCCGGAGACCGTCTGGGTGGGTACCACCGCAGCTCCTATTGCAACCGCCAAATAGTACTGTGCAAACATTACTGTGTTCCGGTTTGAAGGGCGCTGTAGCTAGTGTATTTACTGGGGTAACGAGACTTAACACCTTATGTCTCAAGGCGACGAGCGCAATGTGGTGCAGTGTGTACCATCTTAACTAGCGCCGCGTATCACAAGCGTATCACTTACCATCAGATGAACGACTTGCTCGTCTCGTCGCAAAGTAGTATAAAAAAAAAAGTACGTTAATCATTTCGATAAAGCGTATGAAGTATGATAGCTGCGCTATGAAAATATTTAGCTCAAATAGAAAGCAGACAAGCAAGTAAGAAAGAAAAACATTTATTCGGCACAATACAATTTGACAAGCACAAGCATAGCTCAGCTGCAGCAAAACAATACTGCAGCGCTGATTTTCAACTGGAACCCAGAACACAGCGTGAAACTAAAAATATACGAGCAAATATGAAAACTTTTCCGTCTGCCACAAATGTTGACTTCAGAGAAATTATCTCGTCGCATACGATGTCTGCGTAATTTCCCGTGCGGCAGATGTGCGGTTATCCGGTAACGAGATGTGATAATTGGATGTCGGCTCACTCCGCACTCTGACGTCACCGGCAGCTGTTCATTACATCACACATACTCCGATGAAAGCTGAAACGTGAACATTAACAAATATTCATAATAGATTCAATGTCCGTATTCTCCGTAGAAACTGGGCTGATGATATGATGGAAGTCGCGCGAAACATTAACCAGTCCAAGATCTATCAATGTGGAGATCCTTGAAGAGGCTGATGTTGATATTCGTAATTATTCATACCTATGGCTTAGTGGTTGATCAATGACTGCTACACCGGCTGTATCGAAGTTCCAATAAAAATAGTACCATTCTAATAGAGACTACTAGTTTACCAGGTGGTAGGTCTCTGTTGCCGGAGACCGTCTGGGTGGGTACCACCGCAGCTCCTATTGCAACCGCCAAATAGTACTGTGCAAACATTACTGTGTTCCGGTTTGAAGGGCGCTGTAGCTAGTGTATTTACTGGGGTAACGAGACTTAACACCTTATGTCTCAAGGCGACGAGCGCAATGTGGTGCAGTGTGTACCATCTTAACTAGCGCCGCGTATCACAAGCGTATCACTTACCATCAGGTGAACGTATTGCTCGTCTCGTCGCATAGTAGGATAAAAAAAAAAGACTAGTTCTTAAAGTTTATACAATTGTCTTTCATCATTATCATCATTATTAGCCGGATAACGCCCATTGCTGGGCATAAATTTCTTTTATATGTATTTTTTTATCTTACTAAGCGACGAGACGGGCGAGATATTCTGATGGTAAGCGATACGCTTGTCCATAACAGTGCCGGTGGTTAAGATGGTTTACACTACACCTTATTCCGCTCGTCGCTTTACGACGTAAGGTGTTGTCTCGTTACCCCCAGTAATTTTACTAGCTTATCGCCCTTCGAAACACGTTTGATCGTTGCGCTCGTATATTACTGCATCGGCACCAAATAATTAAAATTTATTTTTTGTAGGATTATATATCTCTAGCTGACCCGACAGACTTCGTTCTGTCAAAAATTGGAATGTGGCCGTTTTTGTTCTGACCTATTTTATAGCCAGCGCAAAAAAATCTGGACTGAACCGTCACTCTGGTGATAGGGCGGTGTGTGGGGTTCAGCTCTGTATATGTTCATCTAATAACTAATATTTAAATATTAGTGGGTTCTAGAAGAGTGGCCAAAGTTATAATTATAGTACATAAATTATATTTACTATTATTATTTTATTAGGAACAAATAACTGTCACATTCCAAATCTTTTTGACAGAATGTAGTCTATCAAGTCCGCCAGGTGGTAACGCGGATTGTGCTCGACTGGTGTAATGTCGTGAAAACGAATGCATTTTATGTCGCGTGCCGAAACTAAAACAAAAGAAATAATACCGCGAAGCCGACCAAATTGAAAATCAGTAAGAATGATCTTAGCTATTACATTTTGTGACTATTTATGTTATTATTTCATTCGTTTTAATTTCGGCTCGCGGCGATCTTCCGACGCGCATACGTACACCATTTTGATAGAATAATTGAATTTGAACTTTGTGCAGCTGTAATAAAGTGCAATTGACTCTTTAGCGTTACGAACGCACCTACATTGCTTAGACAGCAGTGAAAGCTTGTTATTTAATATGAACTTTTGTTTGTTTGTTTTCTGGTTTCTGATTTCTGGTTTCTGGTTACTGGTTTTGGTTTCTAGTTTCTGGTTTACTGTTTACTGGTTACTGGTTTACTGGTTTACTGGTTACTGGTTTACTGTTTACTGGTTTACTGTTTACTGGTTTACTGGTTTTACTGTTTACTGGTTTTACTGGTTTACTGGTTTTACTGTTTACTGGTTTACTGGTTTACTGGTTTCTGTTTCTGGTTTACTGGTTTCTGTTTACTGGTTTACTGGTTTTACTGTTTACTGGTTTACTGGTTTACTGGTTTACTGGTTCACTGGTTTACTGGTTCACTGGTTTACTGGTTACTGGTTTACTGGTGTACTGGTGTACTGGTTTACTGGTTTAACTGGTTTACTGGTTTAACTGGTTTACTGGTTTAACTGGTTTACTGGTGTACTGGTTTACTGGTGTACTGGTTTTACTGTTTTACTGTTTACTGGTTTACTGGTTCACTGGTTTACTGGTTTCTGGTTACTGGTTTACTGGTTTTACTGTTTACTGGTTTACTGGTTTACTGGTTTACTGGTGTACTGGTGTACTGGTTTACTGGTTTACTGGTTCACTGGTTTACTGGTTTACTGGTTACTGTTTACTGGTTTCTGGTTTCTGGTTTCTGGTTTCTGGTTTACTGGTTTACTGGTTTACTGGTTTCTGGTTTCTGGTTTCTAGATTTCAGATGTCAGATTTCAATTTTTCATTTTCCATTTTCCATTTTCCCTTTTCCCTTTTCCCTTTTCCATTTTTCCATTTTCAATATTACAACATTCCAACATTCCAACATTCCAACATTCAACATTCCAACATTCCAACATTCCAACATTCCAACATTCCAACATTCCAATATTCCAATATTCCAGTATACCAATGTTCCAATGTTCCAATATTCCAGTATACCAATGTTCCAATGTTCCAATATTCCAGTATACCAATGTTCCAATGTTCCAATATTCCAGTATACCAATGTTCCAATGTTCCAATATTCCAGTATACCAATGTTCCAATGTTCCAATATTCCAGTATACCAATGTTCCAATGTTCCAATATTCCAGTATACCAATGTTCCAATGTTCCAATATTCCAGTATACCAATGTTCCAATGTTCCAATATTCCAATAATCCATTTTCCTTTTCCATTTTCCATTTTCCATTTTCCATTTTCCATTTTCCATTTTCCATTTTCCAATAACTGCCTCATTCCAAATCTTTTTGACGGAATGAAGTCTGTTAGGTCCGCCAGACGGTAACGCGGTTTGTGCTGGACTGATGTGATGTCGTGAAAAGAAACTAAACAAATAAATAATACCGCGAAGCCGACCTAATTGAAAAATCAGCAGTAATGATCTTTAGCTCTTACATTTTGTGACTATTTATGTTA
Organism: Byasa hedistus; assembly: GCA_029286795.1. Lineage (NCBI taxonomy): Eukaryota > Metazoa > Arthropoda > Insecta > Lepidoptera > Papilionidae > Byasa > Byasa hedistus. The sequence goes on from JAGSMW010000002.1 coordinate 9,732,317, forward strand.
TTATTTCATTCGTTTTAATTTCGGCACGCGACGTTAGATCCTCCGACGCGCATACGCACACTTTTGAAAGAATGATCTAATTTGAACTTTGAGCAGCTGTAATAAAGTTAAATTGACTCTTTAGCGTTAGGAACACACCTACATTGCTTAGACAGCAGTGAAAGCTTGTAATTTAATATGAACTTTATAAAATAGCAATAAAGTTCAAATTGACCCTACATTTTAGTTAGAGAACGTTTGTATAGGAAAAAGAAAAGCGCTGTTTTTAGGGGCTTCCCGGCGATTATTCGAATTTTTTTCTCAAATTGGCCAAATTGGTCCTGGCGTTGTAGAGTGATGCGCTTACCGACACATATTTGTATTATAGATTAATAATAAATTATATTCAATGACATTAGTTATTAATAAATAAATAATAAAGTTGCTTGAGAATATATTTATATGTAGAGGGAGTGACAAAAGGCATAATGTTTGAGAGATAAAGAATTCGTTGTCATCCCCACTCCGTGCTGTGTACTGGTGAGAGGTGACACCGGTACACTCGTGGAGGGGATCACTTTCCAGTGATAATATTTTTTTTTTTTGGAGTTTACAGCCACGCGGTTTGATACTGGCCATGTACAATTGATGATATCGAGCGAGACAAAAATATTAAAATGTCTATTAAAAAGCAGGGGTTGGTGATAGAAAAGTGAAAATTTAGGGTTGTATGTAGTTTTTTGATGCCACACAATAATAAAATAAAATAGAAAAAAAAAATACCAATATATAAAAAAAAAAAGGTTTGTGTGGGCAACCCTGATCACTCAGAGGTTTGAAAAATAGATAGTAACCGATTCTCAGACCTACTGAATATGCACAAAAAATTTCATAAGAATCGGTAAAGCCGTTTCGGAGGAGTATGGGAACGAACATTGTGACAAGAGAATTTTATATATTAGATATATATATATCTGTGAAATAATGTAAAATTTTGTTAGATTTTATTGTGTAAATATAGCTTAGTACTTATTGGTTTCAATATTACACAATATTAGTTTGACACGTTAAAAATAAAATATTATATGGCCACATTTTCATCCTAGGTCAAGGGGGTGTATTCAGGGGGTAAATTTTGAAATTTCGATTTTTGGTTGGTGAACCTTCTAGTTACATTGGAACACATTGACATACAAACAAATTCACCTTGATCGAACATGAAAAAAAATTCCGAGTTATTAGCTAACTTTCTAAAAATTTATTACGAGTGCAAAGGGTTGTCAAAGTCAAAGTCAAAATTTTTATTCAACATGGGAACAATTAGTTACTTATTGACGTTAAATTACCAGCCATTCGCAAAAGAAATGCCACGGACATGAGAAGAATGAGCAAGGAAACTAGCGGGCTGTATATATATACATTTTTTTTTTTGTCATTCTTCATTTTTAAATGTCTTACACGTAATGACAAAACTGTCTTGAGAATCAGCGCCATTTATTTCCACACATCTTTACCATTTAAATAGTCGTTAACACTATAATATGATTTACTAATGTAAACGTTTGTTTACATTTTTTATAACTCCGAATTATAGCGCTGCGTTGTTTAATCCGTTTTTAATCTAGACCGCTGTTAGTGTTTACGACATCACGTTGTATACTCTATCATGCAGCCCGCACTGCGTACCGCACGTGATGTGATGCCGCATATCATACATCCACAGATTAAACTCTGCTACTTCATTAATCTTACTACCGGCAGTATAATACTTTGCACGACTCGCTCTATTGCTATATATATATATATATATATATATATATATATATATATATATATATATATATATATATATATATATATATATATATATATATATATATATATATATATATATATATATATATATATATATATATATATATATATATATATATATATATATATATATATATATATATATATATATATATATATATATATATATATATATATATATATATATATATATATATATATATATATATATATATATATATATATATATATATATATATATATATATATATATATATATATATATATATATATATATATATATATATATATATATATATATATATATATATATATATATATATATATATATATATATATATATATATATATATATATATATATATATATATATATATATATATATATATATATATATATATATATATATATATATATATATATATATATATATATATATATATATATATATATATATATATATATATATATATATATATATATATATATATATATATATATATATATATATATATATATATATATATATATATATATATATATATATATATATATATATATATATATATATATATATATATATATATATATATATATATATATATATATATATATATATATATATATATATATATATATATATATATATATATATATATATATATATATATATATATATATATATATATATATATATATATATATATATATATATATATATATATATATATATATATATATATATATATATATATATATATATATATATATATATATATATATATATATATATATATATATATATATATATATATATATATTATATATATATATATATATATGTAGGTTCTTCAGTTCTATCTCCGCTTAGTGTTTATTTTTGCAAATGTTAAATTGAATAAAAAAAACCTATCATTTAGTTCAGTCTTATTAAAACTACAACAAAACTATAAGTTTACCATTCCCATGTGTTCAATGTTAAATATTTTATATCATTTTGATCATACCAGCATTATGTATCTTCTTTTTACTGATGGTAGGTATCTGTTGCCGGAAACCGTCTAGGTTATGTGCAAATATTACTGATGTAGTTTGAAGGGCGCTGTAGCTAGTATAATTACTGTGGTAACGAGACTTAACACCTTATGTCTCAAGGCGACGACCGCAATGCGGTGCAGTGTATACCACCTTAACTAGCGCCGCGTATCACAAGCGTATCACTTACCATCAGGTGAACGTATTGCTCCGTCTCGTCGCATAGTAGGATAAAAAAAAAAAGACTAGTTCTTAAAGTTTATACAATTTTCTTTCATCATTATCATCATTATTAGCCGGATAACGCCCATTGCTGGGCATAAATTTCTTTTATATGTATTTTTTTATCTTACTAAGCGACGAGACGGGCGAGATATTCTGATGGTAAGCGATACGCTTGTCCATAACAGTGCCGGTGGTTAAGATGGTTTACACTACACCTTATTCCGCTCGTCGCTTTACGACGTAAGGTGTTGTCTCGTTACCCCCAGTAATTTTACTAGCTTATCGCCCTTCGAAACACGTTTGATCGTTGCGCTCGTATATTACTGCATCGGCACCAAATAATTAAAATTTATTTTTTGTAGGATTATATATCTATATATATATATCTGTGAAATAAATGTAAAATTTTGTTAGATTTTTATTGTGTAAATATAGCTTAGTACTTATTGGTTTCAATATTACACAAATATTAGTTTGACACGTTAAAAATAAAATATTATATGGCCACATTTTCATCCTAGGTCAAGGGGGTGTATTCAGGGGGTAAATTTTGAAATTTCTGATTTTTGGTTGGTGAACCTTCTAGTTACATTGGAACACATTGACATACAAACAAATTCACCTTGATCGAACATGAAAAAAAATTCCGAGTTATTAGCTAACTTTCTAAAAATTTATTACGAGTGCAAAGGGTTGTCAAAGTCAAAGTCAAAATTTTTATTCAACATGGGAACAATAGTTCACTTATTGAACGTCAAAATCTACCAGCCATTCGCAAAACAAATGCCACGGACCTGAGAAGAATGGGCAAGAAACTCAGCGGGCTATATATATATACATTTTTTTTTTGTCTTCTTCATTTTTAAATGTCTTACACGTACTGACACATACTGCTTGAGAATCAGCGCCATTTATTTCCACACATCTTTACCATTTAAATAGTCGTTAACACTATAATATGATTTACTAATGTAAACGTTTGTTTACATTTTTTATAACTCCGAATTATAGTGCTGCGTTGTTTAATCCGTTTTTAATCTAGACCGCTGTTAGTGTTTACGACTATCACGTTGTATACTCTATCATGCAGCCGCACTGCGTACCGCCACGTGATGCGATGCCGCATATCATACATCCACAGATTAAACTCTGCTACTTCATTAATCTTACTACACGGCAGTATAATACTCTGCACGACTCGCATCTATTGCTTTATATATATCTATACATTCTTCAGTTCTATCTCCGCATAGTGTTTTTTTTTGCAAATGTTAAATTGTAAAAAAAACCTCTCATTTAGCTCAGTCTTATTAAAACTACAACAAAACTTATAAGTTTATAGTTTCCATGTGTTCAACCCATTCCCATGTGTTCAATGTTAAATATTTTATATCATTTTGATCATACCAGCATCATGTGTCTTCTTTTTACTGATGGTAGGTCTCTGTTGCCGGAGACGGTCTAGGTACCACCGCAGCTCCTATTTTTTTTTTTTTTTTTTTTTTTTTTGTCTTCTTCATTTTTAAATGTCTTACACGTACTGACACATACTGCTTGAGAATCAGCGCCATTTATTTCCACACATCTTTACCATTTAAATAGTCGTTAACACTATAATATGATTTACTAATGTAAACGTTTGTTTACATTTTTTATAACTCCGAATTATAGCGCTGCGTTGTTTAATCCGTTTTTAATCTAGACCGCTGTTAGTGTTTACGACTATCACGTTGTATACTCTATCATGCAGCCGCACTGCGAACCGCACGTGATGCGATGCCGCGTATCATACATCCACAGATTAAACTCTGCTACTTCATTAATCTTACTACACGGCAGTATAATACTTTGCACGACTCGCATCTATTGCTATTATATATATATATATATATATATATATATATATATATATATATATATATATATATATATATATATATATATATATATATATATATTATATATATATATATATATATATATATATATATATATATATATATATATATATATATATATATATTATATATATATATATATATATATATATATATATATATATATATATATATATATATATATATATATATATATATATATATATATATATATATATATATATATATATATATATATATATATATATATATATATATATATATATATATATATATATATTATATATATATATATATATATATATATATATATATATATATATATATATATATATATATATTATATATATATATATATATATATATATATATATATATATATATATATATATATATATTATATATATATATATATATATATATATATATATATATATATATCTGTGAAATAAATGTAAAATTTTGTTAGATTTTTATTGTGTAAATATAGCTTAGTACTTATTGGTTTCAATATTACACAAATATTAGTTTGACACGTTAAAAATAAAATATATTTGCTGTCACTTTACCATCGTAGAAGAGAACTTATACTGAACATCTCCAGCATTATGTATGTTCTTTTTACTGATGGTAGGTCTCTGTTGCCGGAGACCGTCTAGGTACCACCGCAGCTCCTATTTTTTTTTTTTTTTTTTTTTTTTTTTTTTTTTTTTTTTTTTTTTTTTTTTTTTTTTTTTTTTTTTTTTTTTTTTTTTTTTTTTTTTTTTTTTTTTTTTTTTTTTTTTTTTTTTTTTTTTTTTTTTTTTTTTTTTTTTTTTTTTTTTTTTTTTTTTTTTTTTTTTTTTTTTTTTTTTTTTTTTTTTTTTTTTTTTTTTTTTTTTTTTTTTTTTTTTTTTTTTTTTTTTTTTTTTTTTTTTTTTTTTTTTTTTTTTTTTTTTTTTTTTTTTTTTTTTTTTTTTTTTTTTTTTTTTTTTTTTTTTTTTTTTTTTTTTTTTTTTTTTTTTTTTTTTTTTTTTTTTTTTTTTTTTTTTTTTTTTTTTTTTTTTTTTTTTTTTTTTTTTTTTTTTTTTTTTTTTTTTTTTTTTTTTTTTTTTTTTTTTTTTTTTTTTTTTTTTTTTTTTTTTTTTTTTTTTTTTTTTTTTTTTTTTTTTTTTTTTTTTTTTTTTTTTTTTTTTTTTTTTTTTTTTTTTTTTTTTTTTTTTTTTTTTTTTTTTTTTTTTTTTTTTTTTTTTTTTTTTTTTTTTTTTTTTTTTTTTTTTTTTTTTTTTTTTTTTTTTTTTTTTTTTTTTTTTTTTTTTTTTTTTTTTTTTTTTTTTTTTTTTTTTTTTTTTTTTTTTTTTTTTTTTTTTTTTTTTTTTTTTTTTTTTTTTTTTTTTTTTTTTTTTTTTTTTTTTTTTTTTTTTTTTTTTTTTTTTTTTTTTTTTTTTTTTTTTTTTTTTTTTTTTTTTTTTTTTTTTTTTTTTTTTTTTTTTTTTTTTTCAAGCGAGACTAGAAAGTTCAGTCAACTCCTCGTTGGAAACCATAATAAAATATATTTGCTGTCACTTTACCATCGTAGAAGAGAACTCATATTGAACATCTCCAGGTAAAGAGCACCAGCTAATCTTGTTAATCAATAAGCTATGTATCAAATTTGATATTCATTTGACCTTCTGAAAGGTAATGAGAAAAATTTACGTCTAATATTAAGTTGTATTGGTGTCATTGTATTCTAGCAACGACCTGTATATGAAGAAGTTAAATGAAGTTGTGGTGAATATATGAATATGGAATCGTAAAGATGAAACATTTAAGTCGCGGAAGTATCATTTGGTTTTATAACCATCATGATTGAGGAGCTTGTCTGGAATGGACTCCCATAACCACAAATATAATCGTTATGCAAATACAATTGAACTTCACATAATCAAATATATGAAGTCCTTATTTTCGTATTTTACTTCTTTATAGTTTCTTGACGACGAATAAATATTAAGTTAAAACGGGAAGCCCTACGTAAGCATTGATAATGATAGTGATATCACTTATGTAGTAAACTATCCTTGAAAGTAGGTACCCGAAAGAAAAGGATAGGAAATAAAAACATGATGTGAGATGAACGTAATAAAAATCGGTAAAAAAACTTTTAAGTTAAACGGTTTTCTTTATGTGCACTGAAAACTACAAAATAAAAAAAACAATTAATAAATAATAAAAACGTGGGGCCCATTAGTAGAAAGTAATACAGAAATAGTTAATGGGCCCCACGTTTTTATTATTTATTAATTGTTTTTTTTATTTATTTATTTTGTAGTTTTCAGTGCACATAAAGAAAACCGTTTAACTTAAAAGTTTTTTTACCGATTTTTATTTTCTTGTTTTTAGTATTTAGTGAAATTGTCTACCGAATATTCTGACATATATTATATATTCATAATGACAGTATTCTGCTAGTGTAGTCCTATTATTTGATACCCATATTGTGGTGGTTGTGGAAAAATATGTACCTAGTCCGCCATATTGGACGGCGTCCATCTTGAATTTTAAATTTTGACATAATCATCGTGTTTTACTAGTGTAGCCCTTTCATTTGATACCCATATTGAGGGAGTTAAGGAAAAATATGTAATCCGCCATTTTGTATCGGCGGCCATCTTAGATTTATAATGTTATTGATTATTATATTGTATTGTCATCTAAATTAAATGTATGTATCAAATTTCAGATCAATCTGACAACGGGAAGGTGCTTAAATTTCAATTTCTAATTTTGTCCCAGATTAATTCCGTACGGGTCGAGCTAAATAAAACCGTTTAAAAATGATATCAAATTATGATGATGAATATCATAATGAGCTATAAATATAATGATGTAGTGTGACAACACCTTTAGTAAAGGTATTCACTTAATAATATCACATTACCAAAGATTCAGCCGCTTATCGCTCCGATACAATTCTCATTACATACGTTTAGTGTTATCAAGCTGATATGTAATGGAAAAAATATGGTTTACATCCTTGTGTATATTGTTATCGGGAGTATTGTGGTTGCTATGCGTCAGAGGGAGTGATTTGCTATATGCATGCGCAAATACTTTTACTAAGTAAATTAACGTAACAGTTATTTAATAACGCAAAATAATCAATGTTTTAGTATTTAGTCACTAATTGTAGGCGTTCGCAAAAAATCCTTTCTGCTTAAGAAGTGTTTTGTAGTTTCATAGAAGACTTTAACTGCTTCATCAGACTCTGAATGTTCAACTCTGAAATCAACGAGGTAAATCAAAATATACTTCCGGACACATCTATCGGCCCACCACCCAGTGTTTAAAGTTTCGACGGTGTCTAGTTAAAAATAAATGTTAGGTCCAGCAATAAGTTTTAATGCAATTTTGAAGCAGATTTATTGGTCAACCCCTATGTAGGTTTTTCTTTTACTTTTTTTTTGTAATTTCGAATTGATTTGGCCGGCAGAAGTTTTACAGCTTGGGCGACAATTTTTAGGCAGAGTATCCATATTTTTTGGTCAAAACTGGCTCTAAGTTTAGATTTGCCTTTTAATGGAACCAATAATCGGACACATAAAAAAAAAAATCCAACTTAAAAAAAAGTTTTCTCCATTCCTGGGTCGTTGAAAACAATGAACAGACTCGAATTTTCGTTTTTTTTTAATAATCCAGAATTCAAAATTAAAAAAAAAACATACATGAAGGTTGACCATAAAATGAGCTTTTAAACTGCATTAAAACTTATTGCTCCACCTAACATTTACTTTTAGCTAGACACCGTCGAAACTTTAAACACTGGGTGGTGGGCCGATAGATGTGTCCGGGAGTGTATATAAGAATACAGATAAATAATTTGTAAGAAGGAAGATGAAAGAGAATATGACAAAGCGAGCTGAGAAACTAGAAAGTAATATATGAGAATCTAAACACATGTTCGATATATTTATTTTAGATACAAAATAAAATGAGTGCAGTAGCATTTAAAAAGTCTTAGTATTTTATGTATTATGACTTCTGAACAAAGAAGAGAACAAGAAAAGATCGAGATCAAGATTTGAAGAAAGAAAAGAAGCATGTTAATCATCGCAAAAGTGCGATTTCTAAAATAAAAAAAAACCTCTTTCTGCAATTTCTACCGGCAGTATTTAAATGCTACTGAAACGTGTATAATTTAAGTAAAATATTTACTATTGTATCTAAATTCATTTTATTGTCTGTTGACTGAAGTGAGTCATAAAAAAAATGTATGCCTACCATTTTTACCACAAACTAAAAAAAAAGTTGTGTTAGTTATCGTTTACTAATTTTTACAATAGTTCTTTTACTGAATAATCTTCTCAAAGATATTAAACGCGTGGTAAAATATGAACAGTGTTGCCATTTCACACCAATGTCTCCCAAAGGTTTTTATGTTTTTTTTTTTTTCAAATGAAATATTGTTTTAATTTACTCTATACAAATATGTTTGCTCAATGATTATTGCTTTTGAAATTATTTGCCGCTATATCTCTTTGAAGCTTTTTTATAATAATTCTTGTAGAGAACTATTTTATTTCTATCTCATCATTCTAACGATGATATTCTTATAAGTAGAAATGATTTTCTTTATCTTACTGCGGTGAAGCTGCTTTGATTGTTTAGCACTTTAATCTTGATATTTCAATTACAATGGAATACATTTATTATTAGGTTATTTTTATTAGTGCGAATTATTTTAACAGTTTCACCGCATACTGCCGAAATACAAGGCCCGTTTATAATGTTGCCTCGGTTTTAGTTTCGTCGCCGGCGTGATCCTGCGCGAGCGCATCCCGGCGTTCGAGCGGATGCTGTGGCGGGCGTGCAGGGGCAACGTGTTCCTCAGGCAGGCCGAGATCGACACCCCGCTGGAGGACCCGTCTTCTGTTAGTAGTTTGTATTTGCTACTTAAAAAAAAAAAGTTTTTCAATGTATAACTCATAAGCTATCAGAATAAGGCTATTGACATAATGGACACGAATTCTTCTTCTTCTGAGTCGTATTTCCTCATGACTGAGGGTCGTGGTCATCATGTTTTTAATGAAACACACGACGACTCTCTTGGCAGTTATAATGGAGTGGTTTGCCATTGCCTTCTCCATTTCACATACTAGTCCGACCACAGACGGTCAATGACATAGATATCTATGGTTTGGCAGGTTTTCTCACAATGTTTTCCTTCACCGTCAAAGCACGTGATATTAGTTGGTGTTATACTAACTGTACATTAATTAAAAAATTCATTGGCGCATGCCGGATTCGAACCTGGTACCTCCGGAGTGGAAGGCAGGCGTTCAAACCACTAGGCTATCACGGCTACACACGTAGACACGAATAGACGTGTTAAAATTAATATCCTCCTTTTTGTCGGGTGTACGTATTGATGGAATCGAACACTGAAATACGATTCAGGTGCGCAAGGTCAGCGTGCAGCACGCGCCTCTCTATATACAACGGATGTTTGGCCAACAGTATGCTGTAGATTGAAAGGCAGGAAACTTTACTTGTTCGGATTCAAAATGTTTATTTGTTCCGCATCAACAATTGAACTTCATTATCGTTAATTTTGCAATAAATTTCTCTAATTCCAGTCGGACCAAGTCTACAAGTCGGTGTTCATCATTTTCTTCCAAGGTGACCAGCTGAAGACGCGAGTGAAGAAGATATGCGAGGGGTTCCGCGCAACGCTGTACCCGTGCCCCGAGGCACCGGCCGACCGCAGGGAGATGGCCATGGGGGTCATGACTAGAATCGAGGATTTGAACACGGTATAATTCTTAAGACCTTAACATAAAATAGCGACTGTTATGATTGCTTAAACGGCATCCCTGGAATGACCACATAATTTTATTTATTTGGTCTAAACATTTTTAATATTGACGGTTATGTAGAACACTACATACTTCAATTCTCTCTCACTCTGGAACTCATCAAGCACATGTGAATCGCCAAATCACTCGAAGCTCGACACAATTTCATTAACGAACCTTTTGCACTTTGCTATTGTTAACCGGACTTTTGAGATGATTCTCGCTTGTAAATGTTAATCGATCTAAGTTTTGTTTTAAGTAGGAATTATAACTGTTAACTATTTAACTTGTCAATAACTGTCTTGCAATAATTTTTATATCACTCGTATGTGATGTTGGCGTAACCTCGTGCTATTGTCAGAGCGCCATTGACACAGTAAACCTGTGCGGGCTTGCAGTGCACAGTGCCGTATTATTACCATTATTAAGCTACATAATAGATCACTGTGACATTGTCCTCTTAATATCACAGACGGACAAACAAATTAAAGTGTCAATCTTTTAACACCTTTTGCGTGAGTTATCAACAGATAAGCTTTCTACATCAGCCGACCACGCCGGTGAGAATATTTACACAGCACTATTTTGCGCTAGTTGTCTTTTGAGGTCGGCTCGTGATCACAGTCGCTTTCGTTTCCAGGTGTTAGGTCAAACGCAGGACCATCGTCACCGAGTGCTGGTCGCTGCTGCTAAAAACATTAAGAACTGGTTCGTGAAGGTGCGCAAGATCAAGGCCATCTACCACACACTGAACCTCTTCAACTTGGACGTCACACAGAAGTGCCTCATAGCCGAATGTTGGGTCCCCGCTCTAGATATGGAGACCATACAGCTCGCGCTCAGGAGGGGAACGGTGAGGACTATAAAGACCGTTAGAATAAAAATGTAGTGCTAAGAGGTCATCGTTTGTAATACGTATGATAATTTTGTAGGAGCGCAGCGGCAGCTCGGTGCCGCCGATCCTCAACCGCATGGAGACGGCAGAGGACCCGCCAACGTACAACCGCACCAACAAGTTCACCGTCGCTTTCCAGAACCTCATCTATGCATACGGTGTCGCAACCTATCGGGAAGTCAATCCAGGTCAGTGACACAATGAAATAGATTTTTATACACTCATCTGCATTATATACGCATTGTCAAAAGTAACTTAAAAATCTCTGACGAATTCAAGATAAATACTTTAACACTTTTTTAAATATTAACATTTGTCATCGTTAAGTTAACGATTCAAATGACTTTCAAATAAATGATAATTTTTGTAAAATTTATTAAGCGTTTAAATGGAACAAAAAGAAGACCAATCTGACTGACGTAGTATAACATATATTTTTTTTTAAATTGAAACGTGTTTTACGTTTTTTATTTGTGGGCATAATGACTATGATGAGCAGTGATAGCCTAGTGGTTTGAACGCCGGTCTTCCAATGCGAAGGTACCGGGTTCGAATCCGGCCTGCACCAATGAATTTATCAATTTATGTGTAGTTAGCATAAAACACCAACTAATATCACGTGCTTTGACGGTGAAGGAAAACATCGTTAGGAAACTTGCATATCTATGTCATGACCATCAGTGGTCAGACTAGTATGTGAAATGGAGAAGGCAATGGCAACACCACTCCATTATAACTGCCAAGAGAGTCGTCGTGTGTTTCAATAAAAACATGATGACCACGACCCTCAGTCATGAGGAAATACGACTTAGAAGAAGAAGAAATGACTATGATGTACCATTTAATAAATAAAACTTGAAGTGAAATGTTGTTTATCTGATAACAGAGTAAATAACATGAACTTATTGTCACCAGCTCCATACACTATCATCACGTTCCCATTCCTTTTCGCGGTGATGTTCGGCGACCTTGGGCACGGGGCGCTCATGGCCGTGTTCGGCTTCTGGATGTGCTACAAGGAGAAGCCGCTGCAGGCCAAGAAGATCGATAGTGAGGTACGGCAGTGTTACTGATCAAGATTCCACCGACACTATTGCATTACAAACAGAACTGTATACACAGTTTTAGTTCGGTATGGTGCTGTGTAAACATCTCAACCAGTGCCTCATTTTTACGAACAAGATCACCAGCAACCACATAGTCTTCCTCTATTTTTTTGTTTAACAAAGTGACGAGTGGGATGTTCACCTGATGGTAAGTTATAAGTTTAAAACCAGAGCACCACAATGTTTGCATTTTACTGTTTTACCTACTTAGAGACCTAACACAAGTAACATAATCCCTAATCACTTTGTGGTATAATGACAAACTTGATTTAATTTCGGTCACATTTCTATTTCAATTTGAAGATCTGGAACATCTTCTTCGGTGGTCGCTACATAATCCTGCTGATGGGGCTGTTCTCCATGTATACGGGGCTGATCTACAACGACATATTCTCTAAAAGCCTCAACATCTTCGGCTCGGCGTGGCGCAACAACTACGGCAACGACACCCTCGTCGCCAACAAACTGTTGCAGCTCAACCCCGACTCCCTTGACTACCTGCAGACTCCTTATCCCTTCGGAATAGATCCCGTCTGGCAGGTGAGCACGAAAACATTTCATATAAATGTAATTTAAGTAAATTTTTGCTAATTGTAAATAATTATAATTGACATAAATTATTAACGAGATATTGCTTTTATTTATACTTTTTAATAAAAGTAAAGTCGAATATAAAAAGTGAACATTCTTTAATATATATACGTCGGCAACACGACGTAGATTACTCACAGTCTCGAGAACCAATTCTATTCCTTCCAGATCATTAAAATAATAATAGAAAAGTAACTAACCTAACCTTTTTCACAGCTCGCAGAGTCCAATAAGATCATCTTCATGAACGCTTACAAGATGAAGATCTCCATCATCATTGGAGTGTTCCACATGTTGTTCGGTGTTTGCATGTCTCTTTGGAATCATATGTAAGTTATATCAATTCGAGCTGAAAGCATTTCTTAATAAAATATTTTAACATTTAAGTTATAGCTAGTGATATTACTAAGTAATGAGACTTATCACTATGTATGGTTTAGTGGATGTGTTGTTTAGTGACGATACTCACTAGTGCCCCATTGTAATGGCGAGCTCATCGCTTACCATCAAATCGTCATAAAGTAAAAACTAATTTATTAAAAGGTTCCTATTGTCGCTCAGCTATTTCAAGCGTCGCATCAGCATCTACGTGGAGTTCATCCCGCAGATCATCTTCCTGACGCTGCTATTCTTCTACATGGTGCTGCTCATGTTCATCAAGTGGACCACGTACGGACCCACGCCCGGCAAGCTCGGGGACCCTGGTGAGTATCGTCACTTTTAGTTTGATATGATAGAATGATTGCTGTATTTTATTTTATTTGATACCAGATGACGTTGTGCATAGAAAAAAACTCCGTGATACTGTAGGCTACTGATTGCCGTGTTATATGGAGGATCCTAATTAGATTCCGGTGTCACTAAGTGGTGATGTTTGGATGGTGGCAATTTTTTTTTAAAACCGCAATAATTTTAAACAACCATAACATTCTTGTGGTCCGACTGATAGTATGTAATAATGCCTGTTTATGCCCGGGTATAAAATTATTATTATGGCGTGCAATAAATTTTAAAGAAATGTTGTGACGTTGATAATTGTTGGAGTGTTAAAGTGGCTATTGGTGATGCAATCATATTTTTATAATGCTATCTGCAGATATGATAAAGACCAGCGGCTACTGCGCGCCATCCATCCTGATCACGTTTATCAACATGATGCTGTTCAAGACTGACCCCAACACGCGGCCGCAGTGCGATGACGTCATGTTCGCGGGACAGATGGGTTTGCAAAAGGTAACACGACATTGTATCTGTAATAAACTGTACAGGAAGCAATTTACTTAATCATCGAAAGGTCAGGTAAGGGAAGACGAGCCATTTAAAAGCTGATAATGAAATATCTGCACTGTTAGTCGTTTCAAGTCCTCGTAAAAAGCGACAAAAAGAGAACAGTTCCTAGAAAAGGGCATGCAAAACCATGATATTTACGAACATATTGCTCTCGCAACCCACATTCTAAGCGAGACGAGTGCAGTAATTTTTTTTTACTAGTGTCAGGTCTCTGTTTTCCGGAGACCGTACCACCGCAGTTCCTATTTCAGCCGCCAAACAGCAGTATGCAAACGGTACTGTGTTCAGGTTTGAAGGGAGCTGTAAGGTAGTGAAATTACTGGGGTAACGAGACTTAATATTAGTCCCAAAACGACGAGCGCAATGTGGTGCAATGTATATCAACCTAACTAGCGCCGCGTTGTTATGAGTAAGAGTATCACTTACAATCAGGTGAATGTCTTGAAAGTTTCTTCTAACTTAATATTTATGGGACATGGTTTTAGGACAGTTCACAACAAATACAGGAACAAATTATAGCAATTCACTAGTGTTATGGAATAATCAAATTTGCATTGTTGAGAGCGAGATGGTGCTGTGTCAGAGTTTCATTGCTATTAGAGTTTAATTAAAAAAATTTTTTTATTAAATCAATTTTTTTTTTCATTTGTACCAAGATATAAATAAAACAGATTATGCTGTCCGCTGGTAGGTTTCTGTTGCCGGAGCCACCTAGGCAGGTATACCACAACGCATATTTATGTTGGTTGGTGACGGATGGTTGTCATACCGGGGGAGGCCTATGTTCAGGTGTGGATGTCTGTAGCCTTATAATTACGATGATGTCTAATATTCAACTAACCTAATACATTGTGTTTGTGCAGTTCTTCGTTATCGTCGCGCTGCTCTGCGTGCCGGTGATGCTGTTCGGCAAGCCGTACTACGTGAAGCGTGAGCGGGCCCGACGCGCGGTGAGTACGCCGCGAGCTGATCGCGACCACCACCGACTGCTCACTAAACGATTTCCATGTGAACACTGTCACTGAAGCTTATAATTGACTGCTTCCGTGGCGCAGTAGTTCACCGCTTGTCTGGTAGCACTGAGGACCCTGGTTCGAGTTTGAAGCTTCATGTTAAGGGGTTTATTTAGTGGTATTTAAAAATATACAAAATTGGAGTCGTGTTAATACATTGTAGATAAAATATGGACGATAAATTGTATTACATTTACCCAAGGATGGCGCTTCTCTTAAACTAATTGTCGCGTAACTTGAGTTTTTTACTATTTGTTATTCTCGGGATATACCGTCAGAACAGTAAGCTGATAACCACACGAATGTCAATAATATCACTATTTTATATTAACATTATAAATGAATGTGTTAATGTTTATTGTGAGCAGCAAAGCCAGCCGCTGCAAAGTACTGAGACAGCGGAGAACGGCACTGCGGGCGGCGCCGCACACGAACCTGCGCACGCATCCGCACACGATCACGAAGACATCACCGAGGTCTTCATTCACCAGGTGAGCCTTTGATTTTTGTCTAACTAATGAACGAAAAAATCTAGTAAAGTTATATACACCTCCTTCTCTATTTATAGCTCATCTGTGTTACACGACTCTTCTCATGTGCTTTGAAAACTACTCCGTTTTTTGACAAAATTGAGGCTGTTCGTTTAGACACCAAAACCAAAAACAGAGTCTGTTTATCTAGGTGCTTCTTCGCTGTTATTTCTCGTGGTATTAACGAAGATAAATTTTGTGTGTAGGCGATCCACACGATCGAGTACGTGCTGGGCAGCGTCTCGCACACCGCATCGTACCTGCGGCTGTGGGCGCTCTCGCTGGCGCACGCGCAACTCGCTGAGGTCGCGTGGAACATGCTGCTGCGGAAAGGTAACCGGCCACACTCTCGCCGAGCATTTCAAACACCAATAGTTCAAGAATATAATATAATTGAATTTACGAATATGGCCATATTTTTGGTCTATTGAAGACTGATTCGCTTTGTAGATCAAGGTCATATTGTAAGTCTAAAACCTTAAAATTACTAATTTGTTTTTTATAGGAGTCCTAAATTTCCTATTTTGATATTAACCTATTCTCTATTTATTATAACACCAGGTCTGATGTCGATGGGTTTCCAAGGCGGTATCTTCTTGTACGTGGTCTTCGCGGGCTGGGCCGCCATCTCCGTGTCCATTCTGGTACTGATGGAGGGGCTCTCTGCCTTCCTGCACACGCTGCGTCTTCACTGGTAAGCGCATCCATAAATTTATACTTTTGTTCCGATTGATGTCTATGCTATTGGTCTTTTACTTAGTACTTTTGTAGCTTCATAGTACGCAGGCCTCTCAAATCTAGAATCCGTGAGTTTAACTTGTCTAAGTACTAGATGCAATTAAGTTATGTAATTGAGTAATCGCTCATGTTCGCAGGGTGGAGTTCCAAAGCAAATTCTACGGCGGCGAGGGCTACCTGTTCCAGCCGTTCTCCTTCGAAGTGATCCTCGACTCTGCCAGCCAGGTCGAGGAGTAGACGACACCCTCTACCCCCGCATACCGCTTGCCGGAAGCAGAAGTAACACTGATTACCGAAAATTCATCTCTGCCTTTTATTGTCTACAATTAGTCTTTGTCAAAAATTTATAACAAAAAAATATTATAACTTGAGCTCTACTATATTGCTTATAATCAAAAATAATTTCATGGTTCATATTAAAATAGATTATCTTGTACTTTACCTATGACCGCTGTCATGAGGAATTTTAGCTTGGACGTAGTGAAAGTTAATGCAAGTAGTGGCATATCTTAGGCGGAAGTTCTGCTTTTAAAAACAATAAATCGACTAAAATGTTATATATCGAATGCCTTAACAAGATTTGGAATTTTATGGATGTATCAGAAAAGTTACCTTTTCGGGGGTTTTATTTTTTATATGACTGTCAACATTAGTGTACTGTGCCACGTTTGTCTATGCCCGCTGATTTATTTACATAGGGCCGTGTTTAAAGTAGTTTAACCTCGTAGTGTTGAGGTATTTTTATATTCTGTATGGTTTTTGTAAGTCAAAATGTACTTAAAAAGTTTTTTTAATCCACATCGAAGGCTCTCTCTAATTATTAATCCGCAAACAGTAGTAATGTTCGAGCTCTGTAATCTGTTATACTTTGTATGCAGTAGTGTGTAGGTGTTGCCAGTTTCAGATTATGAATAAACATTTTGTCTAGCCTTTTTCGTTGTTTTATTTATTAAGTGTTTTG
Source organism: Byasa hedistus (assembly GCA_029286795.1). Taxonomy (NCBI): domain Eukaryota; kingdom Metazoa; phylum Arthropoda; class Insecta; order Lepidoptera; family Papilionidae; genus Byasa; species Byasa hedistus. The sequence continues at coordinate 9,750,209 of JAGSMW010000002.1, forward strand.
TTTAACTTATCTTCCCTTCCCTTGTCTTGGGTCATTTATTGTGTTCTTGTTTGGAGGGGGGGTAGAGTAGGAGCAGTGCGTATTTACAGGACCAGGTTTTTAAATCATTTTACTTCTAATTAAGCATATATGTTTTTACCTATTTAAGTTAAGAACTTAAAATAACTGCATACTTTTTGCGCATAATACGTAGGTTACTTTACAGCATTACTAATCATGAAACATAACATAGTAATAAATTATTAATTATATAACAACATGGTAATATTTGAATTAAATACTAGTTATATTAAGAATTTTATTTTTTTTTAATTTAAGTATAGTATCGCATATTTAAAATACAGGTGTTCGGTAGTACAACTTTTTATGTATACGAACGAACAGTATGAAAGTTTTATTCATGAAAAATAAAAGTCACAATAATTAAATCGCACAGGACAAACATGCATGGATACGATATAGCTTTCCTTACTTCACTCTTCTTTCGTTTTCCTTCAATCGTACTCGGCTCCGATGGTGATACTGATGTCCCCAGGCAGTACGCTCGTCATGTGGTACCAGCGATTCGTGTCCACCACCACTGCAAGCCGAAACGGCCATTAATACTTCTTCATCTAGTAAATCTAACAAGTCCCAAAATACTAAAACTGAACTACGATTTGCAAGTCCAAAGAAACATGCGACTTTTGTTTTTTTTTTATACTACTATGCGAGCAAAACGTTCACCTGATGGTAAGTGATATGCTTACCCTTGTCAACGTGGTGCTAGGCAAGATGGTACACACTGCACCACATTGCGCTCGTCGCCTTGAGACATAAGGTGTTGTCTCGTTACCCCAGTAATTACACTAGCTACAGCGCCCTTCAAACCGGAACACAGTAATGTTTGCATACTACTGTTTGTCGGTTGAAATAGTAACTGCAGTGGTACCTAGACGGTCTCCGACAACAGAGACCTACCACCAGTAATCGAAGTAGAGGACGTTGCTGGGTAAAGTGCTATATCGAGGTTATATTATGAAGAGGATGACACACGCGCGGATACAAAGTAGCGTGTACTGACGTATCTCCCCGGGTTCCACCGTGAGCGTAAACGGACGGCACGCGTAGAGGCACTCCGGCGGCGGCGCCAGCTGCCAGCGCTTCCGGCCGCGCACCTGCGCCTGCCACGACACGCGCCGCACAGAGTCCACCTGGTCGCCATACAAACTATATAACCACCAGTACCAGGAGCACATAAAAAGAAAGAGTGGGCGAGGCTTCAGTCGCTCGACGCGTTTTATGTTGTATAAATGTTTATATTTTTAACATAACAAAGTACCAGGAGCACATAAAAAGTAAGAGTTGGCAACGAGCACTGTTTCTGTCGCGACGGTTGGTTGTGGTTGTGGTTGTGGTTGCATGTTGTTGTGTGAGTTAAATGTTACTTTTAATATAACCAAGTACCAGGAGCACATAAAATGGAAGAGTGCGGGCGAAGATACACTACTTCTGTCGTCGCATTTCAATTGTTGTTGTTACAGATTATATAATAAAAGTAACTTTAACGTAACAATGTACTAGGAGCACATAGAAAAGTAAAAGTTGCAACGTAAACTGCTGCTGTCGCGCGTCATCACATTTCAATTGTTAACTAAGTATAAACGTTTATACTTTTAACACAGAAAAGTACTAGGAGCACATAAAATGGAAAGAGTGCGGGCGAAGATACACTACTTCTGTCGTCGCATTTCAATTGTTTGCTGATACATATTAATGTTTAACATAACACAGTACCAGGAACACATAAAAATAAGAGGACTCAACGTACACCGCTTCTGTCACCCCCCGTTTTTCTTTGTTAAAAATACTCTTTTCATACAATCTACTACCAAAAGCGCCGAAATACTGGCCGTGTAATTTTTTTTTAAATATAACCACGCTGTATGATATGCGGCCGACGGTGTTTAAACTGTTTGGCTCACGTGCATATGGGCTCCTTGACCAGGCCCCCCCATGAAGATCCAGTCCACGGTGTCGCTCTCGGCGGTCTTGGGCAGGAAGTAGGGCCTGGTGTAATACTCTCGCAGCTTCCGCGTCTCCTCGTCGAAGCAGGTGCTCCAGCCGACGTACCACGGCGCGCCGGAGAGGTTCGCGCGCTTCTCGTCCATAGCGAACACCTCGTGGAGCGAGCGCAGTCCTGACTTGTACGCGAAGAAGAAGCACTCGTTTGTCTTCTTACCCATTTTTCCGTCGCGATAGAATTCAGCGAAGAATTCGAACTTAAACTCCTGTAAAACAGAATTCTAGTTACTTTTTTACAAAGATAAGGTCAATGAGCAATAATGATAATGAACCGCATACTTTAGCGTTGGATCTTACGACGAAAAGTCTAAAGTCTGGCTTCTTAATAATATGTTCCGTAATCACTTATTATCAGGCGAATGACAATCGCGTCTTTTCGCTTCGCTGTACATATGAAATTACATAATGTGTAATTTCTTTATATAATTAATGTGTGAGTAGAGTATACATTCGAGGTGCTCGTCTTTTTGCATGAAGAAAACATTTATTCTAAAACAAGTTTACACGTGAGACATGTGAAAAACCCCGAGTACCAGTAATGGAAAAGTAAACATTCCCAGTAATTTAATTTATTTACTCTCATAGCTCTCCAGTTGTCGGTGGCGTCGATCACAATAACTGGTGTAGGGCTGTACGCAAACCGCTCCTCGAACTCTTCGGCGGAGATGTTGGCAACTCTCATCACATCAGTTACGTCCTCGCACATCGAGCAGTCCTCGGGCGGACGGAACAGAGTCAAGGAAGTCGACGGCACTTCCAAAGCGCACCTCTGATAGTATAATAAATAGTAATACAAAAAGTACAAAATGCAATTCATAGAAAAAGTAGTATATTGGACATTCTGATATTTGTGGATAGCGCAAATTGCTCACCTCAGAAACAAAATTTGGATAAACCCAACAAACACTGAACATAAATAGCGAAATTGTTACACAAAAGTAATAATACTTTACGTTGTATTTCATTATTTTTGTATCATTTCGATTTTTATAGTCGGGTAAAGGTAATTGTGATATAAGTGAATTTTTTAATTTTAAACTTTCAACTTTGTTTAATATTTTTAACATTTTCAATTCAGCCACTTTCAACTTTTTATCGCAGAGTTTGGTTCGCGCTAGAGTCATTTCGTAACAACTTTGCAGTGTCCTGCGATCAAATGAAAGGAGTTTAATCCTTTAGCTTACTTATATACTCGGAGACTGATATAGAGTCGTCCTGGTTTATATATCTTTTTAAAAAAATGAGTTTTATTAAAAAATAAAATAAAAATGTTTGAGCTCCGTTAAGAATTTTCAAAACTTATAATGTATATGAAAATAAAATGGCTGCTTATGCTTTCATTTCTTACAATATTTATTTTTAAATAAGTTTTATTTTGGGCCAAACTTTCACCTCAGTTTTACATAATGTTAGTTGATAATAAAGCTGGAGATCGTAATGCGTGCTCGCGTATTATGGCTGCAATTTACAATAAGAGGTACGGTTATAAAAACTTGATCACAAATCTAAATTAATAAACCGTATTTGTTGTATGTCCGTCGGTTGTGTCAGCTCCTCAACTTCCTGCGAGGTCTCCAGTACACGATGGATAGCGGGTCGATGTGTGTGAAATTGGTATGAAATTGGTATTCATTATCAAACCGCGACACCGCAGCTGGGGACCATCGCGATACACGGCCCGATGCCTTCAACGCGTTGTTGTGCACACGCAAATTAACACAATAAGATTGTATCAGCAATGCAAAAGAGATTCCACTCTAATTCTATTACATTTTACTTTATTATCGAACAAGTAATTTAACGGTGAACCGTAATTTTAAAAAATGTTTTACTGGAGTATTTGTAACATTTTCGTGAGTTGTTATATTTTTAATTTTAGGGATAATATAAAAATAAATACTAGTGGTGCTCGTAAAAAAAATTTAATAAAACATTTTATTATATTCAATACTAAAGTTGCGCTTATCTGCCCTTCCCTGCTTATTTTCATTCATATTTGAAAAAAAACCATTGTTATAATGAAAATCTTTATTTTACCTGCTATTATCTACTTTATTGTACTTAACAGATTGTCGGAGACCGTTTAGATAATTACTACCCCAGCGACTATTTTTGTCGCCAAAAAATATTACTGTGTTCCGATTTGACGAAGGCTATATTTAATGAAGTACTGGGACTAAGAGAGCGGTAAATTTATTAATTTATTTTGCTATAAACAAATAATTTTTAATTAACACGAAGAAAGTTTAAATCTTAAAGTAATAAATTAACTTGTTGGTATATTTTTATAGTACTGTACTTTAATGTGTCCAGAAATGTTTGACAAATTCTTGTTAGATGTTCTCTTGAATTCTTATTATCAAAAAGAATACATTAATTTATAAAAAAATGTATGTGAATTATCATGACTTCTTAAAAAACTAGATTCTAAACAATTCCATATCAGATGCTTGTGGTGCACCAGTGAATGTCATTTTGTATGACGTTTCCAAAACAAGTCCTAAAGAAATGTCCAAAGGTATAAAAATATTTAAAATTGATAAATTAGTATTTTAAAAAAATAATAAATGATCATAATTTCAAAGTATTTAATCCAGTGATTGCTAAAAATATACAATGGCAGCAATACTCGGTGGAGGATTAGGCGGTTTATCTACCGGTTACTATTTACTGAAAAACAATATTAGTAATAACAATAACCTGAAATTCTTACTACTAGAAGCTACAAACTATTGCGGGGGATGGATTAAGTCAATTAAAACTAAAGATTATATTTTTGAGCAAGGACCACGGACGATCCGGCCCAAAGGTATTGCCGGAGTGAATACTTTGAATATGATTCAAGATTTAGGACTCAGCGAGCACGTTTTGCCGATAAGATCCGATCACCCGGCAGCCAAGAACAGAATGATCTACGCTAACAACTCGCTTCATTTATTACCATCAGGATTTAAGGGAGTCTTTCAGAGAAACGATCCGTTTTCGAAGCCCCTTATCTTCGCAATATTCAAAGACTTGTGGAAACCGCTGAAACGATTAGAAGACGATTCCATTTACAACTTCGTAGAGCGAAGGTTCGGCAAAGAGATTGCTGATTACGCTATCGCACCGATGATATGTGGAATTTGTGCCGGAGATGCTAAAGAGATTTCAGTAAAATTTCTTATGAGGACACTCTTCGAGTGGGAGCAAAATCATGGCGGGGTTACAAAAGGAATGTTTAAATCTTTGTTTAAGACGAAAAACGAAAGTGATTTGCATTTAAGTGAATTGGCGAGGAGAGCACAGGAAGAGAAGTGGAATGTTTACACTATTAAAGGAGGTATAGCCAACTTCCCTGCCTCTCTGCTGCAACATTTGAAGGAGAATAATGTTGATGTAAAACTTAACAGCAGAGTTCATGAGATACAATTTGTGGATCCTAGTACTGTTAAGCTGATTAATGAGGCCGGTGAGGAGATAACGACTACCCATGTTTATGCCTCAGTGCCCTCTCACGTTCTGGCAGACCTTGTTGTAAATCAGCATCCAGAGTTAGCATATAACCTTAAAGAAATACCATTTGTCACAGTAGGCATAGTAAACTTTTATTTTAACACAAACAAAACTCTAATTTCACCTGCATTTGGGTTTCTTGTGCCCCCAATTGAGAACTCCCCGATTCTGGGTGTTGTTTTTGACTCGTGCTGTATTCCTGATCAAAATGGTACTGTGCTAACTGTAATGCTGGGGGGTAGGTGGTTCAGGGAGAAGTTTGGCGACAATGTGACAGAAAACGAACTCTTTGAAATTGCTCAACGTGAATTGAAACATATTTTGAACATAACAGATGAGCCGTCTGTGTATAATGTTAAAATTTTGGATAAATGCATTCCTCAATATGTTATTGGACATTATGAGAGAGTGCAAAAAATTCGGCAATACATTCAGGAGCACAACCTTCCGATATCCCTTGTGGGTAGCAGTTATGATGGGGTCGGTGTGAATGATGTTATTTACTCAGCTAAAACTCAGGTACAGTGATATATCGCATGTGAAAATAAAAATAATAGCAGCATGTATACTCATAAATTATTATAAGTATAAAACAGGATGTACAAATTCATGGAGATTATGCTGAAAGTAATAAATTTTGTATAAATATTTATCGCAATATTGGTAATTTAGTGTAAGGTTTTGTTACGTTTTGTATAAAATTTGTGTATCAGAATTATATAATTAATTAGACATATTTTGTTTTGGATTATGTTCAATTGACTTGATTTATTTTATATGAAAATTGTTATCTGTTGAATTATGAAATTAAGCATTTATGAACTCGTTTTTGGGAATATTATTAACATCAGCTTATTAGTGTACCATACAAAATATAAATTGTTTTTTAGTAAATTTAAGAAAAAATGTTAATTTTCAAAGCACTGAACAGTGAAAAATTATTTATGTTATTTAAGAAAAATATTTGTCGCTTACAAAATGATTAATTACAAATTTTGTCTACATGTAAAATCATATCTGAACCAAAATACTTTGTTCTGTACTAATCTTACTTAATACATAAACAAGACTGGAGTTACTATTTTGTACTAAACAAAACTGTTCAGACAAATAAATAATTTATTAATTTCTGGTACAATTGTTTTTATTTATTTTCTTTCTATCAAATAATATTGCTTTTCCTGCTGCAGTCTAAATCACAAGGTTTTGAATAGTATTAGATTTCTGATGACCACCATAATATTTTAATAATTTTTGTACTTGCATCAATAAACCATTTTAAAAAGTAGACATCATTATAAAGTGATTACCAATAACTTATGATGTTTATAAAGAAGGTCTATGGTCAGCAGTTGGCAACAATAGCCATTATGAACAAAATCTCTTCTCTATATAACAATGTTAAAACTTTAGTCCTCCAGTTGAAATTATCTTTCTGGGCTAAAGTATTTGTGATGTAAAACACCATGTTACCATGACTATCCACTAATACATATTCCCTGGCCCTCCAATAATTATTTCTTTATTCAATAGACTGGATTTTCAGAGTATGAAATAAAACAAATTGAAATTTTAGAAACAATTTACATTAATGCTAAAGCATCGTGTACACAGCGAGACCGCGAATCTTAATACATATTAAAAAAGAAAGCAAATATGTTATAAATAAATGTGTTATAATAAATCTATATAACTTATTTAATAATAGTGGAATTTTTTAACAATTTTTATAAGCAGGTCTGCTCTATGCTCACCTGTATGATAATAATTTATAATTGTCAAAAAGTTCGTTCAGAATACTCTGCTGCTGAATAGGCTCTGGTGGTTGTGGTAGCTACTGCAGCATGAAGCCTTGGAATCGAACTAGAGACCGGTGTTTAACAAGGCAAATACCCTCTACACCACATGCAACTATAAAACACATTATATCAGGTATGATCTCTTATAGAATCAGAACACTGCATATATAATATAAACAAATAGTTGCTCAAAAAAAGGTCATAATTATTATTCCATTAATTTACAAGCGATGATTTAGTTAATCAGTGCAGGTGTATGCGCGATGCGATACAAAAAGGCGCGGGTTCAATCCCAACTGAGTTTGAGATTCTGATGTTGGTAAACATAGTTATAACCGACATGAACAAAGAACAGTTTTCATGGACGCGTTATATTCACCAACCGGCACTTGAAAATATGTCGTGCGATTGAAGTTAGAGAAACTATAACTATTTTGTCCATATTATATTCCCACTGCTAGGAGTCAAGTCGCGGAGTTTGGATATCGCAAGTCAGTTTTAGTTTAAACAAACTAAATTTGCTTTTAATATTTACCTTCAACAGAAACTCAAGCTCAACAGTGATAGAAACAAATATATTTTACGAAAATAGTAAAACTAAAATATAAGTACAAACTGTTATGTACTAGCTCAACATTGCTTTGATCTATGTTCGTTATTTTTAATACAATAACTTAGTTAATATAAGTCTTTTATTTCCTAAATACTATAAACATAAAATGTATGCAGTTAGTCCAGTTAATATATTTTGAATGAGAGAAGAGTACTTTATTATTACGAGCTCAAAGGCAGAACCAAGAACATGTTGTTATTAAAAAAATATATAAATGGCCCACTTAATGTTCCCTCAGTAGGGACTCGGCGGAAGAAAGAGAGAGTCCAGTCCATTATCCACCGCGTTGGTCAAGTGCTGTTGGAAGTTCCCGTGATGTTATGTCCATGAAAGCTCTTGTTCTTGGAACATGTTGTTTTCCTCGCATTTTCTTCACAAGATGAAACCGTGATTCTTGTGGGTGAGAATCGCTCATGGTACTGGTGTGCTGTATAGTGTGGCAGTGGTGATGGCGTCGGACTACGCGCAGACGGTGCCCAGGTGCAGCAGCAGTGTCGCGTGCAGCGTATGATCGCGTGGCTGCTGCGCGCCGGGCTGCACGGTGTTCCGGTAGCGGTACTCCAGCGCGAGCGGCACCAGCGCCTCGGAGCCCGCCGCCGCGCCCTCCCCCGCCCTAACCTGCAGCCGCAGCGCCAGCTTGTTCGACTTGCGCCACACTATTATGCTGCAAACGGAGCGATTAAAATTCTATGGTTTTATAATTGATTATTAATTAGTATATCTACAGTAATACATGAAAATGAAATTAAATAAATGTATTGTTGTAGAATAACAAAAAACCATGAAAAACGGGGATAATACTTTAAAAAATTAAAATGTAAATATTTACTCTACTCATAAAATTTTGCAAGACAAATTGCCGTACTAGAAACACTTCCGCAGTGAAAATTCATTGTAGTTAACAGCTTAGTTACCGTGTGGTAACTTAGTGATGTTTATTATAATTTCGTTGGCAGTAGAAAACCGGTTGCGAAATCACTAATCCGACGGTCTGCAGCAGAGATCGACTATCAGTGAATATTATTAAGCCTATGCCGGTGTTTTACTAATATGAATGCGCACGCGCCGCAATACCGACTCGTTCGCGTCGTGCGTCGCGTCCTCGTCGTACTCGGCGGCGTCGTCGCGCTGCGCGAGTGTCAGCGTCGTGTCGGGCGTGCTCACACGGCACACGCAAGCGCACGCGCTCGCCAGCGGCGTGCGACTGCGCACCGTCTCGTGCCACCATGTGTCCTAACGAACAGACAATACACTTTATAATCGGCAATGATAGAAAACAGATTTCTCGAAGAGCAGGTGGCAACCTTCCCCAACAACTCCACACCTTTATAGGTAGACACTCTCATGTCACTGACTGTCTAAGATATGTGCACATTATACACATATACATACTAGGGTCTTATTACCATAGTAATTTCAATAGCTTCAATGCCTTTTTAGTTTGAAGACAGTAACATTTTCACACTGCTCCAAAGTGGCTCACTTACCACCAGTGAAATTTATTAATTACTTGTATTACAAATGCATACTACTGTAGTTCGAGGACACTTACTTTCTCTAAATTAAGTGATTTCTCCAGAGATTTCTCGATGCTGCGATCCTCCTCTGGTCTCTCCTCCGGCTCGGGCACCTCCTCGGGCTGCAGCAGCCGCAGCTGCATTTCGTGCGCAGTCGGATTCGTGAGCTTCAGCAAGAGCTCCGACGTGGTGCCTTCCTTTACCGGCTCGTACGATATTATCTTCACTTCCGGAACGTGATAACTAAGCAACAGATAGACAAATAAGAGATAACAATATCTTAATTATAAAATCTTCAATATTAAATCAGTTAATAGTCTTATTCACTCACTATGCAAGCAGCTCGATTTTGAACTTGATGGAGCCAGGGTTGTACTCAGGCTTGGTGAGGTTGTGGTCGCACGCCCGGCACCGCTGGCTGCGCTTCACGCTCAGCAGCTTGGCTATAGGGTGCAGCCGCGACACGCTGGCCGGCTGCCATTCGGGTGAAGCGAGCCGCTGCGGCATGCTGGTCACTGAAAAGTAAGTAGTTTTCTGCCGTAAGAAGTGACAAAGAATAAATTTAGTAAAACTATTTTTATTACGAGTCATGGCCAAGTCGTTCACTTAGTGAATGTCTAAAAATAATGCGCAAGTTAAGATATTTATTTAACACTACATTGTGATCACAGACCATTTTCAAATATCTCCACACCTAATTGGGTATTGTTTATATAAAATAGTAAATAAATTAAAATATTTTATTTATTTCATCTTCTAACAAAAATTTAAACATTGTATACCTTGATTAAAATTAAGTTCTTTCGTGTAGAACTCCTCAGGCAGCTCTTCCACTTCAGCGGAGGCCTGGCTGGGTGTGAAGTTCGCGATGGCAGAAGACGAGCTCTCGCTAGACGGCAGCCCCGCGATATTGCGCGCCATCGCACCAGTCAAACCAGTCTTATCCTGAAAACAAAAGTCTATGAAAAAACTATTGAAAATCTATATTCTCAATGCTCTGTAGCATAACAACTGTTTAATACTTTATTTAACTTAATAATTTTAAAGCGAAATTATTACATTACTTTTAAACAAAAATCTAATAAAAATAATTCTCTTACGGTGAGAGTTATGTATTTTCCTCTGATCGCAAACTTCTTTCGTTCTCTATCCAACTTCTCTTGTTTCTCTTGTTGTGCGATGGCTTTGTAGTAGTCCAGCAGCTGATTAATCCGCGTTGCGTGAGGATTCACCCTCTCTGGCCATCCACCAGATGCTACAGTATAAACTATTTCTATTAGAATTTTCCTATTGGATCCTTCTCAAAAAGATTTACACAAAATATTTTGTTATTATGACAAAAAGTTGGTAGTGATATATTCAATTAATAAATTTGATTAAAGTAAGGCCATTTGTTTCTATTATTCTTAGCCCATTTTTAAAAAAAAACTTGTTTAAATTTACTATCAAATTTAATATTTAAATTAACATAAAATATAAGTGAGTGACAGCAATATGAAAAATATGTATTTAGTTGGAAAGTTACATATAAAGAGTCCGTTATACCAATACAAATATTTAAAATCAATTACCCACTGGCTGATCAGGTATACCAACATCCCTTGATGTCCACCGACAATTGAAACATGACAGATAGTACATCTTTTTTGGTTGTTTATTTTCTACTTTAGCATCTCCAGAGCCCTGCTCCGTTGTTTGTCGCGTTTGTGCTATTGTAGCCCTGAAACAAAATCAGGTTATTACTGTACTATTATGATTAATTATAAATTTGTAACAGAAAACATGCATGTTTTTAATTTTCTACTTCTATAGTTTACGTTAATGCTGCACTCAGAAAACATTTATGATTAAATAAAGTATTTAATAATTTAAAAACATGTAAGACAATCAACTGGCACAGGACCTCATTGTCATTATCAACAGCCTTTTGTTATCCACAGCTGAACATAGGCTACTACTACTATAAGGCACTAATTGATTACCAGTTTGATGTCACATCTTATCTTTGTGTCCCTGTAATTTTTAAGTATAGTTACTTGTTTGGAATATGCAGGTATAACTTTTTTATAACATATAAGATCATCCGGTAGTATCACCGGCATTTGTCACCATAAAATCTAAAATACATAAATATTTTTTTTTAATTTTTCAAGATTTTTGTTTGCTTTCACACAATGTAAAATGAAATAGGCATTCCTTCAGTAATTTTTGTATAAACATTTATTTGCATAATTTTCACTGCAGAGTTTTTTACATGCTTTACAATTACTTACCTTGTTGAAAGTGTGTGGAAACAGCTTGGACAGTCAAAGCAACTACTACATCTATTTTTCTTGAGTCTGGCTTCAGAAGAAGGCATGTTCTCTAAACAGTTAGCACAGTAGTGTGAATCCACCTTGAGGGACAGGGGAAAGAACTATTTATATATTTATACTATTTTTATGGTTAATTTAAGTAATAAATATTAACTTATTAAATAGTAAGTACTACATAATATTATCATATATTTAGTTATACTAAATAGTAATACTACTTTCTTTTCATTACAAAACAACTGTGAATAGTTCTGAAAGATACCAAACTTTCGGGTAGACCGAGTTATAATAATAAATAGAGCGAGGTGTGTCCATATTTTGTTAATATTTATTATGTAATATATGATAATGTATATATAATCTTGTTGCATTATTATTTATAATAAATTATACTTTCACTCTACTTAACCAATAATCGTTTTGCAATTTAAAATCAAAACAGGAGTACATACTTCATGACAAATGCAAAAACCGCATCGTATCTGCAAGCAATGCCGACAAAAATACAAGCTTGTTATTGGTTTGATCTGGCCACAGGAGCAGATATACTTTACGTAATCAAGTTGGGTTAAATAGGCCATAGTTTAATGTTAATAATTTTATGTTTTTCAAAACGAAGAATCTAAACTACAAGTAAAAACCTCAATGAGTCAGTACCGACTGACAATTGCATTTGACGTTGTCAACATTGTCGATTTTTCCGTAATGGCTACACATTAGTGTACAAGCGAAAAACTGTACAGAAAATTATTTTTACCGCAACTAAAAAAATTTGATTTATATTTTAAAGGTATTAAAATATAAATTGATTAGATAATAAAGCGTTTAATACTTTTAAACGTAATTTATTTAAATTTCTTTACTTATAGTTTGATAGATGTCGCTAAGGATATACGGTTTCCATCCAAAGCACAATTAGATAATATACAGAGACACGCAAGAAAATGATTTCACCCTAAAACTGGCTATTTTGCTTTCCTTCGATTTTCAATAGATGGCACCAGTGAGAACACAATACATATTGCCACTAAGGATACGGTTTTCGCTTCTTGTCCCAACCTACAGCTTGATTGTCATCACGATTTAAAGTTGTAACACGCATGTTGTTCGTTGCATGGGTAAATATATTACACTAGTTTATTCGTCGTTCCTTTCGTCCGCGTGGTATTTAAAAAAGTTATTGTCCAGTTCGAAGAGTTGACGATAACTTCTTAGTTCTGTGTTTCGCATAAAGAAGTACCTAGGTTAAATTTAATGAAATTCTTCTACTTTATGAAACGAATTCTAGACTTCGCGAGATAGTGCGTCCTCTACACGAGCATTTTGTAGACGCTGATCTCTGGATTCCAAAGTTTCGAGTTCTTACGAGGAAGGTCGCGTTCTATCTAATTACACTCGTTCGACCTAGCCTGTCATTGCAGCATTTCAGCCTATTGATAGTTTAATTTTGAGCACTGGCTTTTTTAATTGTAAAGCTAGTCGTCGCCCCCTTTTGAGTATTTAATATTTATCCTTGTATGTTAGTAAATAAATAATACTTCTTTTCGTTAATGATCTATACATTTTTTTTTCTACGATGGGTCAATTCTTAAGCAGAATTTCAAATGGTGTTAAGTGACAATGTGGTCGGGGACGGTAAAGCATGTTTACCCAGAAACTTACATGTTATGTTAGCAGCCGTAATTGGCAATGCTGTTATGGCGGCAGATTTACAATGTAACCTGGCGGATACATGTGACCTCGGAATCGAACCAGGGAATTCCATGTTACAAGGCAAGCGCTTAGTCATTGCGCCATGGAGGAAGGTAAATTATCCAATCACAGAGGAATCTAGTTCTTGCTTAGTTTTTACAATTGGATAAGATGTCCTGAAATGTTTACCAGGTGGTAGGTCTCTGTTGCCGGAGACCGTCTGGATGGGTACCACCGCAGCTCCTATTTCAACCGCCAAATAGTAGTGTGCAAATATTACTGTGTTCCGGTTTGAAGGGCGCTGTAGCTAGTGTAATTACTGGGGTAACGAGACTTAACACCTTATGTCTCAAGGCGACGAGCGCAATGTGGTGCAGTGTGTACCATCTTAACTAGCACCACGTTGTCATGGGCAAGCATGTCACTTACCATCAGGTGAACGTCTTGCTCGTCTCGTCGCTTAGTAGTTTTTAAAAAAAAAAAAAAATGTCCTGAAATAACGAAACAAACGAACAAGTCGACGCACGTCTGACCTACTTCTGTCGCGCGATTTCTGTGCGATATTAATGCGCGGATTCCTCACACGGCCGCCCGTGCCAGGAATTCTAACCGCAAACGTTTTCGTACTTTTTAAGGCACGCCAACAGGAACCTACGTGGACGGCCTCGGCTTTCTAATGGCGTAATATGTTGCGAAACTAATCGAGGGATCCAATTATGTCATTCGCGCTTAGTATCACCATCAAATGTCGCTGGAGTTCCTAATTTTGTGTTGTTTCATGAAACGAGCGGGACGTTGCCTGATGATACCGCTCTTAACAATGACATGCTAATTAGGATGGCAAACACTGCACCACAAGATGCAGGTGGGCTTTAGAGAGCAGATGGTACGTCTCGTTACCCCAGTAATTTCACAGGTTACAACATCTTTCCAGTTAGAATACAGTAATATTTACACGCAACTGTTTGGCGGCAAAAACAATTAATACATTTTGGATAAATTATTCTCATGTTAGTATATGGGATATTGTCATAAAAAGCTACAAATTTTACCGTCACAAAAAAACCGAGATTATTTTATTTTATTTATAATAATTTAGTCAAATATCAAATATAATTAAATAAATATCTATTTTCGCTAATTTTATAAGTAGTTTTCCCTCTTAAAGTAATATCCTATAAATTAACTTACTGATGGTGTACCTACTTTGTATTAATTACTCGTCACAAAGTCGCTTGCGATTCAAGTTTAGTCGTCGTTTAAAATGTCGGCAAGAATATTTATTGAGCGTCAGATCGATTGATTTGTGACAACGGCGAAATGAATTGAGCATCCGTTTGTAGAATATTACATTTCATTATTGAATAATCGGCACGTTTATGAGGTATAGTCATGTTGCAAATAAACGTTCTTCATAAATTTTATTAAAATTCGACCTTATTTTTATAAAACATTATATTATCTATAAAATCAAATATAAAACTTAAACACACTAGATATATTAGATGACTTTTTATAATATTAGATCTGGTATAGCAAGGTAATCATTTCCAATATATATGGGTACATTCAATACAATATGATGATTGATTGATGATTCTCACTTACTAGTTGTCTGTTATTAAATTTGTTGCCAATCTTATAAATATTGAGTGTTATATAATTTTTTTAGGCTTGCTGTTCGTCTGACTATGGAAAAGAAATAATATTTAAACCTATCTTCATGGATATAAGAAATAGCTTAGATTTAAAAATATATATAAATATTTACATGTTTCATTTACTCTGTGCTCGACAACTGGCAGAATTTTTCAGTGGCCAACAATTTATTCTGTGTTTGGGCGTCCCCGCGTTTCCTGAATTACGTAATAGGATTGTGGTTCCCTAAATCATTGTTGTTTAAATATTCTATTTAAAGTATTAGTTATTTGAGATACAAATTTATATATTCATAAGACGCTTTACATCATTAAACGAACCAACTTGTTTACCAGGCAAGGTAATAAACATGTGAGCAAATTATTTTCATTTACGTGTCAGTTTGTGTCAGTTTGTGAGGAAATTGCTTTAGAAATAATCTGTTTCACTTTCTTTCGATCTCTGTTGCTTTAGAAACTTATTTTCTATCCAGGGCATAGGGGCTCCCCTGCGTGAAGGTGTCTGAGAGAGGCTTGTGTCCAGCAAATAGTTGATGATGATGATCTATATTAGACAAAATCATAATAATTCTAAAAAAAATCATTTCACGATTTTTTAGGATGACCGAGGTAATTATTTTAAATAACGTAATATTATTTTAACCTATTATACACTTTCTCTTCTCATACACAAGTTTTATGCAACACTAACTGGTGGTCGGAATTAATTAACAAGTAGGAATTTTATTAATGAGATCAATTGGCGGATGTGCCGCTGAATTCGATCAACGGAATCATTGGGTGCCGCTGATTTATGTATACTTTAATCAACTATTTAATTAACTTAAAAGGGATCATCGTGACTGTAATATTTCATGGAGTATTAATGCGAAAAATTACTTTATTCTTTTGTGTCAATGTTTACATTTTTTGTAAGGATATCTGACCTGTGCTCCATCGAAAAATAATCTAAGGAACATAATACGATGTTGAAGTCTACATACATGTTAGTTTTTAATAATAAATATTACCATGTTACTTTACGAATTATATTAAAATTTGTATGGTTTGTTACCAGACAACAATGTACCTACTGTATAAATGTGTATTTTAAATATTTATTTTATTAAGGCATCCAAACCTTCGTGGAATTTGTTGTACACATTATTTGTAAATAGAAGAATCGATAAAGACATTGTCGATATTTCAGATTGAGAATCATCGTCGCTAGTAAATTTATTGCGACAAGCGCTATGTGTTACTGTGTAAAAATCTTAATTGTCGCCATTTCAAATTATGAATATTACTTGCCATAAATTGAATGCTCTTCACGACTTAATTGAATAAATAAGAAGAACTTTACTCCTCTCTTTCTTTTCATTAAGTGTTATTACCACTAAACACCTGTTACGGTTGTATCGTGCTCGGGATTCCTTATCAATATTAATGACGTGTATAATATGTATATATACGTTCCAAACAAGTTATCAAGGCGGTTAATTTGTAATTTATTGCTATTCAAACACGTAACATTAACATATCAGACTGAGAGTCGCCAGATCGCTTAGCGCTGTGCGGTAACAGTACACCATACGACCGGAAGCGTAACATTTTTTTTAGCAAGAACACAAATATTTAACTCCGAGAATCATTGCCCTGCCTGGATAAAACCAATAAACTGTACCAAACGTTTTCTTCGATGTTACTTATATGGTCTCATGTAACGAAGATCTACGACCAACTCACCTAAAGTTATTAAAACGAAAATTTAGTGAATAGCTTACGATATATTAAAATATCGGATTCACTTCCGCGATCTTCGATTTGAAAACTTTAAATAATCTAAGTCAACTGGTGCTTTCATGGTCATGTAGGGCTGCGGTGTTTAAGGTTATCTACAGGTCATCGCTTTGAGCTTTCAGTACTAGCACAAAAGGTTTGACCACCTGTTTGA
Organism: Byasa hedistus; assembly: GCA_029286795.1. NCBI lineage: Eukaryota > Metazoa > Arthropoda > Insecta > Lepidoptera > Papilionidae > Byasa > Byasa hedistus. The sequence goes on from JAGSMW010000002.1 coordinate 9,767,295, forward strand.
TGCTATAAAAATGTTTACGATATAAACCCCCAAAAACCCATCGACGTTTTTACTTTCGTTATTTTAGAAGGGCCGCTCAGATACACATGTGTTTATTTAACATTCATTTATTTTATCTTACAGCAGCTTTCACCGAAAATGAGGTTGAAACTTGTTTATTATGATCAGCTGTGTGTCGTCATAGCGCTGTTATATATTTTTCAAAAGACACATTTCTTTAGTCATTAATAAATTTCATTCTCCAACTGCTAAGCAACAGTTAAAATTTGTCTGTAAACCGTTTTTAATAAACTGTTGTGAAATTACTTCTGTAATATATGATTGCTTACAGTGGCAATGTCATCAAACAAGATAAAAATACGATGCTGCACTGCTAAACCAATAATTAAAACTAAAACTAGTCAATCACCATTAGTGCACTGTTTTTACAAGACGATGAAAGTAAAAAGATGATATAATGATTTTTACTATTTACATTGTGTTTGGGCTTACCCTATCTGAATATAATAAAACTACTGTATATTTAAGTTCATTACCGTTATGTTTTGGTTGTAATGCACAATTACATAGACTTCACAACGAATAAAACGTTAAGTAAAAAATATGCGCAGTTAAATAAGAAATCAATATTTCATGTTTTTAGGTTATGAAGAACTTTTAAATATACGACGATATATGGAAAGGTGAAGGTCGCAGGAAACAGCTGAATATAAGTAGTATGACGGATCCGTGTAGAAACCCTGGAGAAAGGTCTGTTACTCAGCAGTGGGAGTCTTCCGGCTGGTAATGTGAAGGCTAAACGTATTAAATAAAATTCCATGTGTATTTTAATAAATTCCTTTGTTCATAAAGGAAAAGCTTAAACTGTCATGTCCGTGTTTGACCAAATGTCATTTTAATACTGAAAGGTGTATGTAATCATTTATATATTTTATTTAATACAGCGATAGTTTATTGCTTCAAAAATGTATTTATTTAACTATATTTTTATTTAAATGTAGTAGTTTTTCCATTATCCTCACACGGTGTAGTGTTTCATACTAACCATCGAGACATCGTTATAAGCGTATTATTTACGTATTCTTCGCACTGCGGTTAGTGGAATAGTGTCGTAGGCTTTAATAATATGCGATCGTCGGTGCAAACTAGTTTGTTTTAATCTTTATTACCCTTACGAATGATTATTTAAGTGTCCTCTCCTATACTTGTAGATCTTATTTCAATAATAAGTGCCATATCAAAACCAGAAGTATCGATTACCGGAAATTTTCATTCGAATATAAAAATGTAGGTAACCTTACGAATTGAAGAATATTTATTGCCGGATATGAACATGTATTAAATCATTATTCAATATACACATCACTGATAATATTCAATTCATTTATGGTAAGATTTTAGTTTCGTAATTTTGTAGATTATACAATTTTTTCGGTCGTTGTTTAATGTACTCGAGGTTTTACGTTAGTATTTCGTTATTGTGTAAATTTTATCGTTTACTTCGATTTTGTACCTTAAATTCATTCTGTACCATAAAGGTTTTATCTCGGCTCAGTAAATGTACTAGGTACTAAGTTATTGCGTAATGTAATAAACACTGTGATCCAAGTTATTTCGCTTGCGTAATTGTAATACAGATTTAAGAAATCTTTACCTATTCTGGGTGTCAGTTTCATTTTAAGTAAACAAAAAAAAAAAATCAATTAAATGTTAGGAATAATAAATTTTTTTTTGTAGGTTACGAAAAACTAATTTTGAAACTGAAATTCATAAATGTTTGTGGATAACATCTCATCGCAAAAATACTTATGACGGTATATTTAAAAGAAAGATAGTTATTCAACTTTTATTGCGATATCTGCGTACACTTATTACTTAGCGTAATTTATTCTAAGCGTAAATTATTTATTACATAAATATAATACCACATTATTGAAACTTTCTAATCATCATTTTTTACATCATTTCCCATTTTTGTTTGAGGTCAGCGCTATAGATTTTATACATTATATAAGATTTTTAATGTCCTATAATAAATTCCGTCGAAATCACTGCTATTGAGTATAGCCGTAGCCAAATTGAAAGTTTGTTAACGGTTTAATTATTGTGCACGCACTCTCCTCCGCGGGGATAAGCCACAAAGGTCGCGTTTTGATATCGCTCGTTGAGCAATGACGTTCGCGTTGCGCACTGGCGCGCATGCGCTGAGGGGCATTTTGCCGCCAAACGCCGCACTCGTTGTTCCGTCCAAAAAAACTATTTAAATTTTTAAAATTAAAAAAAATATTTATTAAAACAATTAAAATATTTTTTAATAAATCTAAATAATTTTATATTTAACAGCCACAACATTTTTTTGTTTCGAATTAAAAAAAAATATAATTTGAAATATGGAGCATTATTAGGTTTATTTAATTGGTGAGCAAATTGATGCAGTGTAGTGCTGTGCTTGCGTGATGTGGTCAAGATGTGGGTGGCCTTTGGACTGCTGCTACTGCTGACGGATGCGTTCGCATCCAACACTAGCATCCCGACTTTTGCAGATGTGGTAAGTATATCCCAAAAAAATATACTAAAAATAGACAATTGTATAATTCATACAAATTTAACATTATATTTCTGTAAAATTTTCTTATCCAAAAAAGATATCTATGGGTATTTAATACTCCGAGAAAAGTCATTGCTCACATATAGTTTATAGAAAGTAACTCTTAATGTGCAGGAAATTTTTTTGTTAATGAAAAAAACGTTTAATTATTAATCGTCCGTTATAACTCGTTTTTGTCCCACGAAAAAAAAATATTGCAACATTTTATTCACTCCTTTCATTTATTTATGTACGTATATATAAATTGCATATAAAATGGATATGGAAATATGATAAACCAATTGTCATCATCGCGTGGGAGTAGATTCAAAATAAATCCACTGTCCCATCCAAATATGGATCCAATCCAAATACATTGTCTTTTGCAGATCATAAATGCGACTAAAACGGAATAGCTATAATAAGAGTTCAGCAGTTTTCTGTGACCTTTCCGAATTTAACGCCCTTGTAAACACTTATTAAGAAAAAACTCTAGTTAGAAGGCGCCTATATAACCAAGTTAGGTTTCCTGAGCTCTTACATTTCTAAAGGCAGTATACAATGATGATCATATACAAATTCTTTACTACAAATTAATTCCTCGAGCGCAAAATGGAAGCTAAACGAAGAGAATTTAATCTTTCTTAAAATTTGGTGTCTTCTCAATCTCGATAGCATTAAAAGGACAGATATTGGTATGATACATAGATTTATTATATGATACATTGTAGATTAAGCAAAGCATTGCTGTGGAAACTATCGAATATTCGACTTATAATAAAAATAATAATTACTGCTAAAAATTTTATTTAAAGTTAAATCAGAATTTAGATAAGTATTGGTAAATAAGATCTCTTAAAGTGATAAATTATATAATCTTTTAATAGTATCAAAAGCTTGTTGAAGTAAATGAAATGTATATTGGTCACATAATCTCACTATGCTGTTCGTAATACGCGGAATATAATACTAAAAATGTATACCAGAAGCAACCAAATCGATGTGATATAAGCTAATTAATATATACATATTGATAATTTCCGAAAAAAAATAATTTTGAAGCGAATTTCATTCGGAGCTGTGTAGCCGAGGTACATTTGTTATGCAATTAAACGATGGTACAATTCCGCCGGTCGCGTTGTTTATTTTAACGGTGTCTTCAATATGCTAAAATAATATCTTCTGAATATTATTAATGACTGTACGTAATGATATGCACACATAAATATGCGTAAAAGTTAATATAGTAAATTTGTTCGTAATTACGATAAACTAAAAAAAGTCCATGTGGATTAACATTTGATGAATCTAATGTATTAAGTGTGAAAACAATATATTATTTAATATATTTACGCGAACCGTCTTTAATAAAGGTTTGGTTTTACCATCTGCATGCATGACACAGACCCTGTGACCATAAAGCCTGCAAAGCACTCGAAACGATGAAGTAACTATAATGTATTTACAAAAACGCTATTAAATCTTTAAAATTTTGATTTATTAAATACACGATTATTATAAAATAAAAAAATGTCAATTTTCTTATTTAATGTGTATAAAAAACTAAATTACGAAATACATTGTTTTCGTGCAGTTAAAAAAAAAAACCTAATTTCAAAAAGGCGTCGCGATTGTAAACTATAACCTAGTTAATTTTTTATTCGTTTAACTAAATAAAGGTTTATTACTGTAGTTAGTAGCAACTAACTCTTAGTAATGATAGGCTTCACGACTATCGCGTACAATTATATTTTTCTCGCAACTTTATTTGCAACGTATAATTTACTTTTAGGTTCTATATACGTTTATATTTTTCAAGTAAGTTATTATCACAAATTACTATTTTCTTTAATATTCTCTTGTTGTATTCTTATATTGAATAATAGTTTGTGCGATCTCTTCAAAAGTATTAACGTGTAAACGTAGGAAGGGGGTTCATCCACCAACTCGCAGTTGGCTGACGTGGTTAATAAATGACCTTGACTTTCTCCTTATGGGAGAAAGCCCCGGTCTCAGCCGTGGAATCATTAAGTGGGCTGTTTATCTTATGTTCAGGAAAGGTATAGTTAAGGGAAATACGTATTAAAAACACTAATCAAACTGTCATATTTAAAGACGGTGTATTTTTTTTTTGTAAATGTTTTTACGGCTCCGGATACGAGTCCTTTTGAGCCTAAAAGACAAATGTGTTGCCATGTCCGTGCTACAAGTTTAAAAATAGTGCACAAGACTTATTATAATTCCAACATAAGAACTAAATTAATTTATTTTTATAGTTAATAATTTAACGATGGTTTAAAATCAAAATATTGTTGTATAGCATTTTTGAGTCTTTTACTCCAATGCATTTTTTTTTACACAGAACGCTGACAATTCACATAAAATTTTTTCTAAGCAAAATGAAGCTTTCAAATATTGCCTTTTAAATGTTCATTGATATTTCAATTGTTTAGTCAAAACAATTGCACAGATTATCTATATGTGCGTTTATAAATATAGAAGGACAAAGAAATGTAGGTAAGCCGGCGGGCAGCGTTTAGTAAAAGTGGATGGCCCTGCGCGGTGGGCTTTCGAAATATATTTAATGGCTTGATAGATTTCCTGTTAGTTACCAAACGAAATATATTCTGCATAGATCTATCCGTGTTAGTTATCGCCTGCTTCCATAACAAAATAGCACTTCATCAACGTTGCTGTTAAGATTTGAAGCTGTAGCCAGTGAATTTTTTTTCCCACGTTTCCCTGGTATTTTTATTTAGGGCTTTTTTATTCTCCTGTTTACATAATTTGCTATTAATACTACCTAATTACTTATAAATATGAATAAACAGATTTATTTATTCTTATTTCTATTATGAACTATAGAAAGCTAGTGAAATTACTAAAGTAACGAGACTTAACATTTTTTTGTAATAAAGCAACATTTATTACTGAATCATAACTTACTACTATTTTAGGCTTGCTTGTTGCTCCATCGAATAAAATGTTGCCAATATCAAAAAAAAGTACTAAATTGTACATTATGGATGAAAATTGATAAACACATTGTAATGTCATTTGTTTCCCACGACGATGCCATTTTTAACGCTAAAAAAGTAAGCTTTTTTATAATATTGTCTCACATTATATTGTAACGAACGAAAATTCAATTTAAACTCAAAATACGCTAAAATTTGCGAAAATAACAATTTTATTACGGGTATAGATCAATAATGAATTTAAGCTTCAGTTACTAATGATTAATAGCGAAGTCGAATATAGCAACACCTTTCTATATGTGTTCGTAAAATCATTATAAACAATCTAGATATAAAGTAGACCTTACTTGAATCTAAATTATTACAAAATAAACCTCCACCTTTAATGCGGACCTTTTCATCACTAGATACATTAATTATAGAGAGGAAAACGTTTAACGTTAAGTTTCGGTAAATGTATAACTTAACTGTTATATTATTAAGTAAAAAAAAAATTAATATTGCCTCATACATATTTAACGGAGCGCGAGTGACCCGGATAGAGATAAATCATATAATAACAAATTAATGCAAATTAGATTTGTATGGTACACTTACTTTACTTTATTAGTAGATTTTGAAATTGCAGTGTTGCCATACGCAGCGGCTGTAAAGGACAGAAGGAAAGAATGTTAGAAAAAAAGAAATACAAACAAAAATTAAAAAAAATTTAAGTTGTTTTTTGTTAAAAAATAACGAGTTTTTTTCTTATTAATATACTTTCTCTTCTATCATTTAAGTATGTTTATAATTAAAGTATGTTTTGTAATAAATATTAATTACATTACTAATCTATTTCTTAATAAACTTAACGAGCGTGTTATGTAGTTGAAAAAAGTGCGATGCTTAACGAAGTTTGTTTTTAATTGAAATGTTACATTACGAATTTTTTATGTTATTCAGCATCTTTCAGCTGTGTTCACTGCTGAACATAGGCCTGCCCGGTTTGTATCCAATCTCTACCATTGGTACATGCGGTAATAATTTTAAGAATGTTACTAGTATTTTACGGTAAAATACTAGTAACATTCTATTCTTTTTTACTATCGGTAGGTCTTTGTTGCCGGAGACCGTCTAGGTATGTACCACCGCCGAAACTGTTTCAGTCGACAAATATTAGTATGCAAATATTACTGTGTTCCGGTTTGAAGAGCGCTGTAAGCTAGTGAAATTACTGTGGTAACGAGACTTAACATTTAATGTCTCAAGACTAGCGCAATGTGGTGCAGTGTATACCATCTTAACTAGCACCACGTTATGGGCAAGCGTATCACTTACCATCAGGTGAACGTCTCGCTCGTCTCGTCGAATAAAAAGAAACTATAAAAGGTCAACAAAGATACAGAGTGATATTTGGTAAGCTACTTAGCGCTCTAAATAAGAAAAAAAAACTTGACAGTTCGCAATGTCACAATAATCTGTATCTTAAGGTAGCGTTAGTCGAATATAAAGCGTTAATAGTGTGGTGGTTTCGATAAGCCGGGGCTGGTGACGCACCAACCGTGTACACTGTCGAAATGTTGTTGAGCAAGGCGACGTAGCCGTTGATTTATTCATATCGAGCTGACCGCTTGCGGAAGGTTTGTTGAAATGAAAGCATTGATGAATCTCATGTGATATTTCATTGCGGTTACAATTCTTTAGCAACAATTACCCGACAAAGATTTTAGAGACATTACTATGTGATATGTAAGTATTTTGTATGTATATATGTATTTTTTTTTTATACTACTATGCGTCGAGACGAGCAAGACGTTCACCTGATGGTAAGTGATACGCTTGCCCATGACAACGTGATGCTAGTTAAGATGGTCCATATTGCGCTCGTCGCCTTGAGACATAAGGTGTTAAGTCTCGTTACCCCAGTAATTACACTAGCTACAGCGCCCTTCAAACCGGAACACAGTAATGTTTGCACACTACTATTTGTCGGTTGCAATAGGAGCTGCGGTGGTACCCACCCAGACGGTCTCCGGCAACAGAGACCTACCACCTGGTAATGTATGTAAGTATATGTGTATTAAATTAGACTAGGATTAGCACCCGCAATTCCTCTCTATTCTAGTTTTAAACATTCTCCCGGGGTTGACTGGGGTTGTAGAGAATGCCCCTAGGCATTAAGTCCGCCCATTGTATCGTTTTGGCGTATACAATAAAGTTTTAAATAAATAAATAAATGACCTACTATATAACACAACCTAACAATTTTTTCGTAAATTCCAACAGTTGATATGATCTCAATTAAAACTCAAGTTACATCAACGTGAATCACATAATTTTCGTAATAGTTTATAACATTTATTTGTTTGGCAGTATTATAAACACTTTATGCTCTGTCTGCTGGAAGCCGAGGTCTTCTTTCACAACGTGAGAGAGAAAGCTATAATCCCAAATCCATAATTTAGATATACATATATCCTTGTCTGTATATTTCGACTACTTGCATTAATTTAGTGGTCGTAGGTTTCAGATGTCAGAAATCAAATAGTCCTGTTGCCAAATCTAAAAATGCGTGTGCGCAATGAACTTTAGATAAGTTCAAAAAGCCATCGCTATAAATAAAAATAAAGGAAAAATAAATACTCTCAATTGGCGATCGTTACGTGAATTGTTTTGTTTTCGGTTTCACACCGAACCGGTTTTCAGTTCACGAGTTGTTTTGTTTATTATTCAAGTATTCACTTATGTTGCGATGGTTTCGTTAAATTTCATATAACTGGATTGCATGGAGTTAATAACAAACCTCACTCACTTATAAACTTAATAAGAAAAGGTATATACAATATTATTATATAAAGATTTCATTTAGTAATAATGTTTGTTAAATTGTCTTGACTAAATGCTAGTTTAAACACAGCAAAATAAAACAATTTTGTTTAAACTGAAAAGTTCAATGCCCGTGATATCGTCCGCGGATACTGTTGCTACTTCATCTTTTGAGCAGAAGCTAAGTTATCTATGAATACTTGGACTATCGGTTACACACGAACAAACAAGTTATCCGTTACGCAATAATCAAAATGTAAGTAAAAAGGTAAAAGTAAATGTCAGATGATTTTCTCACAGCTTTCGATGGCGGCGCATCATGTAATGTTTACCTTCTAATTGGCATTGTAAATACAAACTCCTAATTTTTTATTTCAAACTTAGTAAAATTCATACAAATATTTAAACGGTTAATTAACGTGTAGTACATAACATATGTAAGTGAAGTTATTTAAAGACATTAACAATGTGCTAACAAATAATGTCAAGTTATTTTAATTGACGAGTGACACAACGGTCACGTTATCGTATCAGATTGATAAAGGTCCAAAAATCCATTCAAATTCTTTCGATGATGAGGTTCAAGACTAACTTAAAAACTTTAACTTCTTTCCTAATTACCTAAGAAGAAGAATATACAAACTTTTCCACTTTGCTCCTCCTATTTTACTATTTACTATTTTAGGACTCGAAAAGGCACGACAATAAAAATAACCTATTATCTCTAAATAAAGTTTATTTTTCAAACTACAAATTATTTACATCTATGGCGGGAAGAATAAAAAGAGTTTGTGAATCCGCTAACGGTTGGTACAATTCGTGTAACTTGTATCAAAATCGGGTGGAAAATTTTCGTTAGCAATTGTAACTTATGCGGTTAAGCAAGTTTGCAACACATTGATGTGGAATTGCTGGAAGCGCCTTGACTTTAATAAATTATGTCCGAAATTGATGCAATAAGCGTCTCGACTTTCTACTCTTGTGTATACATAGAGTAACAGCCGGCGTTACGTGCAAAGCACACGGCAATTAACGACATTTATGCGTGAAATCACTAATTACTTAACTTTCTTTTTAATAATATCATTGACGAATTATCCTTAACAAGTTTTCTATCAATTATTTTATGAATATTCTTCTATAAAGGCTATAGAGACATTTTTTATACATATGCAGCTTTGAAAAAACAGCCTTTTTTCTAATAAACTATTACATAATATTATTTTAAATTAACTATTAAAAAAATATATGTTTATGGCGGAAACACATATATTTTTTTGACTGATACATGACGATTGAAGCTAGATTATTATAACTGAAAAAAATATTGAAGACATTACCAAAGAAAATAAAAATGGAGCAAAATATCACAATATGTATATTATGATAGAAATTTTAAATAAAATTTCTGTAAACCATCGTACTTTTGTTATTTCTTTAACAGGGCAACAACTACACAATTTATATACATATACTAGCTGACCCGACAGACTTCGTTCTGTCAAAAAAATTGGAATGTGGCAGTTTTTGTTCTTACCTATTTTATAGCCAGCGCAAAAAAATCTGGACTGTACCGTCACTCTGGTGATAGGGCGGTGTGTGGGGTTCAGCTCTGTATATGTTCATCTAATAAACTAATATTTAAATATTAGTGGGTTCCAGAAGAGTGGCCAAAGTTATAATTATAGTACATAAATTATATTTACTATTATTATTTTATTAGGAACAAATAACTGTCACCTTCCAAATCTTTTTGACAGAATGTAGTCTATCAAGTCCGCCAGATGGTAACGCGGATTGTGCTCGACTGATGTAATGTCGTGAAAACGAATGCATTTTATGTCGCGCGCCGAAACTACAACGAAAGAAATAATATCGCGAAGCCGACCAAATTGAAAATCAGTAAGAATGATCTTTAGCTCCTACATTTTGTGACTATTTATGTTATTATTTCATTAGTTTTAATTTCGGCTCGCGGCGATCTTCCGACGCGCATACGCACACCGTTTTGATAGAATAATTGAATTTGAACTTTGTGCAGCTGTAATAAAGTGCAAATTGACTCTTTAGCGTTACGAACGCACCTACATTGCTTAGACAGCAGTGAAAGCTTGTTATTTAATATGAACTTTTGTTTGTTTGTTTCTGGTTTCTGGTTTCTGGTTACTGGTTTACTTGTTTACTGGTTTCTGGTTTCTGGTTTACTGTTTACTGGTTTACTGGTTTTACTGGTTTACTGGTTTACTGGTTTACTTGGTTTACTGGTTTACTGGTTTACTGTTTACTGGTTTCTGGTTACTGGTTTACTGGTTACTGGTTTACTGGTTTACTGGTTTACTGGTTACTGGTTTACGGTTTACTGGTTTACTTGTTTACTGGTTACTGTTTACTGGTTTCTGGTTTACTGGTTACTGGTTTACTGTTTACTGGTTTACGGTTTACTGGTTTTACTGGTTTACTTGTTTACTGGTTACTGGTTACTGGTTTACGGTTTACTGGTTACTGGTTTACTTGTTTACTGGTTTACTGTTTACTGGTTTACTGGTTTAATGGTTTACTGGTTTACTGGTTTACTGGTTTACTGTTTACTGGTTTACTGGTGTACTGGTTTACTGGTTTAACTGGTTTACTGGTTTACTGGTGTACTGGTTTACTGGTTTACTGGTTTACTGGTTACTGGTGTACTGGTTTACTGGTTACTGGTTTCTGGTTTCTGGTTTCTGGTTTACTGGTTACTGGTTTACTGGTTTATGGTTTACTGGTTTATGGTTTACTGGTTTATGGTTTACTGGTTACTGGTGTACTGGTTTACTGGTTACTGGTTACTGGTTACTGGTTACTGGTTACTGGTTACTGGTTTACTGGTTTACTGGTACTGGTTTACTGGTTACTGGTTTACTGGTTTCTGGTTTACTGGTTTACTGTTTACTGGTTTACTGGTTTACTGGTTTACTGGTTTACTGGTTTACTGGTTTACTGGTTACTGGTGTACTGGTGTACTGGTGTACTGGTGTACTGGTGTACTGTGTACTGGTGTACTGGTGTAACTGGTGTACTGGTGTACTGTGTACTGGTGTAACTGGTGTACTGGTTTACTGGTTTACTGGTTTAACTGGTTTACTGTTTTACTGTTTACTGGTTTACTGGTTTACTGGTTTACTGGTTTACTGGTTTACTGGTTTACTGTTTACTGGTTTACTGGTTTACTGGTTTACTGGTACTGGTTTACTGGTTTACTGGTTTACGGTTTACTGGTTTACGGTTTACTGGTTTACTGGTTTACTGGTTTACTGGTTTACTGGTTTACTGGTTTACTGGTTTACTGGTTTACTGGTTTACTGGTTTCTGGTTTCAGATCAGCAGTAATGATCTTTAGATCTTACATTTTTGTGACTATTTATGTTATTATTTCATTCGTTTTAATTTCGGCTCGCGGCGATCTTCCGACGCGCATACGCACACTTTTGAAAGAATGATCTAATTTGAACTTTGAGCAGCTGTAATAAAGTTAAAATTGACTCTTTAGCGTTAGGAACACACCTATATTGCTTAGACAGCAGTGAAAGCTTGTAATTTAATATGAACTTTATGAAATAGCAATAAAGTTCAAATTGACCCTACATTTTAGTTAGAGAACGTTTGTATAGTAAAAAGAAAAGCGCTGTTTTTAGGGCCTTCCCGGCGACTATTCGAATTTTTTTCAAATTGGCCAAATTGGTCCTGGCGTTGTAGAGTGATGCGCTTACCGACACATATTTGTATTATAGATTAATAATAAATTATATTCAATGACATTAGTTTTTAATAAATAAATAATAAAGTTGCTTGAGAATATATTTATATGTAGAGGGAGTGACAAAAGGCATAATGTTTGGGAGATATAGAATTCGTTGTCATCCCCACTCCGTGCTGTGTACTGGTGTACTGGTGTACTGGTGTACTGGTGTACTGGTTTACTGGTGTACTGGTGTACTGGTGTACTGGTTTACTGGTTTACTGGTTTACTGGTGTACTGGTTTACTGGTTTACTGGTTTACTGGTTTACTGGTTTACTGGTTTACTGGTGTACTGGTGTACTGGTTTACTGGTGTACTGGTTTACTGGTGTACTGGTTTACTGGTTTACTGGTTTACTGGTTTTACTGTTTACTGGTTTACTGGTGTACTGGTGTACTGGTGTACTGGTGTACTGGTGTACTGGTTTACTGGTTTATGGTTTACTGGTTTACTGGTTTACTGGTTTTACTGTTTACTGGTTTACTGGTTACTGGTTTACTGGTTACTGGTTTACTGGTTTACTGGTGTACTGGTGTACTGGTTTTACTGTTTACTGGTTTTACTGTTTACTGGTTTACTGGTGTACTGGTTTTACTGTTTACTGGTTTACTGGTTACTGGTTTACTGGTTTACTGGTTTACTGGTTACTGGTTTACTGGTTTACTGGTGTACTGGTTTACTGGTGTACTGGTTTACTGGTGTACTGGTGTACTGGTTTTACTGTTTACTGGTTTACTGGTTTACTGGTTTACTGGTTTACTGGTTACTGGTTTTACTGTTTACTGGTTTACTGGTGTACTGGTTTTACTGTTTACTGGTTTATGGTTTACTGGTTACTGGTTTACTGGTTTACTGGTGTACTGGTGTACTGGTGTACTGGTTTTACTGTTTACTGGTTTTACTGTTTACTGGTTTTACTGTTTACTGGTTTACTGGTTTATGGTTTACTGGTTACTGGTTTACTGGTGTACTGGTGTACTGGTTTACTGGTTTATGGTTTACTGGTTTACTGGTGTACTGGTGTACTGGTGTACTGGTGTACTGGTGTACTGGTTTACTGGTGTACTGGTTTACTGGTTTACTGGTTACTGGTTTACTGGTTACTGGTTTACTGGTTACTGGTTTACTGGTTTACTGGTTTACTGGTTTTACTGTTTACTGGTTTTACTGTATTAGGCCCTTTGGTAATAATTCTTGGACACGTCTTTGCGATAAAAATACACGCATGCGCACAGTTATTAGCCGTGTTGACACACAGCCGAGTCTGTTTATCATTTTGTTTATTTTATTTTATTACGTGTACCAATACAATAAAGTAATACAGGAGAGCGTAAAATTAAGTGGTGTGTACGTAATTTTTTTAATTTTAACTTCTTTCATATTCAACGTCGAAAAATTAAAGAATTTTCTGTATCTGTTAGTTTATGGGAATGTATGTCTTTTAGTAGTTCCCATTTTATTGAAACTATTTTAATTTAGATTTTTTTATCAAGAGTTAAGTTGAAATTCGATTCAACCGCTTCAAGTTCATCAGTTGTTTTTTTTTTTAAGTTTTTTCTACAAGGATTTCAAAACTGAACACACAAAACGAGTAACACGACGGGCTTAATGCTTATAAGGATTTTCTGCTTATTAACTCTGACAGTTGTTGAATAGACTGTGTGCTAAAATGGAATACTTTAAAGATTTCCAAGTTATAATAAATCATTTGTCATGTTGTCGTTTTCGGTTTTTTGTTTGTCAAATTTTAGATTATTACCTCGCATAGGATTGAAAGACAAAAACTGCAATTATATAGTTGGCAACCGACCATCAACGTTCGCAAGACCTATAAATCAAGTTTAAACTCGTAAACACCTATTTTCACGTAATCAAAATGCTATTGATTACGAACGCGGCTTAGTGATATACAAATGTTACGTTTGATCATTTAAATGATGCTATAATTAAATTTTTAAAGATAACACGATCGACACGAGGCCTATTGAAATTTCACATGCCGTTAATAAATCATTCTATGGTAATATTACGTCAGTAATTCAGTTCCGTGTGATGACCTAAACGTTCACCTGATAAAAAGTGATACTCGTAAACGTGTTGTTAATTAGGATGACACTACATTGCGTTTGTCGCCATGAGACAAATCTCGTTGTCGTAGTAGTTGAATAGACGAGGTCACTTTTAAATATCGTAATCATCAGGCGATAGACATCCACAACGTCCAGCGGCTATTGTTTAATAATAATAATAATAAATACTCTTTATTGCACACAAAGTAAAGTAATAAACATACAAATTTATAAAATGACTATGTACAATGGGCGGCCTTATTGCTTTAAAGCAATCACTTCCAGACAACCCACTGGAGAATAGGACATAAATAGTAAGAGAAAAAAAGAGAAGACAATGGTGCATTAGATTAATAAAAACATTTGAGGATAGGCAACTATGTTATATGTTTGTGGCTATGTTTATATTTACTGTTATATTATAATCATATTTTGTAAGTACTCATTTCTAGAAGTCGGTCCTTTAAGAAATAAACAGCCAGCTTTATGTTCCCACTGTTGGGTATGCAGCCTTCTCTCATAATCACAATGTCATCTCATAGAGAGAGTCAAGGCTTTTAATCTAATACGATAGAAGTGAAGTTTGGCGGATGTCGCATGTCCATGATCGCGGTGGTTGTTGCCAAGTTCTTTAATTCGTAAACCAGATTATAGTAAATGATACAAAGCTGATTACAATAAGGGTCCTGCAAGGATATTCACACTGCAATTGATTGCGCTTGTCCCGTGACACTAAAAAGAATAAATTTTCTTACACCAGTAACTTCATTGCCAACAGTTCTTATATCATCAAACCGGAATGCAGTAAAGTTTACACACAACTACTTAGGGATAGACATAAGTATAGCGCTTTAGATAGAACGTAGATTGGTACTTTAAAATTTTGATTTAGTGTTACGGTCTAATACTTATAATTACATGTTAAATAGGTTTCTAGTAAATAGTAAGTAAAGTTCGAGTAAGGGGCTTTTAAGTTATCGCTGCGGTGTGCGTTTGGCCATCATCATTCTTTGAATGTATCAACATCTTATTCACAATGAATTACCGCATACTTTACTACTATAGTAGTAAGTTGAATGGTAGTTAAGTATTACGAAATCCGCTCATTCTGTCTGTGGGAGCGAGTATCGATTACGAAACGGTCTGGTTGTACGAGTATGTTGGAGCGGCTAAAAAAAGTAGTTCCCGAGTTTAGTGGCCGACGAGAGCGTGTCGGGGTGTCCGCGGCTTCCTGCACATTCATACCGTTGGCGATATTCTGATATATACGACGGATCGAAACTGTATCTGCAGAACATCATTGTGTGATAGACACATTTGGAAAATAACGCCAAGCTGATAGGACATTACATGGTGAAACAGATACTTATTTTAAAGATAAATTGTAGAAGAGTCTTGCGGTGGCCCACGTAGGGCGTGGGTTCTTGAGTGAGGGTTTCAATCATCTACTCAGCTACTGCTTGAGCCTCGACTGTGGAGATCCAGCTACTGCTTCAACTCGATGACTAAAAATGTGCGCGCGCTTATGTCGAGTCGCGATCACAAAAACCATAGCGCGCTCCTTCCTACAAGTGGCGCCATCTATCGACGCCGCAGGAAAACGTCCCGTTACAAAATTTATTTAAAAATATTACAGTTGGTGTGTCCCGGAGGGCGATCAGAATTACAATGTCTCCATCTTAGATATTAGTAAGTTTATATAATATAAGGTTGTAAGGGAGTAAGGATGTAGATTAAACAAAAAGACGATTCAGGAATTTGTTAAACAAACAAACGTTTATTTCAGGCCGGCTAACTGGCTCATACAGTGAAGTGGAAAAAAAATCAACAATATAAAATAACATTAATTAGTTTTAAGTATCGTGGGAAATATTGACAAAGCGAACAGAATACTTAAAATAGTTAACACTTAAATAAGCCGGTCGGTTACAAGAGTATGATTAATATTTATTCGTATATGGTGGATGTTTATAACGAAGATAGACCGTAACTATTTTAATCTATTATACAATGGACTAATATTTAATTTAAATTTCCAATGAACTTCATGGCAGTAATGGCCGAGATGACTCAAAATGTTCAACAGGAACACTTTGGTTTTCATATGAATGACAACCGGAATACATGATTGTTATTGATTGACAATAAGTCTACTTTAAAACTAAATATTAGGTATAGCTTAATCTGCGATTGTGGTGTTGACGAAGGGTGTGATTTAATCACATATTATTTGAATGTTCTAAATTAAATACTTCTTTATATGTCTAATTTCCTGGCTGTATCTCTCCCTATTAATATGAAACTACTGTTATTCTATGTGTTTTTCCCTTTTATTGAAGTTTTGTGTAACTTTATTACTTTTAAAAAAAATTAAATGCTAGCTCAATCTAATAATGTTGGTTATAAACGTTTGATTTGTCTTGCTAGATAATATCTCTAGTGTTACACAAGAACTTTTTATAAAAAAATTGTTATAATAATCTACTGTCTTTTTCATAACTGACATGATGTTGGCGGAATTCTTTTAAGAGAAGCGATTAAACTTAAAGAAGAAGAAGCCACTTTGTGATACTTGAAACGATGCTGATGAATATAAGAATTGTAGTTAGTTAGCGATATTTGATTTCGTTGTTAGTATTGACAGCGTATTATTCAGAGAATGGATTATGTAAACAATGTGACTTACGTCTTACTTTAATGCGGACTCTAATTGTTTTGTATAATAAAAAAAAACATGTATAAAGGTCAATGGAATAAGACGTAACCGTGCTGGTGACCGTTAGACGGTCATTACGTTGGCGCAATCCATCTAAAGATATTTCGCTGTAATAATAACTTAAACATCTACTAAAGATGATTTAAACAACTTGTACTGGACAGGCAAGTAAAACTTTGGTGTGAAACATTGAGATGATTATTAAATTCTGGTACACCAGTAACATCGCAAGTTACTTACTAACTAGTACAGTATAAATGCTACGATTTGCATCCATTTTAGCAGACTTATAAATTCGACTTCATATTATTTGCAAGTATACTACAATGGCCACATTGTCACTTGACATCATGTGAAATTGAGGTCAAGTGTTAGTTTATTGTAAACGTAAAAATGTGTGTTTTTTGCAATCCAATTTTATAACTAACTCTGTGTGTCTTATCTTCGTCATATTGAGAAGTAATACTAAATATGATTTATTAAGTTTACATGAATATTTTGGGGTAAGTCGTACTTGTATGGTCATACCAATTCTGAGGGT
Source organism: Byasa hedistus (assembly GCA_029286795.1). Classification (NCBI taxonomy): domain Eukaryota; kingdom Metazoa; phylum Arthropoda; class Insecta; order Lepidoptera; family Papilionidae; genus Byasa; species Byasa hedistus. Next base: position 9,784,767 of record JAGSMW010000002.1, read on the forward strand.
GGACGTTATAAAAACGAAAAGAAAAGCAATTATGTTAGAACATATTTCCCTTACACTTTCACCCGGCATGTGTTGCAAAGACGCTCGTAAATTCTGAACAATGCCGTAGTTTATGAGCAAGTTGTGACATAAGTTATAATAAAATGTTTTCAACGTACTACAACTTTTAAACTTAAAGTCAACGTGAATGGTCTGTTTATAAATAAATTTCAACGTTTACATAAAAACGTGATATGTTTTGTCCATGATGAATATTTTGAAGTTCTAAAGAAGGATTGTTTTACACTTGAATGTTGGTACCCCTTTAGTAAAGTGCCTCTACAGATTATATTTGTGTAAAATGGACCTTAGTGCCACTTTTTTGTTACTGATATCAAGCCAGAGCCATCTTATTGTTCTCACTAGTGGAACTCCGCGCTTTCTCCCAGAAGGAGAAATCCGCACATGAAATTGTTCTTGTAACTTATCGGTGTCCTCTCGATGTTGGTTAACATTAAGCTTTTTTTTTTTTAATCATTCCCCTGTAAAGGTAGGGCTTTGTCATTTCTTTCTTTTCCTTTCTTACTAATTTTATATTCTTTTCTTTTCCCTAACATTTATACATTTTATCTTTCTTCTTTTATTCTTCACTCTTTCATTCTTTCACCAGTTTTATCATTTCCATTTCTTCTTTCAAGCATCACTCTCAGACTACCGCCGCATATTCTACTTACATTTCCTTTTCCTTTACTTTTAATTTTACACTTTTTACATTTGTATTTACATTTTCCACAACACAAAAAACCCTTTTCTCATTCTTATACATTAGATAACATCTTTACAATTTTAATCATTTCTTTGTATTTACAGTTCTTTGTACCTTATCTATATATACATTAACATTAAGCTTAGCGTCTCATTATAAAGAGAGTTACCACGTGTTCTCGATAAATAGATTTGATATTAATTTATTCATAGCCTTATAGCTTCGGTCGAATATTTCTTCGTTTCCGTCAACTTTAAAATTTGATGTAAGTCGAGTGAAATGCCAGTCCACTCCCTAATGTTTCGTAGCCTGGATTTTTTCAACTTAGCCCGTCTAAATTAGTGATAAGTGGAATGGTATCACCAATTTAGACTGCCTATATTGAGCCACGGTTCCATGTGGCTCAATACAGGCAGAAATTCGTAAATCTGTCGATTGGCTCTTCAGTGATGGAGAGGTAGTTTAAGAAGAGACAGATGCCATCGTCCCCACAATTAGTTTAAGTTTTGTGCCCAATGGTTTACGTTTCATCACATTCGATTCCGTGACGAGTATGCTAAGTGGATGAGAATGTACATCATTGTTAAACTAACAAGGTCTGGTTGGTCGTTACGCGGCGCCGCGATGGTCGTGTACCATATTCCCCGGCACTAGGTAAGCGCCGTATTGAATTTGAATTCGTTATGCAATGTTTATTTATGTCAAGTACCCCTCAGGCTACAACAGCTGTTTTTTATGACTATAGCCGATAAGGCTAAATTCCTCTAGACGCTTTGTTTACGCTAAATATATATAAATGAATTTTTCTATCTAGTTCTCTGTATATATATACTTATATTTAAGGTTTTGAAAATGTATTAATATTCGTGTTGTCCTTTTGCTACATACCCAGACATCATATAGTTATTAATCATACTTTTGTAACCGATCCTTGTGTTTATCTAAATGTTAACTTACTTAAGTATCCTGTTCGTTTTAATAATTTTTCCTACGTTACTTAACTGTTGTTTGAAACTTATCAATGTTATTATAAAGAATTCTTGTGTCGAGTTTTTATTTAGTCTACATCTCTATTTTCTAACATTGTAATTCTGGTCGTCATTCGAGACAAGCTTCGAAATTGTTATATTTCTAAATATTTTTATTTCTAAAGTAAGTTTTTGTTTCACCGCGTAACATTTTTAATCTTCAACGATTCAAAATCAAGTATATTGTTTACTGAATAACTTTACTTGTAGGTACCACTACAGCTCCTATTTCTACCTTCAAACATTAGTGTGCAAACATTTCTATTTTCCGGTTTGAAGGACGTTGTAAGCTAGTGAAAATACTAAGGTAACGATACATAACTTTTAGCGAGTCAAAACGACGAAGCTCAATGTGGTGCAGTGTATATATTCCTAACCAGCGCCTCATTTATGAGACGACAACAATTTTACTAAATACACTTTTCATACTTTAGTATCTCCGAACCTTTACTTTCACCTTATGTTAAAGCTATTAGTAATGTGATATTGTGTAAACATTTTAACTAATACTACATTGTCATATCACTTACCACCAGGTCAATATGGTATTAGTTAAGTCCCAGTATTTTGTATTTTGCTAATAATACTTGCAGCTAATTTATGTTGTATTCTCTAATTAGTAATTTTGTTAGATGTATACAAAGTTGTGTATAGTAAACCGGCTTCACAATAGATGAATTTCCAGCAGTAAGCTTGTGTAGTAAGCGATTAGTAGTAAACACGTGTTTGATGACAAAACGTGTTACGTTACGTGAACAAGTAGAGTTTAATTGTATTAACCATTCAATTAGATCTTCAACATTAAGACATTTGATATAATAAACGTTATAAAAAATTTTGATTACTTTTACCTACACAGACGTTCTTGAAAAAAAGTAGTGTGCAAATATCTGTCTTCCGGTTTTATTGTTTTATTCATTTATACATATCAACGTGAATCTCGGTAAACTATTTTCGCTGACTAAAAAATTTCCAATGTTGAAAAAATAATCAATATACAAAAAACTTTGTCTATGTTATTTATTAAAAAACGACGAAAACACTAGTGTAGTTTTTAAGTAAGTACTTTGTTGTTTTTCTTATATATTAGTTCATATTTTCAGGTCAAAATCGTGACTGTCACATCATATAAATGATTGTGTTGCAGTTGTTCAGTTATCAAAATTTGCAAAATGATATCTTCCATCACAATCTGTGTTATTTATATACCGAACTAACGGAGTGTACAAAAAGTGTCACGTAATGTTTTTTTGTTACATTTATTAGTAACAATCAATTCAAATATAAATTAAATCTGCCATACCTCTCACATTCACACGTCACCAGTCAGAGCTCTCACCGCGCTCACTGCCCAAACACGAATGTGGCGAGAATCACAGTCAACGGCTATTTATAGCGAAACGACGTTACGGCATCCCCTCCCTTTTTCACTTTCAATCAATACACCTACTATTTTACTAACAAAATGTCGGTAATCACAATTATTTTCCTCAATATCTAACACATTTAATACAAATACATTATAACTTTGCTGCACTCCCCTCTCGTGAACTGTTCTTTTTAAACTTTACTTCGTCATAACTAAAAAAATCGATATATAGATACCTAAGGTTGTAAGTTCCGTAATATGATTAAGATTTTCAATTTTGTTAACAGTGGCAGTCTATTCACTACCTGCCCCGGAAGTCGAATGTGAGACGTCAGCGCGCCATACCGGCGAGCACGCCGTTCCCCTGCGCGACCTCCGTGCCCTGGGGCAGGAGCAGACAGAAGCCCACGTCGGTGCACCGTCTGAGGCCAGGGGACATCGACGTGGTCGCCGCTATCGGGGACTCCCTGGTGGCCGGCAGCGGAGCTCTCGAGGAGTTCGCGTTGGGCGCGATCGTCGAGTACAGGGGAGTGTCGTGGTGTGCAGGTAATTTATTTCTTTAATTTTTGTGATGGTGACCACTGTTCTACAACGGGTATTACTGTATAAAATATAGCCAAAATTTTATGAAGACATTTAATCATTGCATCTAATGACTTAGTATAAGCCGTGATAGCCTAGTGGTTTGAACGCCGGCCTGCACCAATGAATTTTTCAATTTATGTGCAGTTAGCATAAAACACCAACTAATATCACGTGCTTTGACGGTGAAGGAAAACATCGTGAGGAAACCTGCATATCTATGCCATGACCATCAGTGGTCAGACTAGTATGTGAAATGGAGAAGGCAATGGCAACACCACTCCATTATAACTGACAAGAGATTCGCCGTGTGTTTTAATAAAAAAATGATTACCACGACCCTCAGTCATGAGGAAATACTACTTAGAAGAAGAAGAGAATGACTTAGTAATAATTATTTATCAAATTTGAAACTGTTACAGGCGGCGACAGCACCTGGCGCGAGTTCATGACGTTGCCCAACATCCTGAAGGAGTACAACCCGGGCCTACGCGGCTATTCAACAGGCACCGGGGAGTGGCTGGCCAGGAACTCCCGTCTGAACGTAGCCTTCCCCGTCGCATCGGACGAGGATGCGTACAAGCAAGCCAAGGTAAAGAGAACTTCAGAAACGGAGACTATCAGTGACGAATATAACTAAGCCAGCAAATCCTATTTTTTTATGGCAATTCTTTTAAGTTTTAAGTAAAAGTTGGGGTAACTACACATCGTAATTCTTCTGATGGATGATCTCAATCCGAAAGCCGTTTAGGTGTATATTTGTTCTTCTTCTTCTTCTTCTAAGTCGTATTTCCTCATGACTGAGGGTCGTGGTCATCATGTTTTTAATGAAACACACGACGACTCTCTTGGCAGTTATAATGGAGTGGTGTTGCCATTGCCTTCTCCATTTCACATACTAGTCTGACCATTGATGGTCATGACATAGATATGCAGGTTTCCTCACGATGTTTTCCTTCACCGTCAAAGCACGTGATATTAGTTGGTGTTTTTATGCTAACTGCACATAAATTGACAAATTCATTGGTGCAGGCCGGATTCGAGCCCGGTACCTTCGCATTGGAAGGCCGGCGTTCAAACCACTAGGCTATCACGGCTCTATATTTGTTCTGTAGCTCATTAAATTTGCTATAACAACGTAATGCTGTAAAACGCTACAATATTATAACAGTTAAACGTCGTGACCTTCTTATGGATCCTTATTGAGAACCTGGATCAAATGAGTAAAGGCCTTCTGGTCAATTAACTGATGGTCTTCAGCGTTAACCGCCGCTGTCGGATGTAAAACAAACTGTTTCCTAAATGTTTCAATTAGGCGAGCGACGCTCACGCCACGCACAGGACGAGTTCGCAATACATTACAACTGAACGGACGCGGAGTCCTTGATTACAAAATGTAGACATCACTACTAATTTAAAGTCAAACATTACTTAACTTTAACGTAACAATTATAACAATAGCTTAATATAAAATTAATAACTTAATTAATTATTGTATGTTTAATGTTAACTAATATATAACTGAAACACTAATAAAAAAGATTTATAAATTATTGTATGTAGGATTGGAACTGTATGGAATGTAAGCAGGTTGCAAGGAGATAGTGTGAAGCAAGAAGGATGGAAGGAGATTAAAAAGTAAAGGGAAAAACAATGGAAGTGCAAAGTGTCAGAGCGACAAGGTGAACGAGAGGATATAGAAAAGCGTGGTGGTGATTGCGTGGATTGCTGGTTTAGATCACGACGCCTAAATCCCACATGTATGTAGTAAGAACATCGCTACCGAGACTCTAGAGTGATCAAGAGGGAACTAGAGAACGAGTTTTAAACTTTCTTCATTTAACACTTAATCTATTGCTTTATCATCAAAATCTATTATGCGGTTTGTCATATTTTTATTTCGTTGTTTTCCCTGTTTAGTTTATTTTACATTTCTTAAATTATCTATTTAAAGTCTATCTTCCCATTTACATCTACCGATACAGTTCTCGTTCGTTCTCTTTTTTATAAATTCCACTTCTTCTACATATGTTAACTGTGGAATAGTATGGATTTCGAGAATGTTTTAACTGCTAGATCCTGGTGGCGCGCATGCGTGCGTCGCCGGACATCGACATGGAGCGCGACTGGAAGATGGTGACCGTGTTCATCGGCGCCAACGACCTGTGCTCCGCCTCCTGCCTGTCCCCGGTGGCGTGGTCGCCAGCAGCCCACGCCAGGAAGCTGGCGCGCGCACTCGACTACTTCTACGAACACTTACCGAGGACCATCGTCAACCTAATTCCAGTGCTAGGTGAGACGTAATTTTGGTTTTATCACTACGACGTGTATATCCGTCACTATCTATTTGAGTGACGTCTATCATAAATAAAATAAAAAAGCCTTTAATTTCAACCACAACTTAATCTTAACACAAAAAATTATAACACATTCTAAAATTTTTTTGTTGCGGATGTTGCCTCTGCGGCGTAGGCCTCCCCTACCTCTCTCCATTGCTCTGTCTCTAGTCTTCCTCATCCAATCCGGTCCATATATTTCTTTAAATAAGTCTCTCCACCTTTTTTTCTGTCTTCCTTGCTTTCTTTTGTTCCCTCTAGGTAACCATTCGGTTACCTTTTTCGTCCACCTATTGTCGTTTAGTCTGCAGACGTGGCCTGCCCAGTTGCATTTTAGCAGACGTGTTTTTTCAGTTACGTCGGCAAGTCTTGTTTTCTTTCTTATGATAGAGTTTTTAATCCTCTCTGCGATCGATAGTGACGTCTATACACGTCGAATAACAATAAATGTTGATGAAGCTTGTCTCTAATTAATACACTTGCTTATGATTGTGTCGTCATCATCATCATCATCACCGCTGTGTGCAGACGTGTCGGTGTCGGTGCGCGTGGTGCGCCCGCTGATGTGCCGGCTGATGCACTCGCTGTTCTGCACCTGCTTCCACCGCGGCGGCGGCGAGCTGGCGGACCTGGTGCGGATGGCGCGCCTCTACCAGCGGGCGGAGCTCGCGCTGGTGAGCACCGACACTTACAAACTTTACTCTAAATACATTACACCGGGCTTAAATATTATTGTTCCCAGTCAATAAAAGAAAGCCGTGATTACTGCTGACATACTTATTCAGCGGATACCATCAGTGTGGCCTAATAATGCAAATCGACAAATGGCTAATATACGTTGTAATAAAATCTGAAGTTTGTCCGAAAAAGAAATTGTCCCACATTTTGAGTTGATATTATATACCAGACGAAGATGATTTAGTTGAAATTGTTGCTTTAATTTTCATGAATTTTAATATACTTTTCACACCTTTTAAAAAAACTTTTAAAAACCAGTGGTACTTCTGGTACTGCAGGCGTCAATAGGCCACGGTAACTGCTTACCATCAGGCGGGCCGTATGCTTGTTTGCCACCTCTTTAGTATAAAAAAAAAAAAAAACTCTCATGATTTTCACACAAATTTTATTTAATATCGATATGCCACGTTCTGCTACAGTGTAAATAATATTTTTTTTGACATTATGATGATTATTGTCACTGCACAAGAAGCAAGACTAGAATTTGAAGCTTTCTGAATGTAGCTGAATTATCTATCATAAGATCTAGATAATTTTTTTTTGATTGATGTTCCTGCTTTGGGTCACCTTTAAGAGCGTCAACAAGGCTACATCGGACCCTGGGCTCGCGGATCCGGAATCCGCGAGCTGACGTTATAAATATATACATAGAAATACTATAAAGAGGAGAGGAGATAGGTAAGGAAATATTGGATGGAGTAGGGATGAAGAGCAGGGCAGTTTTATAAGGGGGATGAGAAGAGGAACGATAGTGGAATAAATACACAGATATGTAGAGTAAGGTGCCTGACGTTATAAATATATACATAGAAATACTATAAAGAGGAGAGGAGATAAGTAAGGAAGTATTGGATGGAGTAGGATGAAGAGCGGGACAGTTTTATAAGGGGGATGAGAAGAGGAACGATAGTGGAATAAATACACAGATATGTAGAGTAAGGTGCCTGACGTTATAAATATATACATAGAAATACTATAAAGAGGAGAGGAGATAAGTAAGGAAGTATTGGATGGAGTAGGGATGAAGAGCGGGACAGTTTTATAAGGGGGATGAGAAGAGGAACGATAGTGGAATAAATACACAGATATGTAGAGTAAGGTGCCTGACGTTATAAATATATACATAGAAATACTATAAAGAGGAGAGGAGATAGGTAAGGAAATCTTGGATGGAGTAGGGATGAAGAGCAGGGCAGTTTTATAAGGGGGATGAGAAGAGGAACGATAGTGGAATAAATACACAGATATGTAGAGTAAGGTGCCTGACGTTATAAATATATACATAGAAATACTATAAAGAGGAGAGGAGATAAGTAAGGAAGTATTGGATGGAGTAGGGATGAAGAGCGGGACAGTTTTATAAGGGGGATGAGAAGAGGAACGATAGTGGAATAAATACACAGATATGTAGAGTAAGGTGCCTGACGTTATAAATATATACATAGAAATACTATAAAGAGGAGAGGAGATAGGTAAGGAAGTATTGGATGGAGTAGGGATGAGAGAGGAACGATAGTGGAATAAATACACAGATATGTAGAGTAAGGTGCCTGACGTTATAAATATATACATAGAAATACTATAAAGAGGAGAGGAGATAAGTAAGGAAGTATTGGATGGAGTAGGGATGAAGAGCGGGACAGTTTTATAAGGGGGATGAGAAGAGGAACGATAGTGGAATAAATACACAGATATGTAGAGTAAGGTGCCTGACGTTATAAATATATACATAGAAATACTATAAAGAGGAGAGGAGATAGGTAAGGAAATCTTGGATGGAGTAGGGATGAAGAGCAGGGCAGTTTTATAAGGGGGATGAGAAGAGGAACAATAGTGGAATAAATACACAGATATGTAGAGTAAGGTGCCTGACGTTATAAATATATACATAGAAATACTATAAAGAGGAGAGGAGATAAGTAAGGAAGTATTGGATGGAGTAGGGATGAAGAGCGGGACAGTTTTATAAGGGGGATGAGAAGAGGAACGATAGTGGAATAAATACACAGATATGTAGAGTAAGGTGCCTGACGTTATAAATATATACATAGAAATACTATAAAGAGGAGAGGAGATAAGTAAGGAAGTATTGGATGGAGTAGGGATGAAGAGCGGGACAGTTTTATAAGGGGGATGAGAAGAGGAACGATAGTGGAATAAATACACAGATATGTAGAGTAAGGTGCCTGACGTTATAAATATATACATAGAAATACTATAAAGAGGAGAGGAGATAAGTAAGGAAGTATTGGATGGAGTAGGGATGAAGAGCGGGACAGTTTTATAAGGGGGATGAGAAGAGGAACGATAGTGGAATAAATACACAGATATGTAGAGTAAGGTGCCTGACGTTATAAATATATACATAGAAATACTATAAAGAGGAGAGGAGATAAGTAAGGAAGTATTGGATGGAGTAGGGATGAAGAGCGGGACAGTTTTATAAGGGGGATGAGAAGAGGAACGATAGTGGAATAAATACACAGATATGTAGAGTAAGGTGCCTGACGTTATAAATATATACATAGAAATACTATAAAGAGGAGAGGAGATAGGTAAGGAAGTATTGGATGGAGTAGGGATGAAGAGCGGGACAGTTTTATAAGGGGGATGAGAAGAGGAACGATAGTGGGATAAATACACAGATATGTAGAGTAAGGTGCCTGACGTTATAAATATATACATAGAAATACTATAAAGAGGAGAGGAGATAAGTAAGGAAGTATTGGATGGAGTAGGGATGAAGAGCGGGACAGTTTTATAAGGGGGATGAGAAGAGGAACGATAGTGGGATAAATACACAGATATGTAGAGTAAGGTGCCTGACGTTATAAATATATACATAGAAATACTATAAAGAGGAGAGGAGATAAGTAAGGAAGTATTGGATGGAGTAGGGATGAAGAGCGGGACAGTTTTATAAGGGGGATGAGAAGAGGAACGATAGTGGGATAAATACACAGATATGTAGAGTAAGGTGCCTGACGTTATAAATATATACATAGAAATACTATAAAGAGGAGAGGAGATAAGTAAGGAAGTATTGGATGGAGTAGGGATGAAGAGCGGGACAGTTTTATAAGGGGGATGAGAAGAGGAACGATAGTGGAATAAATACACAGATATGTAGAGTAAGGTGCCTGACGTTATAAATATATACATAGATATACTATAAAGAGGAGAGGAGATAGGTAAGGAAGTATTGGATGGAGTAGGGATGAAGAGCGGGACAGTTTTATAAGGGGGATGAGAAGAGGAACGATAGTGGAATAAATACACAGATATGTAGAGTAAGGTGCCTGACGTTATAAATATATACATAGATATACTATAAAGAGGAGAGGAGATAGGTAAGGAAGTATTGGATGGAGTAGGGATGAAGAGCAGGGCAGTTTTATAAGGGGGATGAGAAGAGGAACGATAGTGGAATAAATACACAGATATGTAGAGTAAGGTGCCTGACGTTATAAATATATACATACAAATACTATAAAGAGGAGAGGAGATAGGTAAGGAAATCTTGGATGGAGTAGGGATGAAGAGCAGGGCAGTTTTATAAGGGGGATGAGAAGAGGAACGATAGTGGAATAAATACACAGATATGTAGAGTAAGGTGCCTGACGTTATAAATATATACATACAAATACTATAAAGAGGAGAGGAGATAGGTAAGGAAATCTTGGATGGAGTAGGGATGAAGAGCAGGGCAGTTTTATAAGGGGGATGAGAAGAGGAACGATAGTGGAATAAATACACAGATATGTAGAGTAAGGTGCCTGACGTTATAAATATATACATACAAATACTATAAAGAGGAGAGGAGATAGGTAAGGAAATCTTGGATGGAGTAGGGATGAAGAGCAGGGCAGTTTTATAAGGGGGATGAGAAGAGGAACGATAGTGGGATAAATACACAGATATGTAGAGTAAGGTGCCTGACGTTATAAATATATACATAGAAATACTATAAAGAGGAGAGGAGATAGGTAAGGAAGTATTGGATGGAGTAGGGATGAAGAGCGGGACAGTTTTATAAGGGGGATGAGAAGAGGAACGATAGTGGAATAAATACACAGATATGTAGAGTAAGGTGCCTGACGTTATAAATATATACATAGAAATACTATAAAGAGGAGAGGAGATAGGTAAGAAGCATAAATATTTCGAGTCCTATTGAATACTGGATTTCATCTCCAAGAAAATCCGAAAAAATCTCAATTTTTGTGTAGTTTCTGTATCATAGACTAAATACAAAAAGTATCAGTTATTTTAAACTTTAACCAAATCTGAAAGGTGACATCAAATTTGGTTTTCGTACTTTTTTGTAAATAGTACATATACTGGTGGTAGGTCTAGGTCTGGGTGGGTACCACCGCAGCTCTTATTTCAACCGCCAAATAGTAGTGTGCGAACATTACTGTGTTCCGGTTTGAAGGGCGCTGTAGCTAGTGTAATTACTGCGGTAACAAGACTTAACACCTTATGTCTCAAGGCGACGAGCGCAATGTGGTGCAGTGTGTACCATCTTAACTAGCACCGCGTTGTCATGGGCAAGCGTATCACTTACCATCAGGTGAACGTCACGCTCGTCTCGTCGCATGGTAGCATAAATAAAAAAAAGTACAATTACAGAGCTGACCGGTTCTCCGACTTTTTCCAGCTGCTAACCTCTTGTGGAACAACCTGCTGGAACCTGTCGGCAATAAGTCGGACAACGTGCCGCCTGTTCTGCTCAAGTCGTTCCGCTGCCCCACGCCCAACGCACCCTTCTTCTTCACCGCGCAGAATTCCAAGACTTACATGGAGACCGGCCGACAGGAGGGCGCCGACGAATTATGACACAAACAGATTGTTAGTTAAACGCGACTGATGTTATATTGTAAAAAACGTATCAAGAAGATCGCTTCCTTACTCTTAATCCGTCGGGATTATAAAACAGTTCAGAACTGAACATTAGTGAAAGGTTACCATAAAATCTATTCTAATTTATTTTACTGTACGAAGTAAAAATAATAAGAAAAAAATGAATGTTTCTCGTTTAAGAAAGTGATAACAAAGAGCTTAAAGAATTTTGCTATTAACTTACCGATACATTTAATAATATAATTTCACTATAAGTTTGAAGTATTCGAATTAAAAAGTAAAACTATGATTAGTTATACATTGCTCAATTTCCTAGTCTTTTACATTAAAAATTATATAAATTCTTACAACAACAAGCTCAAGATGTCGGTTAAGCAACAATAAGGGTATGTGTATATATAACACCGATGAAACGCGAACTGCCGCTGAAACGATTAAATCTGAACTAAAAGTTGTATAACATGTTTACTAACTTTTAAAAATGACTTGTTAAAATATTAAGGTTAAACGCGACGGTAATTTTGTCCAAATGTCTAGGTGTTAATCGTTTTTAGTGAATTACAGTTTAAACGGAATCACGCAGGTTCCGAAGTGTTGTTTGCTTAAATTATATTTCTTTCAGACCGCTTCGGTTACTCGGGGTCAGTAGTTCGCGAACTGTATGCCAGTTAAATTACTAGCTAAATTATACATCATCTGATTACATTGTCATATCTTTAATATAATGAACTCCATAACATTATCAGTTTCAATAAAGAATGAAAAAAACACAACGCTCTTAATTTTCGGAGCCTTCTCCAACAAGGAGACGAGGCCGGTTATTATCCGGCCAAGTGCGAGTTGATGAAAAAAATGTATACGGATAATTGTTAAACGTATTTTAGCTCAAGATTTTTGAACCGAAAAGTATTTTTCTTTGTAATTCTGAATGCAATAGCGGACGTTATCACACTACTATGTACAAAGTACACAAATCGCGTGTATGATACAGTATTGCATATAAATTATTGTTTCCTTTATTAGTAAGCAAAACATAGAGTTAATGTAACAAGTTGTCGGAATCACATTAATCATTTTGTTGTGTAAAAATACCTCATTACTGCTTAGGTTTTTCACTCAAGCCAAAATATTAGAAATTATTACTTAACGGTAAATATGTTTAATTTAAATAAGTATAAATCTTTCTTGTATGGGAAGGAGTGCGAAATCAGAAGCATTATTCTTTACCAATAATGTAATGCGCGTTCCGTTTCTCGTCTATAACACTTGATATGATAAATATATAAAAAGATTTATATAATAATAGTTGCACGTCACAGGGACGCCGGCTTGAATTGCAATACCACTTTTTTTTTTTTTGTAAATGTTTTTACGGCTCTGGATACGAGTCCTTTTGAGCCCTTGCAATACCACATGTATCCAAAATTGCCAGGATAAATGTTTTGCTAGTGTTGCCACTTGTATGAAATTAAGTTTATCAAATAATTGGTATTCATTTGTAAATAAAACATTAACATTTTCCTATTAAAATTTTCTAAAAAATATTGCGATCAGTCGTTTTACAGTTTCATCTAGTTATGTATGTTAGTGCCATTAACATTTATTTAATTTTACTTTGGATCAATTACTGTGTATTTGTAATAAAACATATGTATTTTGTAAATAAAATATTTTTATAACAAAGATTTTAAAGTTATTATTATTAAGAATTTTTGGTAATCTCTTTTATATAAGTAACAAATGAAAAGTTTAATGATATAATGTGAAAAAATATAGCAAACCTGGTTCTTCGATGTATGTTAGTCAACTTCAACTTCAGGCGCTTTTAATATTATATTAGATTTTTATGGTTTCTTCAATTTTAAAATATTAACAAGAGTTTTAATTTTAAAAATGCAATTTTTTTCTGTAAATATTTGCTTTATAAAAAAGCTTCTTTGTATTGACAAGGATCCGGTCCAAGTACTTGTTCACAGACATGTCGATGAAGTTATAAACAGTGATGAAGTTATTGTAAAAGCGATTCAATAATTTAAACATACGTCAAGAAAAATTGCAGTTAAAATTCTATTATTTTTTGAAACTGTGCCAAAAGTTGGCACGAATCCTTTGCCTTAAACAGCGTGCTTCAAATTACTAGTTACGGAATATCATGTATCTTAAAACTATAATATTTTCAGCTGTTGTCCAAGATTGTTAAAAAAAATAGACAAACATAATGATGTCGAGAACTTCTAAACAATATGCGGGTGGAAGTAAATTGGAAAACATCTTTTCTCATCCTGAGACTATTTTAAAAAATATCGGGGTATTCTATAAATTGACAGTTTTATTGGTTAATAATGAATCTGCTTTCTAAATAGAGAACATATTAAATATAGACCTAATTATCGAGTGTCAAAGAAGAGTTAACCTATTTATTCTACTGTTCCCAGCTTCGCTCTTTATAAGCGATGAAGCGAGACAGATGGCGCCACTGACAGACGACTACTAAATCAAGAGTCGTGCCCCATCTCCGTGTCATTATCCCATTTGGTTTTTTACATACATACCAGTCAAACAATGCTGGGTGATTTCACGGTACGTTTGCCAGCGGGCCGAGCCTTCGTCGGAATATATTCCTTATTACTAAACTGCTTGTTTATAGATAATACTTTATATGTATATATAGCAAGCAGGAATAACAATATGTCTAGGATAACCAATAAAATATTTTAGTTTTAAGATCGCAATTAAGAATTCAACATTAAGCTACAGTTGTATAACAAGGGAAGTTTCATAGTTGTGATTAACGAATTTTTTTACGCAACATAAATAAACGAGAGAGAATATATATTTATTAAAATCTGTACATATTAGCCTTACTTACAGTATATGTACTAGACGTATTTGTATGTAATTATTATAATTTATATATTACTATATGTAATAATATTCTTTTATTTTTATTTTTAAAACTTTGTACAAACTAACAACAATGGTTACACAGAAATGGAATGGTACAGGCGAGCTTAACTCACAATGAGTTTTATACCAGCTAACCTTAGCGAAAAAGAAAAGTTGTATAGTGGTAGTTAATGTACAATAAAGAGTTTAAATATACTATATTTAATATACATGTGTAAAACATGTCTTTTTTACAAATATGATACTGCACCTTCTCTTTACTTCTCTGTTTAACGTTATTGTGGACAGGAAGAGAATGCCCTATGGCGTTAAGACCGCCTTTTTATACATTTTTTTGTTTGTGTGCAAAGAAAGCTTCAAATAAATGAATAATAAATAAAACAAATGTGAAGATTAAGACTAGTATCTGATAGTAAGTTATAAGCTTGCCTATGATAAACTGGGGCTGGTGAAGATTTTTATACAGCAGCAAATCCCGATCGACGAATTGCGACATAAAGTGATGTCTCATTACGAGATTTTTTTTTAATTATGAATATTATTAAAGTATCTAAGAATTAGATAACTAGTAAATTATTTTGCCTTATCAAAGAGTTTCTATGAGATTTTTCAAACGCAAGAAAGAGCGAGTAAACGATACATCACGGCAAACTGGCAACACAAACAACTGCGTTATAATATACTGAATATTCATTTGTACAAAGTTAAACAGATTTGCGCTAAATATAAATCCATTTGAACCGTGCAAAACAAACTGTGATTAGATGACTCACAGCGGTCATAACGCCGGGGCGACGTGAACTTTACTGCGCTGCAGTAAGAGCGGTTGTGGCGTGCAATCGGTGCCATATGGTCTAGCTATTTCTAATTAAGTACAGTCAGCTCAATCGATAGACCACATATGGTGCCGCCGGCCCAAGTGCAAGGAGTCAATTGGCTCCAATTGCTCTGCTATCTTTCTATCCACTCTTATTGTTCACCATCAGAACTTCAAAAGAAAACTGACAAACACACAATTGTATCACAGTTAGTATACAATTCATAATTGTTTTTTTTTTTATACTACTATGCGACGAGACGAGCAAGACATTCACCTGATGGTAAGTGATACGCTTGCCCATGACAACGCGGCGCTAGTTAAGATGGTACACACTGAACCACATTGCGCTCGTCGCCTGGAGACATATGGTGTTAAGTCTCGTTACCCCAGTAATTACACTAGCTACAGCGCCCTTCAAACCGGAACACAGTAATGTTTGCACACCACTATTATTATATATATTACACTATAATTGACTGAACCTGACTGTCATTGTAGATAATTTACTGCTGGTAGGTCTCTGTTGTCGGAGACCGTCTAGGTACCACCGCAGAGACAATTTCAACCGACAAACAGTAGTATGCAAATATTATTGTGTTCCTGTTTGAATGGTGTTAAAACTAGTGAAATTACTGGGGTAACGAGTCTTAGCACCTTACATCTCAAGGCGACGAGCGCAATGTGGTGCAGTGTGTAACATCTTAACTAGACGTTATGGGCAAGCGTATCACTTACCATCAGGTGAACGTCTTACTCGTCTCGTTGATACGTCGAATAAAAAAAAATACTTTGCTGTGGTGGTTAGCCACGTAGTGCCGTTTCCCTTTCCTTATAAAACAATGGTCCCTGATATGGTATATGATACAAATCCGGGCCATCAGCTCCACCCGATTAGCTATTGCCCTATATAACAAATCTGCCGTAGCAACAGCTTTACATTGCTTCTATTGTCTAAAAAGCATAACATTCTACACCTATTACCAGGTGGTAGGTCTCTGTTGCCGGAGACCGTCTAGGTACCGCCGCAGCTCCCATTTCAACCGCCAAATAGTAGTGTGCGAACATTACTGTGTTCCGGTTTGAAGGGCGCTGTAGCTAGTGTAATTACTGGGGTAACGAGTCTCAACACCTTATATCTTAACGACGAGCGCAATGTGCTGCAGTGTGTACCATCTTAACTAGACGTTATGGGCAAGCGTATCACTTACCATCTGGTGAACGTCTTGCTCGTCTTGTCGCATAGTAGTATAAAAAAAAAACCTATACCATCTATAATTTATAGTCACTTAATATATATAAATAGTGATTTTGAAGTCGTGATATAATGAGCTAACACCTCATTCTTCTGTGATGTTAAAGGTTCTACTCTATGTCAATTGTAAGCTTTTTACTTAAACGTAACTAAGTTAGCAAAGCTGATAGCAGTGTATGATGGTGCGTAGTTTTGATCCCCATTAAGCTTAAACTTCCAATGAAGAGAAACGTCGTTTCGAAACCAAAATGTTTCTAGAGCTACTTCCGAGGACTTGTTTAATCCGTACTTAACTAGCATTCAAGAATTGAGCTGATTTTAATTAAGTTAGTGTAAAGTGAAATTCCATTGGACTCGTATGAAAGTAATACGGTTAAAAATAAAAGTTATAGAGCAAAAAAATATATAATAGAGCCAAAAAATCAATGCGATATAAAACAAACACGCGATAGGGTCAAGGTTCCGTACAGATGTCTGCAACCCTCTGACACACGCTCATCTCCACCCCTGTAGGGTCTCCACGAAGACACAACTTGAGAGGCATATTTTTTATTTAAAAGTTGACCCTCAAGTTGAAGTTAACCTCTATTCGATGAAGACTTGAAAAAGAAGTCCTTTCTTCTCATTCGACAATATTTGACATATAAACAAACATGTTCAAACTTATGAAGAGTATGAATTTTTATAAGTCAGTGCAAAGTAATGTTTTTTGATTGATAAGACAGTAAACTAACTGTGAGATAAAATGGCCCGGATAAAGTATTAGCGGTTAGGTCTTTATTTATAGATTTTTAACATACTTTTTGGTT
The DNA here is from genome assembly GCA_029286795.1 of Byasa hedistus. NCBI lineage: Eukaryota > Metazoa > Arthropoda > Insecta > Lepidoptera > Papilionidae > Byasa > Byasa hedistus. The sequence continues at coordinate 9,802,216 of JAGSMW010000002.1, forward strand.
TAACAAAGAAATTTAACATTAATATGATTATTTTCCAATATCAGTATCATATAATCATCTCTTCTCTACTACAACATTGTGTTATAATATTTTTTATAATAAATATCCGACTACAAGAGGTACGTTTTCAGAATAAATATTCATTCGTAATTTATCATATTATTGTATATACATAAACAGCCCACTCAAGTTCCCACTGCTGGGACTCAGAGTGTACTCTCTCGAGGAGAGAATTAAAGTTATACAATACTGACTGTTAATATAAAATTGTAGATTAAACGTTCAAAGTCAAAGTCAAAGTTAAAATTTTTATTCAACATGGGAACAATAGTTCACTTATTGAACGTCAAAATCTACCAGCCATTCGCAAAACAAATGCCACGCACCTGAGAAGAATGGGCAAGAAACTCAGCGGGCTATATATATATGTATTTTTTTTTGTCTTCTTCATTTTTAAATGTCTTACACGTACTGACACACACTGCTTGAGAATCAGCGCCATTTATTTCCACACATCTTTATCATTTAAATAATCGTTAACACTATAATACGTTTAGAAGTAAAGTGCATCTAAATTATTGGACTAATATTTTGCTACGTTTTCGTTCTGCTTTCAGCACTTCCGGGAGGAATATTTCTTTTTAGATATTTCAGTAAATGTATTAGTCATATTCATGGCGGATGTCTTCAGCAGGACCGGGGCATGTCGGGACACACTACACCACTCGCGTGTACTCACATCCTTATTGTTACATTCGTCTCGTAAGTTCTAAACGATATCGTTTCACTATCGCATCCAATTAATACATATACTGCACGCATAAATTATTAATACATACAAATAAACGTTTAATTTTTAATCAACTAATTGTTTACTTAGAGCCGTGATAGCCTAGTGGTTTGAACGCCGGCCTTCCACTGCAAAGGTACCGGGTTCGAATCTGGCGTGCACCAATGAATTTTTCAATTCACGTGCAGTTAGTATAACACCAACTAATATCACGCGCTTTGACGGTGAAGGAAAACATCGTGAGGAAACCTGCATATCTATGCCATGACCATCAGTGGTCAGACTAGTATGTAAAATGGAGAAGACAATGGCAACACCACTCCATTATAACTGCCAAGAGAGTCGTCGTGTGTTTCAATAAAAACATGATGACCACGACCCTCAGTCATGAGGAAATACGACTTAGACGAGAATTGCTTACTTATTTAAAACAAATACGTTTTTAATACTAACAAAAATCCCAACTTTCACAACGACGAAGAAAAATAAAAGTTCTATTGTTTGATACAAGATTAAAGCCAAAAAAATGTATGAAAAGGTATGAAAACAAAATAGATTGTTATAAAAACAATTTATTATATTAGCAACAACGCATGTATATATTTACATCATTATTTGCTATCCTCAATAATCTACACATCGTTCGTTCTTGTGCTGCCTTCATACAGCGACTTCCCGCAACCTTCATCTTCCATCTATCTTACCAACGCTAGAAGTGTGTTTCTAGAATATACAAGGATAGTGGTGGTAAGTTTATATTGAGATCGCTAGCTCGCTGTTGGATCGCTGACTGCGCACAGAATAGTCCGTGCGCGTACACGACGTCAATATAAAAGCGGCCGTGGTCCCGGGTTCCCCACAGTCCGGCCCGGTGCGTTGCCTCGCGAACTCGCCACGCCACACTCGCTCCTAAACACTACGACATAAAGACTACCATTACCAAACCAACATGGTAAGTTAGATTTTTATTTTATTACTTCGTACATACATATAAAAACTGCTTACACGGAATTGGTGCAGCACAGACGAAATTGACACTAACCGAGTTTTCTATCAAATAACCATAGTAATATAAAAAACCTATGTGAAAATACTTTAGCATGTACAATTAGTAAGGAAAAAACTAGAATGTAAGTACTTAAATATAATTCTACGATATACAATATTAGATCTTTATAAAGGTTTATATTTTTTAAACATTCTCGAAACTTCTGTGACGCTTCTCTTAATGAAACAGCTGCACAAACAAAACTTACAACAAAATTTTCAATCAATGCCTTGAAATAATTAAGTATATTTTCGTGAAACTAATTTCGTAATAAATTTAAAAAATAAGTCTTTTTTATTTAATCAAATTATGTTTATTTTCTAAGGCACTCGTTTTTAAAGCAAAAAGTATGCAATGATAATATATAAAAGCCATAATTCTTTCAATGATACTTAAAATAGTTTGTCTGTGCTCTAAAAAAAAAGGATTTTTAAAATTTTATTGTACTCATGTTAATCAGAAATCGGAAATGTAACATTTTATAAATGTATTTATTAATATATTATGTATTATAAATCATTTTAATATTAAACCACAGATTAAAAATATTTATCATATATACGCCGTCGTTTTCAATATTTTGTTATTTTATTTAAATTTCGGGATTTTTTACCCGAAGTGGCATATTGTGCTATCCGCCTGTAGTAACCTTTAATTCTTTTAATAATTTATTTATTTTTTGTTTAAAAACTATATTTGCACACAAAGAAAAATGTCCAAAAAGGCGGACTTAATGCCATAGGGCATTCTCTCCCAGTCTACCATAGGTTGAGCAGAGAAGATAAATAAGGGAGCATTATTTTTGTAGTTGAGTATAATTACATATAGTACAATATAAAACACAATAATAGTAGTGGACACAACTATGATTGGTACATATGTTATAGGAAATGTTAGTGTTATACATTGGCTGAAGCATACACATATATATAAATGATGGCTGATATAAGTACAGAAAAGGAGGAGAAGAGCATATATCATAGTGACAAGTAGTGTTGCCACAACATTCGCTTAATTTAATGCAATATAAAACTAATAATTAAATTACTTATAAACTAACGTCATTCAAATTCACCATAGATTTTTTCTAAATATGGTAATATCTGCAACAGCTTAAAACGGGGAAGCGTTATAGAGGCACAACCCAATGTATGCTTTCAAACCCTTTCAGAATGTCTCCTATAAATTGTGCTAGGCCTGTACAACAAAATTACTGCCCTCTGTCGCCGCAGACCTTCTACCACGGCAGTGACTATTTAAACCGACAAGCAGTAGTGTGCAAACATTACTGTGTTCCAGTTTGAAGGGCGCTGTAAGCTAGTGAAATTACTGCGGTAACGAGACTTAAGATATCACAAGCAGATGTTGCTTAAGCGTATCTCTATACCATGAAATAAAAGAAATTATCTATAAGCAAGATGTTTGCCTGCAAAAACTTCCAAACGTTCTTACGTCTATCTACTACACGAGCTGCACTATACATTTACTTTTATTTTTTTCTCTTTGTTTAATCTGTTTTTATAAGTTAACGTAAAATATTTGGTTTTGAATATCAATGTTTTCTTTTTTGAGGTTATGATTTTTTTTTTTTTTTTGTTTGTGTATTTTAATTTGATCATTATAGGGAAGACACTGCCTTCTGCAACACAGCGAAAGCTAAAGCAGAAGGCAGGGACTCCACTGTTGATGTAAAATGCAATTTTAGTAATTAAATATTTTTGAATTTTGAATTTGAATTAAAACTCAAATTTACGGATTTTATCGCGTTTATTATTTAAATTTGTTTATTCCCGACGTTTCGCCGAGTCCTCCCGTGACCATGACTGCTGCAAAGCGGTCGAAACGTCGGGAATAAACAAACAAATAATAAACGCGATAAAATCCGTAAAATTGAGTTTTAATAAATGTATAACATTCGCGGAAATATAAGAAATTATTATGTGAAGCAATTATTATTAATATATTTCCGTTGTACTATTCGTTAAAACTACTTCTCGTTTTTAACATTAAACTTTAATGCCTGTAGTATACTGCCGAGTAAGGTATAGTGAATTAAATGCATTGCGAACAGTAAGAAAATTGAAAAATAGTATGTTCTGCTTCTGTTGAGTCAGTAATAAAAGTGACTATTATAATATGTTTTCAAATAAAACACAATAAATAATAAAATCTACACCAATTATAAAAAAGAGGACCATAAACACTAAATTGAAGATGGCAACACTAAAATCACGATTTAGTCCAATTTAACCGGTTTCTCCATTTTTACTATCTTTGTGCTAATGCTGTCCTTTATGAGGACTTCATGTCATACACTCTGTTCTAGAATATTTCTTTTTCTGTTCACAAACCCTCATATTAAATTTTCCTTCTCTCCAACAATATGCACTCCCGGACACATCTATCGGCCCACCTAGTGTTTAAAAGTTTTAACGGTGCCTAGCTAAAAATAAATGTTAGGTGGAGCAATGAGTTTTAATGCAGTTTTAAAGCTGATTTTTTGGTCCATCTTTATGTATGTTTTTTTTTAATTTTGAATTCAGGGTTATGAAAAAAAAACGAAAATTCGAGTCTGTTCAATGTTTTCAACGACCCAGGAATGGAGAAAACTTTTTTAATTCGCACAAGTTGGATTTTTTTTTATGTGTCCGATTATTGGTACCTTAAAAAGGCAAATCTAAACTTAGAGCCAGTTTTGACCAAAAAATATGGATACTCTGCCTGAAATTGTCGCCCAAGTTGTAAAACTTCTGCCGGCCAAATCAATTCGAAATTTAAAAAAAAACCTACATAGGGGTTGACCAATAAATCTGCTTCAAAACTGCATTAAAACTTATTGCTCCACCTAACATTTATTTTTAACTAGACACCGTCGAAACTTTAAACACTGGGTGGTGGGCCGGTAGATGTGTCCGGGAGTATACCATTTTTCGTTAATCTTTCTTTCCATTCAAACGTTCTCTTTCATCATTCTCCAGCGTCATACGAGTTTTCCTGCGTGATAATCATCGTCCACGTTTCGATGTCAAATAATACTACCTGGAAATCTATACTACAAGCTTAGCACAAATTGATCTAGAAATTCAGGCATTTAATATATTACAAATTAAATGCAAGGATAATATGGAAGAATGTAATAACGTACTTGTTTAAATATTTATATGTCTCATTACAACAGTGACTTTACTAGACATAGTGATTATATTTTGCACTACTGTAATACAACTATATTATTAATAAGTTATGTTTAATTAGGCCAGTAGGTATCGAATTATTTGTATTACGCAAAACAATACGCAATCCGTCTGCGGTTTGTTTGAGGTTGACATCTTAATTCCAACACACCCCATAACAGCTGGTAACTTATGAAGTGATTTGTTTTAATGATTACTTCATAAACTTTAAAAGTAAATCAGAAATATAGTAAACTCAATGATATTTTGTTAAAATTAGTTTAGTGACCCACACCTGACAAAAGTTAACAAGATATATTAACGTTTAAGGTTACTACAACTTTTTTGTCAGTTGTTCGTCTGTTTGATACGACGGCTACTTTTTATTGTTTGTTGGATTCTGGTTATGGAAATTAATTAATCAGTAGCCTATAGACGCCCACTGCTGGACTAAGGATAATGATAATAATAAGGGCATTATGCAGCGGAGGATAATAACAAGAGCAATATGATAATAAAGAGTATAGCCCTCCCCATTGCTCTTGGGGTGACTTTCTACCATCAACCCGTGGGTGTGTAAAAATTATTGTTCCAGCTTGAAATAGCTAGTGAAATTACTAAAGAGTGTTTTCTCTTTGCGTTTTGAAGCGATGCTGTATAAATATTTACTAGAACACCATTCTTATAAAGTAGACACAATATTTTCTTGTTACTTAATGAAAAATACAGCAATAATAGTCCAGAACTGAGTATTTCCCATCACTGACTTTGAAATATAATCAATTACGCTTTTTTCGTAGCCAGATAAAGCACTTAAAAATAATTCGAAGACATCTTAAAATAATTTAAATGATTGTAACAATATCTTAAATAAAGGTTGCATTTATAAAACGGAAACGATAGAAGAAATTCAATGAATTATTCTAAAGGTTATTCCGCATTTGGGCCGCGTGTTAAATAAATTACTGACTCTCTGGGAGAGACGGCCTTAATACTGGCGGTAGTTACATTAAAGGGGATTGTTTTTACATGATATAAAGTTTAAATAGAAATTGCGACCCCAATATTATAATAAAACAGTGGAAGGATGTCTGCGCTGCCGGGCGTGCGCAATCGCATTGTCCAACTGAACAATAAGAGGAAGTGTATCTACGCAATGCACTTTTACATTTCTTAACAAAGAGAAAGATTTGGATACCTAATCCATTCGCAGGACTTTCTTAACCAATCTTAATAAAGATAGTATTAAATTATCATCCCAGTCTTTCTATATTGCCTTATTTTTTCTTTTGAAGACACTCATTATGTTCCATTAACTTGAAGCTGAACTTTTAACAACATAAGGATGGTTACTTGCCGAGCTCCTAGTAGCTCCGGTGGTGATGATTCTTCTAAATCGTATTTTTTTTTTATACTACTTTGCGATGAAACGAGCAAGACGTTCACCTGATAGTAAGTGATACGCTTGCCCATGACAACGTGGTGCTAGTAAAGATGGTACACACTGCACCACATTGCGCTCGTCGCCTTGAGACATAAGGTGTTAAGTCTCGTTACCCCAGTAATTACACTAGCTACAGCGCCCTTCAAACCGGAACACAGTAATGTTTGCGGTGGTACCCATCCAGACGGTCTCCGACAACAGAGACCTACCACCTGGTCAAATTATAATTGGTCAAGTATTTCCTCATGACTGAGGGTCGTAGTCATCATGTGTGATGAAACACACGTCTTATTTGTCAGTTATAATGGAGTGGTATGCCATAGCCTTCTCCATTTCACATACTAGTGCGAGCACGGATGGTCATGACATAGATATGCAGGTTTCCTGACGATGTTTTCCTTCACCGTCAAAGCACGTGATGTTAGTTGGTGTTATACTAACTGCACATAAATTTAAAAATTCATTGGTGTAAGCCATTCGAACCCGGTACCTTCGGAGTGGAAGGTCGGCGTTCAAACCATTAGGCTATAATGGCTTTCTATAGGATCGGGTAATATGTAATGCCTTGCCTTGAAAATGAAGTGAAGCTATGTAAAAAAAAATCTCTTATACGCCGATGATTTGAAAATTCTAAGTAAAGTAAATAATGACAATGATGCACTACGGATACAATATGACCTCAACCTATTTAAGGACTACTGTCTTGCTAATAAACTTGACTTGAATGTAGCTAAATGCTGCGTATGCTCATACTCTCGGAAACGTAACATTCTCATATTCAATTATAAAATAAATAATATTGCTGTGCCTCGCGTAAATGAAATGCGGGACTTGGGAATATTGTTCGATTCTAAATTGCTTTTTGCAGAGCATATTAATAATATTTGCACCAGGGCTTCTAAGGCACTAGGGTTTATTCTTAGATTATCTTCTGAATTTAAAAACGTAAAAACTCTCAAAATTCTCTATTGCTCTTTCGTTCGTAGTCATCTTGAATATTGTTCTCAGATATGGAGTCCTATATATAATATTCATGTCAAACGTATAGAATCTATTCAGAAACGATTTCTGAGATTTTTGCAATTTCGATGTAACGCCAAGACGACCAACTACTTGAATAGTTGTAAAAAATTTCATTTACTTCCTTTATATGAACGTAGACGAATTGCCGATCTGGCATACCTGCATAACATCATGAACAACTATGTCGACTGTCCAGAGCTCCTAGCACTCGTAAGTTTGCGCACACCCTCTTGTTCCCTACGAAATCGTAATCTCTTGCATACTCCGCTAGTAAGAACAAATTATAGACTAAACTCCTATTTCATAAGAGTTGGCAGACACTTCAACTCAGTTTCTTCACTAGTTGATAGTGACTTATTTAACACCTCAGCGTCACAAATGAAAAAGAAACTAAATCAACTTTTTTTTATGGGATGATCACTATAATTAGGCAATCTTTATTACGGTAATTTTCTTTTTTTTTTCTTTTAGCCATTCTTATAATTAATTTAATTTTTTTTTATCTTTATACACACTCCTCTCTACTCTTCTGTCAATGTATACCTATTCCTATCATAGCTGTGTGGACTTGTAATTGGCCTTCCGTATTATTTATGTTTAATTTTTTCCTGTATTAGCTGTAAGTCTACCGAAAAATAAATAAATAAATAAATAAATAAATACATAAGCTTCTAATCACATGATCCAACAACTTTATTATTATGGCGCCGTTTGATTGTGAAAACAATCTGCGGCTGCGGAATTGATATCAATAGAGCTGGTCCCGGAGTTCACGGCAGCGTTAGTTAACGTGTGGATATTAAAGCAAAAATATCTGTAGAATATATAATGTCTACCTTCCTATGACCGATTGTTGCATTCGCAGTTGCAATATGTTTATTGTATTACGTAATAATTCTGTACGCTCGCAATGTTGGCTCACCTTAATATTATTGTATTTCTCGCCTAAGTGAATTGTAAATATTCTTGTGAGAAAATAAAGATTCTATAACCTCATATAAATGTCTGAATTCGATTTTTTTTAAGTACAATAAGCGTGTAGAGTTTCGTGAAAGTATTCCAAATTTAGTCGCCTTTTACAACCCACTAAAAAGGATGCGGGGGGAATGAGGAAATTTGAATAACACTAAATATTATTATGATTTCCTTATTCTCTTATTTTAGTTTAAAATGTTACTTGTAAATAATAGGTTTTTTTATTATTCTCTTTCCTCTGCCATCAGAATTCAAGGATCTCATTTTGCTTCTTCCTACTATATCATTTTATAATGTTTTGCGAAATTAACTTTACTTATTGTTATACATTGGCTGTTATTTATTTTTTTTTATCTTTATACACACTCCTCTCTACTCTTCTGTCAATGTATACCTATTCCTATCATAGCTGTGTGGACTTGTAATTGGCCTTCCGTATTATTTATGTTTAATTTTTTCCTGTATTAGCTGTAAGTCTACCGAAAAATAAATAAATAATTAAATAAATACATAAGCTTCTAGTCACATGATCCAACAACTTTATTATTATGGCGCCGTTTGATTGTGAAAACAATCTGCGGCTGCGGAATTGATATCAATAGAGCTGGTCCCGGAGTTCACGGCAGCGTTAGTTAACGTGTGGATATTAAAGCAAAAATATCTGTAGAATATATAATGTCTACCTTCCTATGACCGATTGTTGCATTCGCAGTTGCAATATGTTTATTGTATTACGTAATAATTCTGTACGCTCGCAATGTTGGCTCACCTTAATATTATTGTATTTCTCGCCTAAGTGAATTGTAAATATTCTTGTGAGAAAATAAAGATTCTATAACCTCATATAAATGTCTGAATTCGATTTTTTTAAGTACAATAAGCGTGTAGTGTTTTCTGAAAGTATTCCAAATTTAGTCGCCTTTTACAACCCACTAAAAAGGATGCGGGAGGAATGAGGAAATTTGAATAACACTAAATATTATTATAATTCAGAGAAACCATTTTCTTTATTGTTTATACCACATACATTTAAAAAACATTTTAAGCAAAGCATTTACTTGTAGTATTTTTTTTTTTTTGTTATTATATATAAATGCGATACGAAAGAGATAGCCGAAGCTGATTGGATGGAAAAAGCAAAAGTTAGAGAGAAATGGAATAGGCTTGAGGAGTTCTTCATGAACAAAGAGATTCCTATTTATATAAAAATGTTATTAAAAAAAATAATAAGAACAATATTTAAGTTAGGAAATAAAGTTAGCTTATAAATAAATAAAATATTTATATAAAAATGTTATTAAAAAAATTAATAAGAACAATATTTAAGTTAGGAAATAAAGTTAGCTTATAAATAAATAAAATATTTATATAAAAATGTTATTAAAAAAAATAATAAGAACAATATTTAAGTTAGGAAATAAAGTTAGCTTATAAGTAAATGAAATATTTATACAAACACTCGCCGCTTCCTAAGTCAGCTCCGTAAACGATGAAAGTTTTAAATGTTTAGTTATATTTAGGCCTATGTCCCGCTGTGGTCGTCCATCAGCTGATGACAGTGATGATTAAAGTTTCAGATCTGTTCATAATTATCTGTCTATCTTATAATCTGACTATATAATAAATCTTATAAAGTGTTGATGATATGATCTGTTCATGGAAACGTAATATAGACCTTAAAACTTAGCGGTAAATATAAGCACTGCAGTGGGAGCTATAACAGGCGTACTAGTTTATTTATTTTTTTTATTTATTTTTTTTATTTTGAATTGATGAAAAAAAAAAACATACATAAAGGTTGATCAATAAATCTGCTTCAAAACTGCATTAAAACTTATTGCTCCACCTATTTTTAACTAGACACCGTAGAAACTTTAAACTCTGGGTGGTGGGCCGATAGATGTGTCCGGGAGTGTATAAATAATAGGTTTAAAGGAATAGATATCAGTTTCGAATACTATTTACAATGCAGGCGGGCACCATTGTGAGCACCTTGTGCACGACGTGCATAGCTCCAGCATGTGCAATGAGCTTGCGAGCATGAGATGCATTGTCTGTACCTCATCATTAGCATGCCCACACTAATCGTTTACTATTTATAATTCAGAGAAACCATTTTCTTTATTGTTTATACCACATACATTTAAAAAAAAAAACATACATAAAGGTTGATCAATAAATCTGCTTCAAAACTGCATTAAAACTTATTGCTCCACCTAACATTTATTTTTTTTATTTTGAATTGATGAAAAAAAAAAAAAAAAAAAAAAAAAAAAACATACATAAAGGTTGATCAATAAATCTGCTTCAAAACTGCATTAAAACTTATTGCTCCACCTAACATTTATTTTTTTTATTTTGAATTGATGAAAAAAAAAAACATACATAAAGGTTGATCAATAAATCTGCTTCAAAACTGCATTAAAACTTATTGCTCCACCTAACATTTATTTTTTTTATTTTGAATTGATGAAAAAAAAAAAAAAACTTGCCGATTCATCGGTCATAATAACGGTCTTGCCGGTCGGCTGCCGGCGCTGTAATCATTTGATCGAGCTTAATAATTACCGACAGCTAATTTGAAATAGTAGAAATAACATTAAAGTTAACTCATTTAAGTCAACATCATAATCATTTCAACCCATTGATTTTCACAGCTTACCTTTAACCTCTGCAAAATCGTAGTATACAAACATAGTATGTTATTAGTAAGAGTCACAAAGAAAGCTGCTGGTGTATCTATACTTTTCTTGAAGGAATCCTTATTTAGTCGACTTTTACGATACACCGAAGGGTCGAAGGATAGGAATATAGAATTACTATGAAAAGAGCAATCAATAACATGATATTGTTAAAGCACTAAATATTTTAACAATTATAAATATCTTCCTGTACATGGTATACAGAGTATGTTTTTTTTTTATTTTGAATTGATGAAAAAAAAACGCAAATTCGAGTCTGTTCATTGTTTTCAACGACCCAGGAATGGAGAAAACTTTTTTATTTCGCACAAGTTGGATTTTTTTTTGATGTGTCCGATTATTGGTTCCATAAAAAGGCAAATCCAAACTTAGAGCCAGTTTTGACCAAAAAATATGGATACTCTGCCTGAAATTGTCGCCCAAGCTGTAAGACTTCTGCCGGCCAAATCAATTCGAAATTATAATAAAAATAAAATATTTATATAAACACTCGCCGCTTTCTAAATCTTTCAGCTTTGTAAACGATGGAAGTTTTAAATGCTTAGTTATATTTAGGCCTGTATCCCGCTGTGGTCGTCCATCAGCTGATGACAGTGATGATTAAAGTTTCAGATCTGTTCATAATTATCTGTCTATCTTATAATAAATCTTATATCTGACTATATAATAAATCTTATATCTGACTATATAATAAATCTTATATCTGACTATATAATAAATCTTATATCTGACTATATAATAAATCTTATATCTGACTATATAATAAATCTTATATCTGACTATATAATAAATCTTATATCTGACTATATAATAAATCTTATATCTGACTATATAATAAATCTTATATCTGACTATATAATAAATCTTATATCTGACTATATAATAAATCTTATATCTGACTATATAATAAATCTTATATCTGACTATATAATAAATCTTATATCTGACTATATAATAAATCTTATATCTGACTATATAATAAATCTTATATCTGACTATATAATAAATCTTATATCTGACTATATAATAAATCTTATATCTGACTATATAATAAATCTTATATCTGACTATATAATAAATCTTATATCTGACTATATAATAAATCTTATATCTGACTATATAATAAATCTTATATCTGACTATATAATAAATCTTATATCTGACTATATAATAAATCTTATATCTGACTATATAATAAATCTTATATCTGACTATATAATAAATCTTATATCTGACTATATAATAAATCTTATATCTGACTATATAATAAATCTTATATCTGACTATATAATAAATCTTATATCTGACTATATAATAAATCTTATATCTGACTATATAATAAATCTTATATCTGACTATATAATAAATCTTATATCTGACTATATAATAAATCTTATAACAATTATAAATATCTTCCTGTACAATGACATACAGAGTATATTTATTTCCGGTTTATGTTTGGTTATATTTAAAACCGCTTTGAGTAAACTTCATAATGAACTATGGGAAACATCAAAATTTTCTCTTCCACGTCTATTTATTTAGAATTCAATTTAATACAGCACAAAGTGTCTTAATCGAAAACATATCCTATCAAACTGCGAGCAATGTTTTAAAAGCAATTTCAACTTAAACCAATCATGTGCACACTGTAAGTTAGACGAAAACAGCCGCGAGGAAACTCGGAATCCTTGTCAGAGTGCGGCGGTACTTTACACCGGGACAGCTTCTGACTCTGTATAAAGCCCAGGTCCGATCGTGTGTGGAGTACTGCTGCCATATCTGGACAGGTGCTGCCAATTACCAACTGGCAGTCCTGGACTCGGTGGAGAGGCGTGCTATGTAAATAGTCGGTGACCAAGAGCTTCTGGATGCAAAACTCGATAGCTTGGGTCACCGTCGTAGAGTAGCTAATCTACCGGTGTTCTATCGAATGCACTTTGGAGAGTGTGCTCAAGAACTGCATGATCTAATACCGCCTTCGCCCTTTTATCATCGGACGTACAGACACACCGCAGGCATCCATCCCTTCGTTGTCGATCTCCCGCGCATTAGGACTAAGCGTTTCGCTTCGTCCTTCATAATGCGTACAGCGAGGGAGTGGAACAGTCTGCCGGCGTCAGTGTTTCCGTCCAGGTATGATGTGGGGGTCTTCAAGAAAAGAGTGAACAGGCTTCTTCTAGACTAGTGCGCTTTACCACCTAGATTACATCGCCGCTTACCATCAGGTGGGATCGTAGTCAAGCACTAGTCTATCTTAAAAAAAAAATACACATAAGAGTTGATCGTAAGACGGTAATAAAAGATTTTGTTAAAAAATAAAAATATGTGAACTTTTGGTTTTTGAACTAAAAGTTTGAGCTTTACCTAATAAACCAGAGTCCTCCAAATATATTCAAGTATTTAACAATATCAGTATTAAAAAGGTTTGGAGTGTATGTGTGCTTGTATTTTGACTGTGGTATTTGTGTTGTATGTACGAATGTGTGTAATTACATTAATTAGATTGTAAAATAAATAGTGGCAACACTTAAAGTATACCATATAAGAAAAACGACGGAGACGTTAATTAACTTACGCTTTTACCTTTTTAATATACGTACATATATACTGTTAATTATAAAACCACGTTTTCATGTTAAATTTGCTTATTTTAAAGTGGTTCCATGACCAATATTTAAATTAGTTTTGTTTGTCTGAAAAATCATAGTACCCTCGTTTCATGGATCACAAGTCAATAAAAAATCTATCCAATAACTATCTTTCGCTTGAAATACACAATAACGATTCAACAAAATATTAGAAACGGTTTTTGTTTGAAAAGCGATAACGAATTTGAAATTATAAATCTTCAATTGAACAAAATGAAACACCTCAATTGAGATAACGGTTTATTCCAATTTCCGGACGCCATTTTGAATGTTTTTGGTTGTAATTGTAATTTAACTTTCTTTTGTCTCAACGCAGATTAAGCCTATTGCATCGTGTTAAGTTACAATCACCGATTTTTATATAATACTAGCTGACCCGACAGACTTCGTTCTGTCAAAAAAATTGGAATGTGGCAGTTTTTTGTTCTTACCTATTTTATAGCCGGCGCAAAAAAATCTGGACTGAACCGTCACTCTGGTGTTAGGGCGGTGTGTGGGGTTCAGCTCTATATATGTTCATCTAATAACTAATATTTAAATATTAGTGGGTTCCAGAAGAGTGGCCAAAGTTATAATTATAGTACATAAATTATATTTACTATTATTATTTTATTAGGAACAAATAACTGTCACATTCCAAATCTTTTTGACAGAATGTAGTCTATCAAGTCCGCCGGATGGTAACGCGGATTGTGCGCGACTGATGTAATGTCGTGAAAACGAATGCATTTTATGTCGCGCGCCGAAACTAAAACAAAAGAAATAATACCGCGAAGGGGGGCTTTTGTAGCCGACCAAATGAAAAATCAGTAAGAATGATCTTTAGCTATTACATTTTGTGACTATCTATTTATTTCATTTGTTTTAATTTCGGCTCGCGGCGATCTTCCGACGCGCATACGCATACCGTTTTGATAGAATAATTGAATTTGAACTTTGTGCAGCTGTAATAAAGTGCAAATTGACTCTTTAGCGTTACGAACGCACCTACATTGCTTAGACAGCAGTGAAAGCTTGTTATTTAATATGAACTTTTGTTTGTTTGTTTCTGGTTTCTGGTTTACAGGTTTACTGGTTTACTGGTTTCTGGTTACTGGTTTACAGGTTTACTGGTTTCTGGTTACTGGTTTACAGGTTTACTGGTTTACTGGTTTACTGGTTAATGGTTTACTGGTTTACTGGTTTACTGGTTTACTGGTTTATGGTTTACTGGTTACTGGTTTACTGGTTTACTGTTTACTGGTTTACTGGTTTACTGGTTTACTGTTTACTGGTTTACTGGTTAATGGTTTACTGGTTTACTGGTTTACTGGTTTATGGTTTACTGTTTACTGTTTACTGGTTACTGGTTACTGGTTTACTGGTTTACTGGTTACTGGTTTACTGGTTACTGGTTTATGGTTTACTGTTTACTGGTTTCTGGTTTCCTGGTTTCTGGTTTCTGGTTCTGGTTTCTGGTTACTGGTTTACAGGTTTACTGGTTTACTGGTTTACTGGTTTACTGGTTTACTGGTTTACTGGTTTACTGGTTTAACTGGTTTACTGGTTACTTGGTTTACTGGTTTACCTGGTTTACTGGTTTACTGGTTTACTGGTTTCTGGTTTCTGGTTCTGGTTTCTGGTTTCTGGTTACTGGTTTACTGGTTACTGGTTTACTGTTTACTGGTTTAACTGGTTTACTGGTTTACTGGTTTACTGGTTTACTGGTTTACCTGGTTTACTGGTTTACTTGGTTTACTGGTTTACTTACTGGTTTACTGTTTACTGGTTTACTGGTTTACTGGTTTACTGGTTACTGGTTACTGTTTACTGGTTTACTGGTTTACTGGTTTAACTGGTTTACTGGTTACTGGTTACTGGTTTACTCTGGTTTACTGGTTCTGGTTTACTGGTGTACTGGTTTACTGGTTACTGTTTACTGGTTTAACTGGTTTACTGGTTTATGGTTTACTGGTTTACTGGTTTACTGGTTTACCTGGTTTACTGGTTTACTGGTTTACTGGTTACTGTTTACTGGTTACTGGTTACTGGTTTACTGTTACTGGTTTACTGGTTTACTGTTTACTGGTTTACTGGTTTACTGGTTACTGGTTTACTGTTTACTGGTTTACTGTTTACTGGTTTACTGGTTACTGGTTTACTGTCAGATGTCAGATGTCAGATTTCATTTTCCCTTTTCCATTTTCCATTTTCCATTTTCAACATTCCAACATTCCAACATTCCAACATTCCAACATTCCAACATTCCAACATTCCAACATTCCAACATTCCAACATTCCAACATTCCAACATTCCAACATTCCAACATTCCAACATTCCAACTTTCCAACTTTCCAACATTCCAACATTCCAACATTCCAACATTCCAACATTCCAACATTCCAACATTCCAACATTCCAACATTCCAACATTCCAACATTCCAACATTCCAACATTCCAACATTCCAACATTCCAACATTCCAACATTCCAACATTCCAACATTCCAACATTCCAACATTCCAACATTCCAACATTCCAACATTCCAACATTCCAACATTCCAACATTCCAACATTCCAACATTCCAACATTCCAACATTCCAACATTCCAACATTCCAACATTCCAACATTCCAACATTCCAACATTCCAACATTCCAACATTCCAACATTCCAACATTCCAACATTCCAACATTCCAACATTCCAACATTCCAACATTCCAACATTCCAACATTCCAACATTCCAACATTCCAACATTCCAACATTCCAACATTCCAACATTCCAACATTCCAACATTCCAACATTCCAACATTCCAACATTCCAACATTCCAACATTCCAACATTCCAACATTCCAACATTCCAACATTCCAACATTCCAACATTCCAACATTCCAACATTCCAACATTCCAACATTCCAACATTCCAACATTCCAACATTCCAACATTCCAACATTCCAACATTCCAACATTCCAACATTCCAACATTCCAACATTCCAACATTCCAACATTCCAACATTCCAACATTCCAACATTCCAACATTCCAACATTCCAACATTCCAACATTCCAACATTCCAACATTCCAACATTCCAACATTCCAACATTCCAACATTCCAACATTCCAACATTCCAACATTCCAACATTCCAACATTCCAACATTCCAACATTCCAACATTCCAACATTCCAACATTCCAACATTCCAACATTCCAACATTCCAACATTCCAACATTCCAACATTCCAACATTCCAACATTCCAACATTCCAACATTCCAACATTCCAACATTCCAACATTCCAACATTCCAACATTCCAACATTCCAACATTCCAACATTCCAACATTCCAACATTCCAACATTCCAACATTCCAACATTCCAACATTCCAACATTCCAACATTCCAACATTCCAACATTCCAACATTCCAACATTCCAACATTCCAACATTCCAACATTCCAACATTCCAACATTCCAACATTCCAACATTCCAACATTCCAACATTCCAACATTCCAACATTCCAACATTCCAACATTCCAACATTCCAACATTCCAACATTCCAACATTCCAACATTCCAACATTCCAACATTCCAACATTCCAACATTCCAACATTCCAACATTCCAACATTCCAACATTCCAACATTCCAACATTCCAACATTCCAACATTCCAACATTCCAACATTCCAACATTCCAACATTCCAACATTCCAACATTCCAACATTCCAACATTCCAACATTCCAACATTCCAACATTCCAACATTCCAACATTCCAACATTCCAACATTCCAACATTCCAACATTCCAACATTCCAACATTCCAACATTCCAACATTCCAACATTCCAACATTCCAACATTCCAACATTCCAACATTCCAACATTCCAACATTCCAACATTCCAACATTCCAACATTCCAACATTCCAACATTCCAACATTCCAACATTCCAACATTCCAACATTCCAACATTCCAACATTCCAACATTCCAACATTCCAACATTCCAACATTCCAACATTCCAACATTCCAACATTCCAACATTCCAACATTCCAACATTCCAACATTCCAACATTCCAACATTCCAACATTCCAACATTCCAACATTCCAACATTCCAACATTCCAACATTCCAACATTCCAACATTCCAACATTCCAACATTCCAACATTCCAACATTCCAACATTCCAACATTCGAATGATCTAATTTGAACTTTGAGCAGCTGTAATAAAGTTAAAATTGACTCTTTAGCGTTACGAACGCACCTACATTGCTTAGACAGCAGTGAAAGCTTGTAATTTAATATGAACTTTATGAAATAGCAATAAAGTTCAAATTGACCCTACATTTTAGTTAGAGAACGTTTATATAGGAAAAGAAAAGCGCTGTTTTAGGGGCTTCCTGGCGATTATTCGAATTTTTCTCAAATTGGCCAAATTGGTCCTGGCGTTGTAGAGTGATGCGCTTACCGACAAATATTTGTATTATAGATTAATAATAAATTATATTCAATGACATTAGTTATTAATAAATAAATAATAAAGTTGCTTGAGAATATATTTATATGTAGAGGGAGTGACAAAAGGCATAATGTTTGAGAGATAAAGAATTCGTTGTCATCCCCACTCCGTGCTGTGTACTGGTGAGAGGTGACACCGGTACACACGTGGAGGGGATCACTTACCAAGTGATAATATTTTTTTTTTGGAGTTTACAGCCACGCGGTTTGATACGTGGCCATGTACAATTGATGATATCGAGCGAGACAAAAATATTAAAATGTCTATTAAAAAGCAGGAGTTGGTGATAGAAAAGTGAAAATTTAGGGTTGTATGTAGTTTTTGATGCCACACAATAATAAAATAAAATAGAGAAAAAAAAATCCCAAAAAATAAAAAAAATTGTTTTGGTGTGGGCAACCCTGATCACTTAGAGGTTTGAAAAATAGATAGTAACCGATTCTCAGACCTACTGAATATGCACAAAAAATTTCATAAGAATCGGTAAAGCCGTTTCGGAGGAGTATGGGAACGAACATTGTGACAAGAGAATTTTATATATTAGATTATTACAAAAAGAAAAGTACTATTTCGGAAAAAGGAGAAGATTGTTCCACAACGTTTTTCGCGGTATTTAATATTAAACAGTTTTTACAAAATTGCGTATATGTATGTTACCAGAATCGTTTTCTACTTTAGTGAATGAAAGAATTTCGTTGTTTATGGGATAGTTCCTCACCATCATTGTTAAAAAAATTCAATGAATATTAACGAGATCTCGTTCTAAAGATTTTTAAACAGTTACTGTATCATTATAAAACGTTGTATTTTTAGTATGAAGAGCTTATTTGAATGTTGGAAGTTACAATCAAGGTTCTACCGCTCGATGCTACGTCTAGAGAATATGATAAGATCATTACTGAACTAAACAATCATTGATGTTACGTTTACCATTTTCCTGATGGTAGCGTCTATTACTGCTGCCACACTTTAAAGACAGTAACAAATATTACTGTTTCGGTTCGTAAGACGCTGTAGTAAGTTAAATTACTGTTTATTTATTACTTTTGTTTGAAATCGACGAGCGCAATATGGTGTAGTGTATCTTATCCTAACTACCGCTATGTTCTTATAGACAGGCGTATCACATTACCGTCCAGTGTATGAACTGCTCAATTCGTCGTTCGCCGAAAAAAACCATGTTTATGTTGTCGTTCATATAACATTTCAGCAGGTAGACCACCAGTCTGACCCTAATGCGATATTTACACACTACTCAAAAGCAACAGAAATAAGCTACCTACTTATATGATCTCTGTGAACAAAAGATATGTCTGCTATTGTTACTGAATTTTTCTAACCTAAAAATATCCAATGTTTCGGAGAATATCTTACTACCCATAATATTAACCTTTAATTTTTGTTTATTAATTTCGACAACTATTTCTTCTCAAAACTTTGCCAGTTTTAACAATCCACGTGACTAACTTTCTGTTTCCTATTGAACTGATCCTCTTGTTAGTATTAAGTCAAAGTTTTTCTAAACATGGAGCCATTAGTTTTGTACTCGAATGTACATTACATGAATCTGAATGCATTGCAATAATAAATAAACCAAGCTAATGCATTACGTATAGCTGCAATCGTTTCTTTATAAGTGGCATCTATTAATAGCTTTAAATGTATAGTAAATATCAATTAACGTTCCTTGTAATTCAACGAACGAAACTTCTAACGTAAAGTTCATCCTTTGTTTTCAATGTATTCTTTATAAAGCAGAAAAAGGTTAACATTTTGTTTTTTACTCCTAAGGTATTTTCGTATCAATAAGAAAACAATAAATTTAAAAAGTTCTTTTTTTTTTACATTTTTTTAAAGTAATTATTTTTTCAATCGAAAATGTTGGCATTTCAAAAATTAAAAAAAACAATTTAACCAGAGTTGAAAAATGGCGCCAAATTATGACTTATACATATTTATTGATAACGTCATTACAAAACAGTTTATGTTTTTATTTCAATTCTTTTCTTTGTATAAATAAATAAAATAACAATAAAACTGATTAAACGGAAATAGAGTACACGCGAGGTTAATTTATATTAAATTCACTTATATTGCTGAGAATTTCATTACTGTAAAATACGACCTAACCGAGCCTAAACTAGACACAACTCATTTATAACACACATAAACACTGTAGTGACTAATATAATTAAACATTACGCGTGCAACCCCACCTTCAGGCCAGGTTCAACCACCTCCACAACAATTTGTGGATGGCATAAGTCACGCATCGGCTCGCCCTAGTTTCCAAAGCTATTATTTCTTGGTTATATTACCAGCGACTGTCTGCTGTTTAATCTATAATTTACTTTTCATGAACTCTTTCAGAAATTTCAAAAGCAATACGATAAAAAATAATCAATAATTGGCTGACTATAATGCGATTCGTTGCTTCCACAAACAGAACTTATCGCTTAACAATTTATTCAATTTATTGAATATCAACAGTTTGTCGGTTTGTTAATGAATATATTTTATTAGAATGCTAAGCAAAAAGAAAATATTTCTCCAATACTAAATTGCATTACAATATTACATAGGATCGTCCTTTAACAGTACAATAATAATAAATCTATACAACATCAAAACTAGGTCAATAAAGAAAAAGTATTAAAGTACTAAACTTCTGAGCTAGATTATAACCAAACTTAACTTTCGTTCCAATGGTTTATTAAAGTTGTCAACAATTGCACACAAACACAAAGTAACTGATGCTTAAGCTTTAATGAATGGAACAGATATTAAAAATCTGTAACAATGAGAGCGCACAGATTAAAAAGTAATGAGCTCTCCTTTGTTCCTGAAACTAAAGACGCTCTTCATATTTATGAACATAGTGCAGTCTATGGGATAATTTAAAATAAAAATTAATAAAATATAATTAAGAGCATGGCTTTGTAAGTTTTTTAATCGCTTGAGTTATATTTTGTTATAAATGTTATAATTTATGAAATGATATAATGAGAAATATGCTAAAAACTTCACGAGACCGAGACGTATTATATTTCGGAATAATCAGCTATACATCCAAAATCGTTGGAGTCGTTGCAAGCTACAAAACCAAAAACAGACACAGATACACGAGGTAAGAACTCAAAAATCCTTCCACTGTCGCAGTCGAATAATTGATCGACTGCTTATGTTTTTATCATGCAACGATGAATCAGAGTTTTGAGAAGCGTGCCGGTTTAATAAAAACAAAAAAGTTAACCCCACCACGTAACTGCATACCGTAGATTAAACATGAAACAGTCCTGCGATGATCTCTAATAACATTTTAATGCAAACCATTAGTTTTATTGCGAATAGATATTTATATTATTCGATTCTTTTCTGTACCTCATTATACATTTGGTGTACGACAAAGAAAGTGCTATAAATATTTAATTTACTGCTATTATAGGTTAGCTCATATTTTATGATCTGTAATAGTTTTTTTTTAAGAAAAATAATGTTTGTTGTAAACTTATCTGTGTACACTCAAAGAGTTCCCGTCTGGTCGAGGAGTGGCCGGCTGATGTCACCCGACCTTCCTTACGGGCCCTCCGTCACTCCCTCAAAATGTGGACGAGGAGTGCACGTAATATCATGTTTGATATGCAAGTACTGCAAAGTAAAAATTAGAGTATAATGCGCAAAATTAGTGATAAACTTTTAAATTTACGTTACGCATAATATTAGTAACGAGCAAATGAAATAATAGTTATTAAATTGCAATTCATGAAGAAATCTTTTCGCTTTTTTTTAAAGGACAGTTTATTTAGCACTCGGCCAAATGGTTTTGATGATGATGAAGTCTGTGGGTGAGGAGGGAAGGTGGGTAGGAGGAGAAGTAACTGCGCACTGCGCAAATTTTGCAATCACAAAACATCTTGCCTCAACGAGTGCACCTAGTAGTAGACAATGGCGATGCCGACGGCTGTTTTTTGCCGACTCGTTCTTTTATAATTTTGATTACAGAGATGGGTTGATTAAACCATTTTTATTGCAGGAAAGAACAATTGACTATTTTTATATTAGATGCCAGTCAATATAATCTATCTTTATAATATACCGTACGGACAATTTTAATTACAAAAAGAGGAACGACTGTACGTCTGAACGCGCTTCAAGTTTGACGCCATATTTTTTTTGTTTCGCGCCAAACTGCGAGCGAGCTCGGTTCAACGACTCCGCGCCATCTTTCCTATTACCTGCAATCATGTAATAATGAACTTCACAGATTGCCGTCTCTAAAATTGTTATTGTGTTATAATGCCAAGATCCACGATTTCATTCTTCTTTTTACTGAGAACACAAACAAAAAAGATCATCTCGAATAGAACTAATGCTTCTTTAACTGTACCCCATGACTTTTTTTACTTAAATCTTCTTAAGAAACCAAACAACAAATAAAAAGTAGGTAAAATAGGCAAAGATATTTAAATGATTCTTGATGTTGCCTGTAATAATTTTAAAGTGATCACTGATGGCGTTTCTCTTTTCGGAGAACATTTAAATCGTGATACGTACAATGTGTAACTTTAATGATTCCAAAACGATCTGTACCACAAACCGTAAGTTCAAACCCGAAAAATTTACACAATCCATGCGGACGTCTAAAAAGGATAACAATATTTTAATAATGATAATATTCTTTTAAAAAAAAGTACTCCAGTACTCTATTTTCATCAACGAAAATGTTCATTCGCGCACATAAAAGGCTTCCTTAAAATTACGCTCCACCCTTTCATTACAAACAAGTAGCCGCCGCTTCCTGTAATTTTGCGAGTACTGTAATCCTACGCCGTCTCCTGTTAAAAAACCCTCTTCATCCCCATCGGAAGTCTGTCCTAAGGGTTCTCCGTGCCTGTAGACAATGTCTGCTTCATCAAATATTAAAACTTTTCGGATACGTTCACGTGTGCTGTATGAACTCTTGAAATTTTAATTTTCTAATAGATTATATAAAAAACGTGTCTCTCTAATGTAATAATTAAATGTATCTCTGTTGGAATGTTACTTAAATACTCACAAAGTTTGTGAAACATCTGATTATTTACGAAAATATTATTATTTCCTTAATATAAAAAAGTATTTTTGTACTTCATAGGTACTACGCAACATTGATAATCGGTTTTTTATCGACATCGACACATCACATTTTTATCTAATTTTGTACAATATTATTCTAATTCGTATTATACTTGATTGATTTATAGTTTTAAGCTCGGGTTGGATAGCAAGCACGCGAATTATTTATTACGAAAATTTTCGGAAAAACTTTGTGTTGTTTATCATATAAAATAACTCTTTACCTCTTGTTTAGCTCCAAACGATATATACAACTGTACTTTTATCATTTTGAAGAACGTTAAAGGTTTCAAGTCCGTTGCTTAATGCTTGTTTATAATTTAAATATAGACTTTATCTACTCATTACGCTCTGAAGCTCTACAAGCAATATCATAATTGCCCGCAATTACATCGCAGTCTACTCTACTCCTTCTTATTTAATATTTAATTATCTACAGTTAACTTATATATAGGCGCTTATTCTTTTCCATAAACAAACGTTTAAAATTTCAACTATGATTACAAAATTCACAACAACGATGCTGAGTATTGCTTAGTTTAGTTTTTGATTAATGATATTAACCCCATTGGAAAAAAGTTAATGTCTTTTCAATTGTCATATTACTTTGGCAACATCTCGTTGTTATTATTTATTACTTGCTACTGACCTAAAGCTATGCCTTCGTGTGAAATCGGATAAAAAAATAATGTGAAAGACTACAAAAAAGGGCCTTTTACAAAAATTAGAAAAAAAGAGATTAGCTATTTAAAAGATCGTGTTGTATATTATACAATAAACATTTCAAAAGCAAAATTAATCTAACTAACAAATACACAAAAGAATTTGTTCAAAAATTAATGGTTTTCTAATGAGATAGCCAGTTTATTCCATTGTTACACGAACACAGATAAAAAATAGAGTCGAGCACTGCGTGGTACCGCTCCTGAACCACCGCCACAGACTATCAATCAACCTGTGTAGAACAGGGTGAACGAAGCCTTCAAGCAATATTGATTAGTGTACAATAGTTAGAAGTTGCAAACAGTCAAGAAATACTAGTGAGTTCTTTTATATAAATTCAAGAATTTTTTAAGCGGGAACAGAAACATTTTAGGTTTTATCATCTATGACATACATAATGATATCAAAAAGTCACACTTTTATCTTATTCATTTAAATAAAAGTGTTCTTCTTTTTTGTAGTTACACTTGACAGACCGATCTAAGTCTTTACTTTAGTACTATTAATGATTTCTTATTATTCCGCGAATGTTACACATTTATTAAAACTCAATTTTACGGATTTTATCGCGTTTATTGTTTAATTTGTTTATTCCCGACGTTTCGGCCGCTTTGCAGCAGTCATGGTCACGGGGCGACTGAGATGACGGACGTCCAAATGTCACAGCTATCACATGGTACCCACAACTTTTTTAATTATTATTAATGGTCCGTTCTACGCAGAAAGAGCTCTAGCTAGTACTATTGGCAAGTTTCACAGTCCATCGCAGTTTTTCGCACACTGCCGCTTTGTATTGTATTCTCACTTTTCTGTGATATGAAACGTCTAGAAGACATGTCTGTGGAACAACTCGTGGTGCAATGAAAAGAACGCGGCAGAACACCAATGCGTTGATCAAAATAAGTCTTCACATCACAAACTTTTTACTATATATTTGCGAACTCGATTTTTGGTTTGATTACAAATAAATTGTACACGCTTGTAACGGCAAATGGAATTTTACCATTTAAGAAAAGATGGACTACGCACCCACGCTGCAACAACAGTATGACTTAATTGTATAACGAGCAACGATTTCGTGGTAACAAATTGCAACGATTACAATCGAATTAATGTTATAAATAAGATCGAGTTGACGCGTGGTTCGTGGGTGGTTAATTGTTTAAAAGTTCATGTATCGAGTTTGAACCGCCCACAAAACCGTTTTCCATTAAAGTTTTGGTGATAACTATCAATTTTACTTTTTGGGTTTAATCCAAATTTATTACGTGTAATACTAATGACTTCAGTGTGAGTTTAATGTAATGGTCACTCTAGTCCAATGACTGCTCCACTTATACTTTTATTTTATTCTACCTTGCCAGTCAAATTATATTTTAACGGAGATTAGACCATTAAAGGTACCAAAGCAAATTTTTCCATTTTTTTTATATACTGTAGATGTAGTTTAATGTGTATGCCTAAAATATTTACACTATGTTTGTGATATTGTCTATATTCCCTTAATTCTCATTTCTTCAATTTGTGTCTCTAAAACGATTTAATTAATTGGACTTAGGTGTTTTATATTTTCATTGAATTACATTAATGTAATTTTCTAAAAAAAATCATGTATAATTTTACAAATACCTTTGTTCATTTTCATAGGGTAAATTATTTTAAAACATGCAACACTGTCATGCGACTGACTGAAAAACCATTGTAGATTTATATCAGTGCGTGTATCCTGCGCATAAATAATATACATGCCTGTGTATTTCGGGAAAAAAAAATCCCTTTCAGAATTTTGTTCCAATAAATTTATTACTACATTTTACAAAACGATTACCGGCAATTTCACGAGCTACAGTTTGTAATCTAATAAAGCGTACGGCTACTGAAAAAGCTTTTGTAAATTTGCTCCAGTCATGTAGCGACGAAATAAAGTTAATAGAAAGGTGTATTGGCTCATTGTCCGCACACATCCGAATAATGCTCTTTATTGTGTTATTGATTGAAACTCATTGTTCGTGTCAAAGCGTAATTTAAAAAAAAATACTACGCATAACGAAAAACTAAATAGCGATTTAAATGTTGCCATTCATACTCGATTTGTTTTATATCATATCTTGGGATCTTTAACGTCTATTACAATAACGTTATGTGAATGCAAGATCTTTAATCCAAAAAAAAATCATGTGCTTAGCAATCTAACAAAAGAATCTAAACTAAAATAAAAGCTTATACTTTGACTACTATAGTTTTTAGTATATGACCTAAAATATTTTTAAAGTATTTTTTGTAGTATCTCTGACGTCCAAGCTCTAGTAATAGAGAGACACTTTAAGATGTAGATGAATTGTAGTTTAAATTATATCTTCGAATGACGTTGGATATATAAATTAATTACGTATAAAGAATAGTCGAAAACCGGATCAGTATCTCAATCTGACTGCAAGACCTCTGACGATGATGTGTAATGAAACATGCGACTGTTGTCGAACTTACCAGTCAAGCTGTAGACGTGAATAGAACAAGAAGAAAAAACAAAAATTCATTCTTGTCATTTGTTCACTGATAGACTAAATTCTATAACAGTTGATTGTTTACTCCGCAGAGGGAATGTATCTCGGTACACATCGGCCAAGCCGGAGTTCAAATCGGCAATGCGTGCTGGGAGCTGTACTGCCTGGAGCACGGCATCCAGCCAGACGGGCAGATGCCCTCGGACAAGTCGCTGGGCGGCGGCGACGACTCCTTTAACACTTTCTTCAGCGAGACCGGCGCAGGCAAACATGTACCTCGCGCTGTGTTCGTCGACCTGGAGCCCACTGTTGTCGGTGAGTACTTTCTTTTATTCTACAAAGCGACGAGAAATTCACCTGATGGTAAGTGATACGCTCGCCCATAACAACACATTGCGCTCGTAGCCTTGAGACATAAGGTGTTCCTAGTAATTTCAATAGCTACTCAACTTATCTCATACAGAATATAAGAAATCAAGAATATCCGTTACACAACATCTAACTACCTCACAACGCCCTGCTAGATCGATGACGGTAGTATTTTACTAAGCCAGCAACTAAGAATAATTTTTTATTTATGAAGTTACATTTATTTATATTATATATATATATTTCATTGCGTCAATCCACTAGAGACCTTCAAACCGGAACTAAGTGAAATTTACATATTGTTTGTATGCGCCTGTATTTACTCAGACGGGCTCCGGCGAATGAGAACGACTTAAAAAATACAATCCATATAAAGAGAGACAATATAAATCTTCAAGTAACGGATTGCCCATACAGGGTACGCCTGGAGCTCTCTCCAGAAACCATAATTGAGAGGAGCTGCGAGAAATTTGCATAGTGCCGTGACTGGATATTTAGGTACAACCGGTTCCCGCATTTTACTGTTACACAGTAACGCAGACTTCCATGCAATTCACAGCTTCCGATGTTATCTTTGATAAAAATATTTAAATTTTTTTTTTCAGACTAAATTTAGAAAGAAAGAAAAGAAAAAATGTTTATTCGTACTGCCTAATATACAAAAAACATACATAGAAAAATAAAAAAAAAAAAAAAATTACAAATAACAAAATAAAAACACGCAATATATTCTTAAAATTAAATAAAAAAAAAAAAACACGATGTAATTAGGCAGCAGAAACGGGTTCCAACTCAGCAAAATGCTCCTGCACTAAGCAGTAGCGCTGACTTTCAGTGGGACCCTCGTGCGTGTGCAAAGGTGCGAGACATCTACGTAATATCCTTAACAATAACACCACTTAACATAATAAAAAATTTTAGCAAAATAGACAAAGGGTATAGGTAGAGAAGATTAAAAAAAATATATATAATAATTAGAGGTTGTAACAAAAGTAAAGTCCTGCAAAGAAAAACATTCAAGAAAAAAGAAAACACAAACTGAAAATTTAAGTAATCATTTGTGGTTTTCAAAAATTTTAAAACGATTTATGTCGCGTATATATGAAAAATATTTTTCATATATACGCGACATGTCTATATAGACAAAATTATTTTTCTAGTCACAGATATTTGGGTGTAAAAAAAAACTCCATGTTTTACGCAATTCAACGCCTGTTTCAGGTCACGCTTAGATCACACTTAATTACAAGTGATGCGGTATTATATAAACACTTAACGATCGTTTACTAAAAAAAAAACGCGCTCCGAACATTTTTCGTATAAACAATATTTAAAGAAATATCACTTAAAATTTCTTGTCTTATTTACAAGACACGATTCCAATTTTATATGGTGTTAAGTGATAATAAGAGATACTGGTGGTTGTGCTGGTTCTCATACGTTGCCATATTGAATACAATGCTGTTGTAGGCAGAAGATATACATGACGGTAATATCACTATACAAACTACAACATGCGGCCCCGGAAACGAACCAAGGACCCCTTTCTACAAGGAAAAGCGATTTGCTGCAACACGGAAGCAAATACATATAAATACACTCCCGGACACATCTATCGGCCCACATAGTGTTTAAAAGTTTTAACGGTGCCGAGCTAAAAAAAATGTTAGGTGAAGTAATAAGTTTTAATGCAGTTTTAAAGCTCATTTTTTGGTCAACATTTATGTATGTTTTTTTTTTATTTTGAAATCAGGATTATGAAAAAATAACGAAAATTCGAGTCTGTTCATTGTTTTCAACGACCCAGGAATGGAGAAAAGTTTTTTAATTCGCACAAGTTGGATTTTTTTTTGACGTGTCCGATTATCGGTTCCATAAAAAGGCAAATCTAAACTTAGAGCCAGTTTCGACCAAAAAATTTGGATACTCTGACTGAAATTGTCGCCCAAGTTGTAAAACTTCTGCCGGCTAAATCAATTCGAAATTACAAAAAAAAAACATACATAAGGGTTGACCAATAAATCTGTTTCAAAACTGCATTAAAACTTATTGCTGCACCTAACATTTATTTTTAACTAGACACCGTCGAAACTTTAAACACTGGGTGGTGGGCCGATAGATGTGTCCGGGAGTATATTTTCAATCGCAAATTTAATACTTAATAACAGCAATCTTTTGTTTCTGAAGTAATCTCAAAAACGTCGTGCTTTTTTCTAGTTCCTTTTAATGCTGTTTTGTTGTTTATGTAAAATATAGTTAGTATATTAAATATAGACTTAACTTAGGTGAGTTTTACTGGTTTAATGTGTAGTGATGGTAACGCTTATATAAACAAAGCAAAGCCTGCAACGGCCGTTGACCCCAGCCCGTCGCGCTCTTACTCGTCATTACTTCCAATAGTCGACTAAATTTGCAAATTTTCAGTCACGTAACACACAAAAATTCACAAAACAGTTGCGAAATAAGATATAATGATAATTTTAGCAATTAATAATAAAAAAATTAATAGGATTTCATACATGACTCGGATTGAGTACATTGGATAATTTACTTCGAGACGTAATGTGATAGGTTCGCCACTGAACGATTATACAGCTCCTATATATACTAAAACATAGTAACGTATGCACCGTACTGCTTGGTGACGGAGATACCAAACGCTATGAGACAACTGGTGAAGGAAGCTCCGCAGCGGATCGTCTTACATTTATTCCACGAGAAAAACTGAATGGAGTATGTAATGTAATCTATATGGCGACAGGTTTAAAAGCTTCGCCGGTGACGTCATCGGGCCGTGACCGACGAGCTGGTGGGGCATGACGGAACAGTCTCGGGTTTGAATGAAAACATAAATAAATAAATAGAACTGGCAATGGTTCTGTTGAAGAACACCAGAACTGAACGAACTGAAAGACGCTATAATAAATCTTTTACTGTGCAGGCAGTTGAACTTTGGAATTCTCTTCCTCATGATATACGCGCTAGTCCAACACTTACTATCTTTCGGATGAAAGTTAAAAAGTATTTCCTTTCATCACCTATACAATAATATTTGTTATATTGTTATGTTCGGTCTCCTTTGTATTTTGTATTTGTGTATGTAGTAGTATTTCCTTAAGCTTCTCTCTTCTTGAAATCATGTTTCCTCTTATTGTATACACCTACCTGCTTTATATTTTTCATTGATTTCCTTTCTTCACAGGTCTGCTGGAAGAGAACTCTTTTAGGGTTAAGCTCACCCATGTACTTTTTTATTCTCTATGTACTTATATTTTGTCCTTTTTGTGTGTACAATAAATAAATAAATAAACTGAACAATCAATACTGAAACGATGAGTTATACGAGTAGATCTTTCACTATAAATATCAAAGTGTAATACAAATACGATTTATTACTTATTTACAATATTTGTTAAGTAATAAAAATAGTAGATATTTATTTTGATGACACATTATTATGCGCATGCGTGTATATACTTTCATGGGAACGTTTTGCTTGTCTCATTGATTTGAGTGCTACAAAAAGTTAATTTTATGCATATGAAAAAAATCGTAATACATGACAGACGTTTACAAAAAAAATATAATAGGTTATATTAAGTTAGTTGTTATTATATAAAGGAAACTAATATAAAGCGCAGTAACTTCATTTTAACTTTTGGCGTAAACATACATTATTTTTAACGTATTTTCCACCATTCAGTTTGTTTCATTTATCTTCAGATTAAAGTCTATACAGGCTAGTGTTTCAAATAAACAAACGCATTATTTTCATTTATTTAAAAACGTTTCTACAGAGTACACAGACAAAATGAGAAAAATATTATAGAAATAGATAAATAATAATACCAAAGTGCATTCCCTTTCTTGTCGACCAATCGTGTTTTAAAAACAAAAAAACTATAAAAGAAATGTAGTAATGAACAAAATTATGTAAACATAAGAAATATTTAAGTTACGTAAGATTAATAATAGTACAAATACAGATAAACAAATTTCCGTTACAAGTTACAATGATATCTTCAAAAGTGTCTCAGTATCGCACTCTTTACAACAGTCCTGACGCCTTATACAAACAGATGGCGGTCCGTTAGCGAAAGCAGATGACTAAATGAACCCCTGCAACGCTATTAATCTGATCTTTTCATAACCAGCTCGGTGCACCATCGAGGAATTCACATGACACATGCACTCACACGTTACAATTACTACAAAACAACACAAGCGTCTGTTCAATCTCAGCGACGCAATCAAACGAGAATCTTCGCGACGACTAATGTAACTTAGTTTCAGTGGTTTTATAATAAATAAAATATAAACAACCATCCAAACATTCTCACTACTCACACAAATATACAGTTAATGTTATTTAACCTTGAAAAGTTGTTCATGAACATGTCGGTTAGCTAACGATGAAGTAATATTTATGATTACCTTTGAGATATAAAGATATTACATTTTAGTTGTTAATTGATTAATTAATAAATTTAAATATATCACAGTGTTTATTAAATTATGTTTATGTTAGGCAATGAACAGCTTGTAAACCATTTACATTATTATTGTATAATTGTTAGTGAAAAGGAGGCAAACTCCGCGAGTATCTTGTCGATTTCGGTAATCACCTGATTGCATCACAGTAAAAGAAACTGATGCGCTGACTTCAATACTTCGTAACACTTGTAACTTTTAAACCAGAAGAGCTACACGGATACTCTTACAGAATAAAATAAAGTGTAGGAATAAGGAGACGATACATCCGAAATAAAAGTTCTATAGCTCTACCGGTTAATGAAAGGCCTAAGTTAATACTGTGGAAAGGAAAAAATTCACAAAGAATCCAACTCATGACCTTTGTGTCCAAAGCATGAAAATTAACCACTGAGCCACTCCTGCACATTCTGATTTTATAAGGTAATAGAGACCCGGATAATAAGATTACGCATATGTCGATTTTCCGGCTTATTCCTCAGTCTCAGAAATTTATGACTTTTATATACATTTTTTTTTTTTATTAAATACACATACAGCAAAACAAATATTTCGCCAAACTAGCAAGCAGTTTGTTGGCGATACGTTAATGCACTCACTTAAATAACATATATTAACAAATACGTGAATCTATAACCAACCGCAACATAATAGATATAATAATAACAATAACTCATTAGATACAATACACATAGCACATACAGAAAAACACACATATCATATACATACATACACTATTTAAACATACATAGATTATTTACAGTTCTTATTTATTATATGCATCTATTCAAGTTCGAATATTTCTTGGATTTATGTTTAAATACGTAAAAGTATTTTCAGACACAGAAACAGATTACCATTACGTCGCCAGTAAACTTGTTATAGTTACTCTTTTTTTTTATATACTACTATGCGACGAGACGAGCAAGACGTTCACCTGATGGTAAGTGATACGCTTGCCCATGACAATGTGACGTCAGTTAAGATGGTACACACTGCACCACATTGCGCTCGTCGCCTTGAGGCATAAGGTGTTAAGTCTCGTTACCCCAGTAATTACACTAGCTACAGCGCCCTTCAAACCGGAACACAGTAATGTTCGCACACTACTATTTGTCGGTTGAAATAGGAGCTGCGGTGGTACCCATCCAGACGGTCTCCGGCAACAGAGACCTACCACCAATAAAAACCAGTAAAAGTAACTCTTACAATGTACAATTAATTTGCAGACGAGGTCCGTACCGGTACTTACCGGCAGCTGTTCCATCCGGAGCAGCTGATAACCGGCAAGGAGGACGCAGCGAACAACTACGCGCGCGGCCACTACACCATCGGCAAGGAGATCGTCGACGTCGTACTCGACCGGATCCGGAAACTCGCCGACCAATGCACCGGTCTACAGGTTAGGATGCCCAACTCGACGCCTAACTTTAGACAAAAGTTAACTAACTTAACTAGCGCTACGTTGGTATGGGCAGTATCATTTATCAGGTGAACGTCTCGCTCGTCTCGACGAGTCATGAAAAAAAAAACAAAAGATGAGGAAGTTTTCAATCTTTAAGGGAGCAGTAGTTTCTGTAATTGCTGAACTAATCCCATAATCCCATCATTAATAAACTCATCTGGTATTATATGCCGTATGTATCATGAATTATATTGTGCTTGTCGCATAGCTTATAAAGTAATTACTGCGGTAACGAGACTTAACATCTTACGTCTCAGGCGACGAGTGGAATGTGGTGCAGTGTGTACCATCTTAACTAGCACCACGTTGTTATGGGCAAGCGTATCACTTACCATCAGGTGCACGTCTTGCTCGTCTCGACGTTTAGTATTATAAAAAAAAAAAAAAAAGTCTCGTTACCCCAGTAACTTTACTAGCTACAACGCCCTAAATAACGTTTCCGCAAATAACTAATCGAATAAACAAACCGATCAGCAGTCAAATATAAAATAGATGAGACAGCAACTATAAGTAGTTTGAAAAATAAACTAAACTTTATTTCCCAGGTTCTGTGTATCTTCTTCTTCGTTGGGCTTCGCCATTTTCATGTTATAATTAAACTTATTTAAGCTACACCTACATTATTTATATTATACAGTTGAACTTTTAATTATCTTGATACACTGGGACAATGTTTAACAAATGAAACCGGAAATATCATGGTCTACGAAATGTAATTTGTATTGTAAAATATTCTTTCACTTTCTTTTAAAAATCGTTAGTTATCCAACATTTTAAAACACGAATCCCGCAGCATAACTTTTTACACAAACAATGATTAATTCAACTGCCGCCATATTGTTTAATTATTCAATTATCAAATCGTAATTATTTTGATTAACCATTATTTAATATTTTTGTTTATAATTAACGCCTCTTTAATTTTATTAAGAGGATTATGAAGTCAGGTATCAAGACCTTATCTTTTTAAATTTAAATGCCTATAGACATTAAATATATATTATAGACATGTAAGTATTACAAAACATATACGAAAAAAAAAACTATAATATAAATAACCTACAAAACGCCGATTATGTTTTTTCTTTTTTAAAAACAAATGTTTATGTCTGTAGTTTGTGAAATCATTAGTTCTTTAAACAAATTTTCACCCACACATCTAGATAAATTAAGACCAAATAGATACAGTTTTTCATTAATAAAGTAAAGTCTAGTATTATAAACATCGCACAATAAAAACTGTTTATTTTTCTATCGAGGGTTGACGTACTCTTTGGCAGGGTTTCCTGGTGTTCCACTCGTTCGGCGGCGGCACCGGCTCCGGGTTCACCTCTCTGCTGATGGAGCGGCTCTCCGTCGACTATGGCAAGAAATCGAAACTGGAATTCTCCATCTATCCAGCACCGCAGGTATCGCAATGTAATATAAACTACCTCTTTAATAACAGCTCAAGTGTATTCCGGTGGTTATGCATAAATACTAATTATGTATAAGTAATAAAATGACATTGTCTAGCACTCTTAACCTTCGGTTTTATTGTCACTTGAGATCACGATGAAAAGGAAATATGAAACGAATATTTAAAAAGTGACTGAAGACTACAGGTACGCAAATAACACGCGCGTATTATGGTCGAACACTTTATTGTACGCAGATGGACAAGAAAAGACAATAAGGTTTCACATTGCGTAAATACAAAACGTATGTACAGTTGGGCGGTGTGACCGGACTGACCTCGTCACCGCGTTCTCCTACAACTACCGACTAATAATATAATATTTATTAAAACTAACAATTTAGCTTAAACTACCTTCATACTGTTACGCTGTCGCCAACAGTGACAATAGTTTTTCTTTATGGGGCCAACGCGAATGGTATGAAGTAGAGATAATAAGAGTGATTTAATAAAAAAATAACACATTCTTGTGTCTACAAATATATACAATCCATCATTATCATCTCATAAGCGTAGTAATTATTTTAAAAATATCTGCAATGGAATTTAGTAGAAAGCAAATCCTTAAACGGCTGTATAGATTTAATGTAAGGTAAGAACAATTGCGATCGTGTCAACTGAGACGAGAAATTAATCTGTTCAAACAATGCCACGTGGGCAGGTGTCGACGGCGGTGGTGGAGCCGTACAACTCGATCCTGACGACGCACACCACTCTTGAGCACTCGGACTGCGCGTTCATGGTGGACAACGAGGCCATATACGACATCTGCCGGCGCAACCTCGACATCGAGCGGCCAACCTACACCAACCTGAACAGACTCATTGGACAGGTTATTTACAAATCACTTTAATGTTTTATTATAATATCTTTCTTAATCAATTATAAATATAATTGTTCATCAAAAGACTATTGACAAAATAAGTCATGGAAACTGACGGATTAACGTATTAGTATTCCAAGAAGCTTTCGAAATTCTGTTGAATGACCGCAGTCCTTATAGGAAATATTGATATAAAAAAACTAAATCCAGAACAAGTTGTTCTTTAGGTGATCTTTTTTAAAGAGCTCCTTGTGATATGCTTAAAGGTAGTGCCAACAGGCACTAGATATCCCGGGACCACTATAACGTACTGAAAGAAATCAAAAGATGTTTTAGTAGACAGTGATTCCACATATCTTGATTTTTTCCCACCCTTTATAAACAGAGTATTTTTGAAGATTCTCATCCTCCACGACACCAAAAAAGGAACTTCCTAAGTATGTTCGAAGCTGAAGTTGTAAAATTATTAATCAAACGCTTTTGTACTACACCTTTATCTTATCACATACAAAATGTTCACAGATAGTTTCATCGATCACGGCCTCGCTGCGCTTCGACGGCGCGCTGAATGTGGACCTGACGGAGTTCCAGACCAACTTGGTGCCGTACCCGCGCATCCACTTCCCGCTCGCCACTTACGCGCCGGTCATCTCCGCGGAGAAGGCCTACCACGAGCAGCTCACCGTCGCGGAGATCACCAACGCGTGCTTCGAGCCCGCTAACCAGGTACACACAACCAAGTAACAGACGAATCTTCTTCTTCTAAGTCGTATTTCCTCATGACTGAGGGTCGTGGTCATCATGTTTTTATTGAAACACTTGGCAGTTATAATGGAGTGGTTTGCCATTGCCTTCTCCATTTCACATACTAGTCTGACCACTGATGGTCATGGCATAGATATGCAGGTTTCCTCACGATGTTTTCCTTCACCGTCAAAGCACGTGATATTAGTTGGTGTTTTTTGCTAACTGCACATAAATTGAAAAATTCATTGGTGCAGATTGGATTCGAACCCGGTACCTTCGCATTGGAAGGCCGGCGTTCAAACAGACGAATAGAATTAAGAAAAAGTATCCGTTATTTTTATGGACGTGTTTATAATCTCACTGGTGGGCAAATACATAAGAAGAAAAGGGCTCGTGTTTAATTAAAGCGCTTGTTAGATCTACTTTTTAATAAAGCCTAGGTTCGAGTAAGTTTACCAGGATACGATCGGACGCTTATAACTATAAATCTATAACATTAAAAGAACTGATTACGTTACGATGTGCCATAAAAAAAAATTATATTACTTTTCACTAATCCTAAACTATAGCATTTCTGTGTGAAAATATAATAATTATATTTCCAGAAGTGAAAAGTATTTTGGCTGTTCCAGATGGTGAAATGCGACCCACGCCACGGGAAGTACATGGCCTGCTGCATGCTTTACAGGTCAGTTCCTGCTTACAATTGTTGTGACTCCGGCACGTTTATGTCCACTGCTAGAAGAAAGGCGTAAATTTGTGATAATTCACATCTAACGCATCTCTCGCAGTTAATGTTTGGTTAATGGCAACTTAATTGTTCATTTATATACCTTTAAACCAACCCCCCAGCCACAAACTATTACGGGGAACGTACTCGGAGGTATCTGATACCGCGGATCTTTAACGAGATATTCAGCGCGGACAAGTGTACCAGTGAAGCAATGTTCAAAAGGAAGCTGAAGGGGTGGCTGATAGATGCATACAATAAATAAGAAATGTAAATAATCTATGTATGTCTAAATGGTCTATGTATGTATATGATATGTGTGTTTTTCTGTATGTACTATGTGTATTGTATCTAATGAGTTAGTGTTATTATTATATCTATTATGTTGTGGTTGGTTATAGATTCACGTATTTGTTAATATATGTTATTTAAGTGAGTGCATTAACGTATCGCCAACAAACTGCTTGCTAGTTTGGCGAAATATTTGTTTTGATGTATGTGTATTTAATAAAATAAAAAAATAAAAAAATAAAAAAATAGAAAAAAGAAAACAAAAGTATTTTATAAAATAGTTACTATTGAGCGCTAAATCATGTGCTTTTATGTCTTCGTAATCATACACAGATATAATTACGCTATTTGCTCGGAGTTCAATAGAATTAAATATCTTATATAAGATACTGTGCATCGTATTTATTGTGTTACAGTAACTTGCGAATATTATCATTAAATTTGAAAAGCAATGATAACATGTTATTTCTCGTAGCTACGAACACTATGTGGTGTAGTGATTATAAACCTAGCTAGCGCCACATTGTTATGTATCAATTACATCAATAGGTTTTGCTCATCTTGTCAATTTGTGGAATTAAAAAAAAGAATTCATAAGCATTTTTATGTAAACAGTTTCCCTTGATACCACCAACAGAATAAAAACTAAAAGTTTACAAGTTAATCGTGGTAAGACTTTACGGACTACTACTTTAGATTGTCATAAATCGTCTGTTGTAAATATTAATAATGTTTATTGACCAATCTAGTAATCATTATTCACAATAAATAGTTTAATAAATGTTTTTATGCAGAGGCGACGTCGTACCGAAGGACGTGAACGCGGCCATCGCCACCATTAAGACTAAGAGGACCATCCAGTTCGTGGACTGGTGCCCAACGGGTTTCAAGGTATATTAGTTTTATTACAAAAATACCCATATTACCAAATATATTGTCATCAAGACAAATTATTATTCTCTTTTTAAGTTAAATATGAGGAAAGATCATTCCGTATACAATCTTTTTTAACCCTTAACCACCTACCTACCATACATTATAGTCACATAACCAGCTGTCATACGTCTATGAGACCAATGAGTAAAATGATTGTATATTTCAAAATGTAGTAATTATTGTTATGTTTTTAATGAAGCATTGACCGATATCTTATTCAATCTAATGGCCGGTGTTTATTATTAAATAATTTAAGTACATAATATTAAGATTGAAATGATTAAAATTAACGTGAGCTTAAACTAAACAGTACAAACTTTTTAAATCTAATTTCCCCGCGCGAAATGTAAAGTTTGTTAATCTGTGTAACCCGTGCGAGTGTTTGCGACATTTCATTAATTTTACAAATAAAAACGTGATAATTTATTTTTGGGGTCTTGGCTTAAGATTGAATTATTTTTAATTTATCTTAAAAGGCTCTAACTTATTAAGGTTTATTATAACTATGCTTTATAAGTGACGTAACATATGATTATGAATTACTTATTTTGCACATTATAACTTTTTACACTATAATGTAGTTTTATTGAACGGTTCTCAATGATCCTATACTTGCATTGACACGACTTACAGTTGAACTATAACAAAGAATAAGAAATAGTGTGTCTTGCTCCTTATACCACACACACTAGGCCAGCCTGATATAAATGGCCTCTACTCACTCCTTGTAAGATAAGGGTCCGGAGATCTAGTAGTGGGAAAATTAAGAAGGCTGTTTATGAAAATAATAAGTTTTAAAACAAACAGACTTGGTGAAATAATTTATAATTTTACAGTCCCGAATTTTGATGCAAAGCCCAGTCACGGAATTTGAGAATATATTTTCGCAGGTAAGTTTACTTTACGATCTTACCAAAAAAGTAACTTAACTGCAAGTTTGACTAAAAAAATTGCGATCATTTTAAAACTACATGAGAGAAAAATTCTAAAAAAATAAGATATTACTGTACATATCAGTGTATAAAATAAAATATAAAAAAATACATAGTGAAATGGAATTTAAAAACTTTTTATTATATAATTTGACAATGTGCAGAACATTTACAAAGTCGTCAGTAATATGTACTAATAATTGTATAACTGCATTCCAATTCAACAAATTTTATTATTCATCAAATAATGTCTACTGCAGTCAGGCAGTTTTTGTGGTTTTTCTCATATTAGCTTTTTTAATGATGCATTGACCGATATCTTATTCAATCTAATGCCCGGTGTTTATTATTAAATAATTTAAGTACATAATAATTAAGATTGAAATCATTAAAATTAACGTGAGCTTAAACTAAACAGTACAAACTTTTTAAATCTAATTTCCCCGCGCGAAATGCAAAGTTTGTTAATCTGTGTAACCCGTGCGAGTGTTGCGACATTTCATTAATTTTACAAATAAAAACGTGATAATTTATTTTTGGGGTCTTGGCTTAAGATTGAATTATTTTTAATTTATCTTAAAAGGCTCTAACTTATTAAGGTTTATTATAACTATGCTTTATAAGTGACGTAACATATGATTATGAATTACTTATTTTGCACATTATAACTTTTTACACTATAATGTAGTTTTATTGAACGGTTCTCAATGATCCTATACTTACATTGACACGACTTACAGTTGAACTATAACAAAGAATAAGAAATAGTGTGTCTTGCTCCTTATACCACACACATTAGGCCAGCCTGATGTATAAATGGCCTCTACTCACTCCTTGTAAGATAAGGCTCCCGAGACCTAGTAGTGGGAACATTAAGAAGGCTGTTTATGAAAATAATAAATTTGAAAACAAACTGATTTAATTTTTTATTTCACATTAAAATCTTTAATTTGACTGTGGTTAAAACGGAATTACAAATACAATCTGTATAAGAATCAGTCAAGAGTTAAATATTTATTCACATTCATATACACAATAATAATGATGTAGTACTTTATGATTTACAGGTTTCAATAAATATATAATAAAATAAAATATAAAAAATACATAGTGAAATGGAATTTAAAAACTTTTTATTATATAATTTGACAATGTGCAGAACATTTACAAAAAGTTACGTTAATAATCCCCAAAGCTTTGTAAGGCAACAAAATAATGAGTGCATACATCAGAAGTAAAATTGTATTAAAGAAGTTTCGCACTTTATAAAACAAACAGACTTGGTGAAATAATTTATAATTTTACAGTCCCGAATTTTGATGCAAAGCCCAGTCACGGAATTTGAGAATATATTTTCGCAGGTAAGTTTACTTTACGATCTTACCAAAAAGTAACTTAACTGCAAGTTTGACTAAAAAAATTGCGATCATTTTAAAACTACATGAGAGAAAAATTCTAAAAAAATAAGATATTACTGTACATATCAGTGTATAAAATAAAATAATATATACTACACAAACACAAAATTATATCTATACACAGCATGTGTCGGAATATAGGCAAATCCATGTGTTGATTTTAAAATATCTCAAATTACTTAACGCGATTGTCCTTATCATCTTTAAACTTAAAAGAGTGAATTAATTTTGTACAAAATTTAAATTTATCAATAAAAAAACTTGCTTATAAGTTCCGATGAAACCATTAAAATAATTACATTAAAAAATACCTAAATCTGTAGGAATTTGTGACATATTTAGATATATTATAAATTACTACTAAATATATATAAACACGTTCGTAACAGTGGCGGCCGAGTTTGTTACGCGTTCGTATGCACTGTACGTATCGAAGAGCTAGGGGATTGATCCGCACTGAGCTCGAGTTTCCGGTGACGGAAATCTCGTGAGAAAATCTATATGTTCCAGGAACAGCTTTCGTGGAAATATGACATTCGCCAAAGTACACTTAAGCAGCGTGGATGATAAATGGAATTGACTCTCTCATTTAAGAGAAGACCCAGTATTGGGTACAATAAGAGGGCTGTTTATATTTATGTAAGTAAACACTTAAATTACAATACGTATACAATAGGAAATTTACAATATAGCACTAGAAAAGGAAGTGGTAGCAATAGTTTTAAGTTGGTTCTCTCCATCCTCTATAAGTGACCTTCAGGATCCCATAATTTAACAATCATTGTTCACTGGTGTTGAAAATTATCATTAAATGATTCAAAACTATCTCTAGCTGTCTGTTTAAATGAGAAAATTATTTGAATTTGACAGAGGGATAGTAACATGTTTCTAATGTTAGCACTTTACACTTATTTCTAATCTTTTATTTTACACTTACACTTTTTATTATGGAAAATATTTCATTCTCCTATCTTCATAATAGTGAATTACTACACTAATTAAATATGTGGTGTCGTTATATTGCATGGTGATGGTCCAACTTGTATCATTTAACGATCACAGAATTAGTTGATAAGATTTCCAAAAAATTCACTGCAATGTATTGTTGTGTATACAACAAACTTCTCTGTAATAGTCAATCTATTACATAATATCTACAAAAAGTATTTTAACCACATTATGAAAAATTCAAGGACTTAACTTATTAACATACACAATATAATATTTTATTTAAACACTTAATTAAATATTTTACATGATTTTTTCAAACTGTACACAAAAATAATCATTAGATTATAACATATAGCCCATACTAATGTTATTTTAAAGGGTCAGATGATCACAGTGGTCACTCTTGTGTAGTGATCACTCTACTATTCCAAACGATAATATTACTTATAATGCACCCAAAAATTAACTGCAACACTTTCCACAATAGTCCACAGCTAGCCTGTCAGACACACTACCATGTTATTGGACATCTCTACAAAATTGTTATCATCTCCCATCAGACAGCCTGTTTTTTTTATAAAAAAGTATAAACCGTTATAGATTCTTAATATAAAAGTAGAACTAGATTGATAAGTATAATATTTTTTAACAAATATATAGAATTGTCAAAGTTCAAACGAGTCTGTAATGACAGAACGGTTGGGGCATGTGCTAGTCGGGTTTAGTCTTTGCACGCGCACACGGGTCGGCGCGCCGGCGCGTGCCCGAGGACGTGGCCTCGTGTGATCCCACCCCGGCCTCCGCAGGTGATACCAGCTTGCTTGGGAACCAGCCTCGCGGTCCGCGTCCCTCCTCCACAACTTTTTCACCGAACAACCAGTGTCTGGAACATGCATTTGATTTTTGCTGGAATATATTTTACTAGCAGCAGGTCTTTGTTGCTGGCAACCGCATGGGTAGGTCACACCGCAGTGTCTGTTTCTCCGCCAAATAGCGTGCAAATACTTATTGGTATACTGTATTCCAGTTTGATCAGTTTAGAAGCTAAAGTGATTAAGAAATAACAACTAATGTCTCAATAAAGTCAGCGTGGTGTAGTGTATATATCATCTTAGGACCAAATTGCTATGGGCTAGCATATACATTTCAAGTTTCCAGTTTTACAGGATTCGTTTGAGTTGTTTATGTAAAACATAATTTATAAATATGATGGCAAAGTGTGTGCTCACTTGCGGTGCCTGGTGGCGCGGAGGAGGTCGCCGGGAACCAGCGGCAGGCGCGGCTCGTCGCTGCAGGGCACCGCGAGCGCCACGCGCGGCATATCTAACGGCACCCAGCGTCCCGAGTACGGCGCGTGCGCGACGTACATCCGCGACCGGGCGCGCTTCTCCCACTTCTGCGCTATCTGCTCGCGCTGAAAACAAATGCGATTGTCACACGCACAGGTGTTTTGTTATGTGTACAAAGCTGTGTAACTAGTTAAAGAGATTTAATATTTTTTGTCTGTCTTCCTGCCTATTTTATCTTCTCGTGAAATAAATAATTGCTCGCTCTTTCACACGTGAACAAACTCAACACCACATTTTAGAAAACAACACATATAACTAAAGGTAAACACGATGAGCGACAGTGTCGCAGTCAATAAAAACCAGCAGTAAGTTAACCTACGATAAAACGGTTACTAACGGTCAGATCATAAGGGCCACATCCCTTCCGCAGCGGCCAGTGCACGCCGTCGTAACGATGGCCGCGCAGCAAGAGACCAATGTTTTCCCGCCAACCCAGGTCATAGGGAAACACGAACGGCGGCAGGCCCTGCTCCTCATGCCTGCTGATAGTCTTCTCCATTATCCAGTCCTCGATCGTCGTACGGTTGAAGAGGATGCCGCGAATCTGAAATTTTAATCAGTATATTAATAGTTAAATTAACTATGTTTAAGAGATATATTCCCGATACAATTTTAAGTTTTAGATCAGGGCTCGATAACTTATCACACAAGTTCACCGAGTGATTAATAATAAAATCAAGTAAATATATGTATAAACACTCAAAATAAAGCAAATACCTATAACCTAACGAGTAATACTCATATTTTGTTAAAATTTTACCCACGGACAATAAAGTTGTCGACCTCTGATTGCGATTTATTCCATCTATACCTCTGACTCACGTCACCAAGACGAAACATTCGAGAACTGAAAACAGAGAAGTTGACGCTTCGCGTAATTTAAGTTGGCTAATGTTAATAACTGAAATGTAGTTTTTGAAGAAACGGATATTGCAGTGCTGTGTGGGTTAGGGTTTTGGTTAAAAAATTGTAGATAAGATACATCTGCTTGGGAAATGTAACTGAAGTACAAGAACAAGCAATATTTCCGCTATTGAACCGGAAATACAGATTTTTTGGCACAGTACCATAGATAAATAGAGATCAACCTGCAAGTAGAGAAGCGCGCCGACTGCGAGCACCACGCCCAGCGCCATGCCAACTGCCAGCAGCGTCAGCAACAGCGTCGTCAGCGTGAGGTACACCATCGGCTCGCGGCCCGTACCATTGTGCACGTACCACACGCGGTTAATCGCGTGGTAAACGCAAATCGATAGCACCTATCGCCACAAATTACATGTTAAACAAGCTTTATAATATCCGACCATAATAACAGCACACTATATCTCATAGTATCGAGTGCAGTTCATCATTTTAACCAGCACCTCAATGGCAATATGATAGGTTAAATGTTTAAATGGCTAACTTTGTTAATATAACAAAATTTGTGCTTACTATAGAAGCCTGCAAACATCCAAGGACTGCAGAGGTCAGGAACAGAGTGAAGTATCCATGGTTGGCATGACCCACACAGCAGTTTATCCATGGACAATGGTGGTCCATTTTCATAACACAGTAACCACCTAAGAATAATTTGTTTTATTATTTTCAATAAGGATATTCTGTCCGGTTACAGAGAGGGAAAACAATTTTTCAAATTTTAAAATGTAAGCGAAATTATGTTTTTAAATATTCAATAACAAATTTTTAATGTGCTACAACAATCAATGTTAATTAATATTCAATTAATTTGTGTATATACACTGGCTTACTCATATACTATAATATAACTATATTTAGATTAAAGACACATGTTTTGTAATTACATTTCCTGCAGTGGTGTGAACGGGGTGCCTTGTAGCCGTTACAAACTACACAGAATTGTAAATGAACTGTGTCTTCCTCATTTTCCTGAAACAGAGCACAAAATTTTAAGAATGGTTCAACTGGAATTCGCCTAGAAAAGCCAATAATTACGAATACTATACAGATTGTTTTATTTCACAACAATAATTACAACTCTTAAGTAGAGTCATGAAAAACTTAAAATAATACTTGTAGAAAATTGATGCAACAAAATTAATTGTATTGCAAAAGATTTTACATGCAGAGTTTTCACAAAAAAAATTGTGAATGAAAATTGCAAATTACCTACCAATAATATATTAAAATTGTTTTAGATTACATTGACATAAGTTATTACAAGTTTTTCTAAAGTAACAATTAATTATAGATAGTATGCTCTACAAGAGACAAGTAAATGTAAGAGAAGTGTTTTATTTTGTGATATATACATACAGGTTTCCATCCCAATGGTACAAAACCAGGTCCTTCAAGTAAAGATTGAAGAAAGAAGTATAAAGTTGCAGCCG
Source organism: Byasa hedistus (assembly GCA_029286795.1). Taxonomy (NCBI): domain Eukaryota; kingdom Metazoa; phylum Arthropoda; class Insecta; order Lepidoptera; family Papilionidae; genus Byasa; species Byasa hedistus. Next base: position 9,847,189 of record JAGSMW010000002.1, read on the forward strand.
CTAATGCCAGAAAAGAAGCAGCATGCAGAGCTGCAAAGATGGACTCATGAGGTGGCCACCACATGCCAATCAAATGAACCATTGCCCATGTTATTAATTTTATGATACCTGAAATAATATCTTTTTAATTATTAAAAATGTTAGCAATAAATTTTAGACGAAGTTTCAAAATAACGTCCTTACTTAAATAGTTTTAATGATTTTTTTTATAAAGTTTTTTATAAATCATTGCTTTTATTAACACAATGCATGTGAAAAAAAATAGTTTACTAAAAATATCCCGCGTATACTACACGCCTCAGTATTTTATGATAATGTTTACTGCATGACAAAAATCATATGGAACATAGACACAAATTGGTTTTGTAGTTTTATTACTTACATAAAACAGAAATTGGACCCCAATGTAAAAGCCTGCGAAATGGAGAGGAACCCATTATCTAGTACCTTCACGAATTTAAACACTAAAATTATCACTTACAATGTACTACACTAATAATTAACTACATTAATTTGACTTTTTTAACATCATTAAAACTGTTAATTGATACTGTAATTGTACTATCTACACTAAAATAAAAATATTTATTTCAAAAACATCATAATCATCCGCGCCACAGCCTAAATCCTTTAATCAATTTGACATTTAATTTGACACTTAGAAGTTCTGAAATTCATTTCAAAACCAAAAAGTAATAATTCAAGATTTTAGTTAAACTAATAACGATTAAATTGGTATAAATGTCAAGTATAACTAGAACTATTATAATAAATGTAAAAGTGCACCTATAACTATTTACAATTAATTAAAGAATATAAGATAAGTTCTTTTTAAGTCCTTAAAATATTTGTTATGTAAAGGAAATAATATAAAAAGTTTGAAGATAGAAAAACTTACACTCCGTATTAAGAAATACATCATTTCAACAAAAAATATTTTTTTAAGAAATACATTCTGATAAAATACCAATAACGTAGTAGGTATTATAAACTATTATATGGTTACACCTAATCCACGTCACACAAGCAATTGTCACATCACATCGCGATATTTTTGTGGCTCTTTTGGGTGTGTGCTTTCTTCATGTGTGTTGTGCTACTTATGTGGATTATTAGGTGATATTCTTGTTTTTACCGGGTAAGTTTTTGTTTATTGTGATATATTATACATGTGTAGTCAAAACTTCATATTACAACGAAGTGTACAGGAATGTTACTTCGCAATGCGCACATTTGCTACCCGGTAACTAATAATTCAAATGTAACCATCCGAGTACAAAATTTTTTTGAGAAAAAGATTATATTTAATTCATAAATGTCGATACATAATGTTCAGACTGTACCAGTCTACTTACTCAGTCACGAATTTCAAGTAGACGTCATATCGAGAGTAATGTCTGTCAATCGCTTTACTATACTTGAAATTCACTAGTGAGATTATTTACGAGTGTCTTTATACTTGCAGATTGTAATCCCCAACCGTCAAGATGCCTAAATCGGTAAGTCAGTTATTACTTTTCGTTGCAAAACAGTTGAATAGAATTCGCGCGTCGACAAAATTAATTCTAAAGGTGCGTGATTTTACTGATTTCACCGATGCAATGTGATCAGACGGCATAATAAAACATCGAACAAACATTTCATTTCTCGTTGTCATTTCATATAAGTTAAATGCTTCAAATTGATGCATTGGTATAATCTATTTTGTACTTGTATAGGAATACTAGATTAAAAAGGAGATCTTATTAACTCAAGAAATGTATGTCGTAATACATGAGAGTTTATCATATTTTAAATATATGAGATAAGATGGAGATATTCTTGTTTGATAAATGCTGTAACTTGTAGATTTTTATATTTTACACATATTTTTATGTCAGACAAATTATCATTTGTGTAAATTCATTGAAGACTGGGTAATGGCAATTTAATGTAATTAGCTTAATGAACATGCTGTGTGATAAGAAAGCAATGCCACAGGGTTTTTAACCATTTTCTCTCTGTTTATTATTAAATGGTACTCTGTAATTGTAAAGTGTTTTTAAAACTTTTCATTAATTTTGTTCTCTTTTCTTATTTAATCTGGTAAGAACCTTTTTATGTTTAATGTTAAAATAATATATACCTATTATAAACTTTTCCTCCATTTATATCAAAAATAAAAGATAATTTAAAAATATGTCAGTAATGAATATTTATTTCAATTTAAATTCTTATATTCTGATAGTTCCTTTAGTTCTATATATAAACACTATTTGTTAATATTTTATTCATAACAGTAATACAGTATAAAATTTGGGTGTAACTATTATTATTAAATATATACTTTAAATACTAACAAAATTCAAAAGTGTTTTAACAAAATTAAAGTTGTAAACAACAAATTAAATTAGTTTTAACACAATCTCACAAGTATGTAAATTTTCATGCAGTTCATTAATAAAATACAAATGATACTGCCCTTGACTTTGTTATCATACATCCTGTGGGATGTGTTATTTTTTTGGCCATAGTAGTAAAAATAAATTAAATTATCTTTTAAATATGTATGTAATAAACAAGCATAATAAATTAAGTCAGTTACAGTGTATTTATAATTTATCACAGGTTTTCTTCTTTTTGATATGTGTTAAATAAATGACATCTAGATATTTCGTTAGTATTAAGAGGCAGGCTTATCAAATATGTGTTTTGAATAATTATATCAAATTGTAGTTAAGTTGATTTTTATTCATTTGATTAGCATATATTTCAATTATTCAAGTTTTAAATAAAATTCATTCACCTAAATTTCATCACTTTCTCTTACAGTTAGGGTTTATTCTATTTTATATATAAATTATATTTCACTCTATGCAATGTTAGATTAGAAACTAAATGGCCTTAAGTTGAATAACGAAGACAAGATCTTTCATTCATTGCTTTATTTTTAGAACAAAAGTGTAATAGTAAAAAAATATATAATTTATGTATATAAAGTCTATAAAATGTATATGTTAACTATTACACCTCTATTCTAAACATACAGCAGTCAATGATGTTGTCTTCATTATTTAACTTAGGCCATTTATTTTCTAATTATTTATATATAAAAATTTATTAGTTTCAGATCACATATCTAATAATTCAGTTCATTGACAACTGTCATCTCCATTTAAAAATGTAGGTTGCGACTTATACTAATAATTAAGTAACTAATATTGGTTACAGCTCTTTTTGTCTTATACTATTATATTTTTTGACACTTTGATTCATGTATATTCTGTTTATGCAGTTTTTTTCTATGAAAAGATGACCAAGTTAAGTTGCTATTATTATGAAGTATTTGTTAATCACAAAGATGAATAACATTTTATAAATATACACACTTTTCTTAAAATAAAATATTTTGGTGGAGTATAAATATTACAATGACCATTTATATTAGTTAATATAATTTGTATCCGAGTTTCATTTTCATTTGATGTTGTAATAACTAAAGAGAGATTTTTTAATTTGTTTTCACAGATACTCAGTTATATTACGAACGCGTTTGATATAAACAGCAATGACAATGTTCCGGTTAGTTTAAATTGTGAATTTTAGTTTGTGTACATTAGAGAGTTTCTTTTTTAGCTATTTAAATTTTGACCATAGATTAATTATTAGTTGGTAACTTTTGTGTGAATTAGTTAGAAATCATTTCATTTCATGATAAAAAGATATGAACAAGTATGTAGTAGTAGTGTAATACATAGTAAAGTAAAAAGCATTAATACTTATTTAATTTATTAAATGTAGAATGAATAGTAATAAAAACTAGTAAAGTTATATCTCTATTTATCTTAGACATTTTAAAAAAAAAATTCGATGTTTTATCTACTTAAACACTTAAATGAACATTTATTTAAACACTATCTACAAAATTCAAGTTTTGTTTCTACTGAAAATGTATGTGAAAACTATTCTTAAATCCAATTTATTTTTCAAATTTGAGAATAATACTTTATGTAATAGTCGAGCTAAATATAACACAGTGGTTGCTTAGGTAAAGATCAATCTTAGTTGATGTTGCTAATCTTGCCCACATCTCTGTTTGCTTACCTTTCAAAACATTCATGTTTGTAAATAAAGCGCCCGGGTGTGTGTGTGTGTATGTGATAGTGGATAGTGCTTCAGATTGTGTGTTTTGTGCTGATGAGGAGCCCACGCTCCTGTTTCTAGCATTTAACTTCAGTTGAAGTTAAATAATATGACCACTTTGAAGAATAGTTATAAATTTTTGGAATTTTGTAATTACATTACTTGTAATGCTAACATTAATTTCGAATCCAAAAATGATGAAACATGGGTAATGTAAATATACTCTCTAATAACTTAACATGCCTCCGTGGTGTAGTGGCTAACAGCATTTTATTACACGGAGGTCCTAAGTTCTTCGTTCGAGCCGAATGTCATAAGGTGTTCGTGTTCGTGTGTTTAAAATTGCTGTTCCTTGGGGGTACCAAAGTATTCTTACATACACGCGTTAGTACTATCGTTGGTTTCATTATCGTTTAACGTTATGAAATTGAAGTCGAATGTAAGCTGCATTAAAAAAATTATAATAATATCGCAGTTTTCACATTTTGATACATTTCGCAATGTAGTCGCGGTTGAAGATCGAACCTTTGTACTAACAGTTATCGAGTATCTTGCGAATGAGTTCCGTCCAACGGTTGTGTAACTGCGGCGCGTTTAGTTTTATTTTACACGATAAGATGTTTGTTAAGTACATATTCAATATGTGCACGTACTTTATTTTTTTTACTCTACGAGGTGACAAGACGTTCCTCTGATAGTAAGCGATACACTTGCCCATAACGTGTCGCTAGTTAAAATAGTATACACTGCATTACATTGCGCTCGTCGCCTTGACACATAAGTTAAGTCTAGTTACCCCAGTAATATCACTAGCTTACAGCGCCTGTCATACTGTAACACAGTAATGTTTGCCTGCCTAGTTAACCTACCTAGTTGGCAACAGAGACATACCATCAGTAAAATTGGCCGTACCTAAATACCAGCTTGCTTTTCTATTGAAATATGAACCCTAACATTAAGTGTTATAAGACTTATTTTTTTTTTACAAAAAACTGTTTTTGTTAATACACGGTTATCAATGTAGAAACTGGTGTAAGTGTAATAATATTTACTAGTTAATACTATGCAATACGCCAACGAGCGTGGCGGGTATGGCAATGCCCCGTTTCTTAGTGTGGACTATGTTCAGCTGTGGACATTAATTTACTGCAACGATGAACGATGACTGTTCAGTATAAAACTCGTTATATATAAGTAACATCTCTAATATAACACCGACGTCGATTTCCGATGGCAACGCTTGAACCATTGTAAATGTACTAAATGAATAGTTACATATTTGTTGTGTGATGATTGTTTGAGAATCAAAAGCCAAGAAAACGAAATAGCTAATGAACGTTAAAACCTAAGATCTATGTTTAAAGATGCCGGTTATTGAAAAACGGTCTACGATTACGAAATAAATCTGATTAATCCGTTACCAGCGTGATTGTGGCAAAGTACTAACGTTATCCATGCTTCCAAGTTGATGTTCAGATAGATCGAATACCTTGGAGTCTATACAACAAAGCTATAAGTACCATCATTTAAGAATCTGTGAAGAGGAATTACTGGTGGTAGGTCTCTGTTGCCGGAGACCGTCTAGGTACCACCGCAGCTCCTATTTCAACCGACAAACAGTACTGTGTTAAAGTTTGAAAGGTCGTGTAAGCTAGTGAAATTACTGGGATAACGAGACTTAACTTATTTCTCAAGGCGACGAGCGCAATGTGGTGCAGTGTATACCATCTTAACTAGCGCCACGTTGTTATGTGCAAGCGTAGGTAGGACTAGGTGAACGTCTCGCTCGTCTGCTAGTATAAAAAAAATTGTGCAGCACCTAAATGATCGGTGACTATCATCATTATCAGCTGGATAACGCCCATTGTTGGGCATAGGCCTCCCTCAAGGATCTCCACGCCGATCGGTCCTGCGATACTCGCATCCAGTGGTTACTCGCGACCCTTACCAGATCGTCAGTCCACGGTGACTATTATGTAATGTAAAGTTAGTTCTCGAAGATGCCCACACTGTCACCATTTAAGAAACCCTGGAGCATCGTTAGAGTTGATTCTTTTCACTGTGCACCATAACTCTCGCTTTCATCAAGGAAACGGCGGCAACTTTAAAAGTGGTACTGGTCCGCGCGACGTAATCGTGTGTTGATTTTACACACCACTTTCTTTTTACGCGCATTACCGTACGGCGGGCAAAAAGCTTACACAACGCACTTCCGGTCGACGTTCGTTGACGATTTTCTTTACGGAATAAATACTTATTTTTTTTTTAGTTTAATTTTGACTTTTGCGTACCTTAATTTATCTCTAGGATGACATGATTGTGTTGAACTGATGGTAGCTGGAGACGTGAGTAAGTACTAATGCAACGCCTATTTCAGCAATCAAACAGTAATATGCAAATTTTATGTCGTTCCAGTTTAAATGGCGTTGTAGCTAATAACAATTATATATCAAGACGACGAGCATAACGAGGTGTAGTGTAATCATTCTATCTAATGCCATATTGTTATGTGCGTATAACTTACTATCAGGTGAACATCCTGTTCGTCTAGTCGCCAAGATGAATATTTTTTTCCTTTTGCATCCAATTGGATACAATAGTTATTTATAATACTTTAGTATACACCAATCGTCGTTAGTATGAAAACGAGTATCGAATAATTGTAACGATATTAAAATTTATCGATTATCAAAATTTACATTAACATCTTCACTTTCCATGTTACATCATATTGAAGTCGAGCAATCGTCTCCTTTCACCATACAATGTTTATATACACTTAACCAGAATCAATTCAATACATAGTAAAGACGTCGAACTCGATCGTAGTTCCGACATCATTCCGTTCATTATGCAAAAATGTGGTCCGTGACCAGATCGGCTCGTACTTTACCGGCGCGTTACAAAATTTCGCTTCAACTCTAACAACTTCATCCTGACCACTAACAATAATGTTAAGATTTATTTTATCTCTTTGACCATAGAAACGATATCAATAGTACGTCTAACATAGATCTATTTTTTTTTTTACAAATGAATAATTATTACATTAAAGTTACTTTTAATCTGTAACACGAAATTACAGATTTAATACACTCCCGGACACATCTAACGGCTCACCTAGTGTTTAAAGTTATAACGGTGCCTAGCTAAAAATAAATGTTAGGTGGAGCAATAAGTTTTAATGCAGTTTTGAAGCGGATTTATTGGTCAACCCTTATGTATGTTTTTTTTTTATATTCAAATTAATTTTGGCCTACTGAAATGCTACAGTTTGGGCGGCAATTTCAGACCGAGTATGCATATTTTTTAGTCAAAATTGGAACAGAGCCTAGACTAGCCTTTCTATGAAACCAATAATCGGAAACATCAATAAAAAAAATCCAAATTATGCGAAATAAATAAAGTTTTCTCCATCACTGGATCGTTGAAAACAATGAACAGACACGAATTTTCGTTTTTTTTTTTTCATAATCCTGAATTCTAATAAAAAAAAACATACTTAAGGTTTAACCGAAAAAATCAGCTTTAAAACTGCATTAAAACTTATTGCCCCACCTAACATTTATTTTTAGGTAGGGACCGTTAAAACTTAAAACACTAGGTGGGACCGATAGATGTGTCCGGGAGTATATTTGTCGTCAGCCAAAATTTCACTATTGAACATAAGTCTCCACAATTGTTTTTTAATACTGCAGTATTTAATTTCATTCCTAACAGGCTTTCTTAACACTAATTAGTGTGTACATTTAATTCCGGCTGCAGCGGTTTGTCGTAAGGTTTAAATCTTGTTACTGGTATGGGCCCGGCCGTTCGCGTAGAATGCGTGTCAGAGGAAGGAAACGGAAAAGTGGGACGCGCGTTATCTGGTTAGTGGACAGTGCACCCGTGCACTCCGGCGATGCTTTTTAATGCTGTTATGTCCTGTTATAAAGCGGCGCTACCCATAAATGCCATGCGACACATTCGTTATTTTTTTTTTTTTTGGAAATATTTTTACGGCTCTGGATACGAGTCCTTTTGAGCCCTATCATTATTAATTATCATTGTCTATGTCTCGTTTTGTTTGCTCAATTAAGTGTTACCATATAAATTATTTTCTACTAAAATGAGTAGGTTCGTAAACGTCTTAAGTAACAGATTAAATTAATCCGATTTGTATAGTTCTCGACTATGTCCTCGGAATTACCTTTCTTTTCTATTTAGAATTTTCTGGATCTAATTACGAAATATCTAGATTATTATTAACTAATCCAAACGGCAACAGATCGTCGTGGTGAGAAATAGAGAGGAGTCCTGTGTCTGAATAAAGACTTACAAACTCTTGTACTTGTTTCTGGTTTTTAAATATGAATATATTTTTTTAAATTTTGATGCTTGATTGATGGGATAGCTAAATAATGATTTTAAGTATGTTAAGGCGCTTAAATCTTTTTCATCAAATATTTTTATTATTAAATATTAACTGTATGTGAGATGTTAATAATCAGATCATCCGGAGGCGGTAAATCATTACTTTTGTAATATTTGTTTTAATAATTATGTAATATGCAGTTATCAGTCAGTTTGTGCACGCCAGCCTTACCTTTATAATAAGCCTTGCCGAGTTCTCAATCACACCTGTTCATCCATATAAGGCTCAACAGACCGCATGTAGGTACGGCCATGCTTCTGGGGAAAACCGATTCATAACTTTATATTCAATTTATTATTACACTTGCCTGTCGGTTTATCGTTTTCTGTTCAATCTAGTCTACTTCACCTTGAAAAGTATGTATAGTTTTCTGATATAAATCTGTTGGCAAATCTCTCTCTTCCTAGCTATATCCCATATGGTCATGTGGTCAGGTTTTCTTCTACTTCGCGTTACGTTATTATTGATTTAAAATATTTGTATATATTTAATTAGTCATCAAGCATTACCTAAATTGATAATCAATCATTCTTACCTAGTGTTGTTCTTTTTTAATCTAGTTTTACTAATAGTTAGCCCAGGTCAGTGAAATTATCATTTTTCATATCTAACAATGTTCTTGAGTAACATTTTAACCAGCAAATTTAGTTTTTTTTTAACAGCGTCTTACTCTTATATCTTATTTACATATTACTTAATGTCTTATTAACTAAATTGTACAATTGATTTAAAAAGTACAGTTTTTATATCAAAGACTATTCAAAATCGTAATTAGACATTCTTCTTCTTATCGTTTGTGAATTTTAAAATATTCTAAATAATACAACAAAAGTGACGATTAGTTACGAAGTGTGACTTGTGATGTTCTAAAAGAAGCAATGGAGGAAAAATGGTGGTTACTGGTCCGTCGGATGGCAGTAAACCTGCCTTTGGGATAGCCTGATGGAATTTTGTGTACAACTGTCTTCGGAATATTACTGCACGACCATCGGTAACAAGGCAAACAACAATGAGTCATTTGATCACCGTCAGCGTCGCGCCGTGACGTCACATCGCCCTGACATGTTCACACTGTGTGCCCGCGCGTCACAAATTGTGTAATGATCCGAAATAAATGAATGAACGAACTGGATCGGGATCGTGTTATTCCTAGAACAGTCGACTTTTGATGTCACGTTCACTTTTGTTTGATGAAAGGAAACATCACTCACGCTAGATCCGTTCGCCACTTCAATGCAGCTGCTGCATGTAGTTATAGTTTTACTATGCATCACTCAAATACCATATTTATAAGTAATTCAAGTACAGTATCCATAGATATTATTATTTGATATTTAGTTAAAATATCTTCAGGAATATTATTCTGGATGGATATAGTTACACCGGATGCAATTTTTTGTATTGCAAACAAGTCCTCCAGCTCTGAAATTAAAATAGATAAACGTATAATTTTAGATATGTAGTACTATTAACAAATATACAAAACTGTGATATTTTTTCTTTACCTCCTTCAGGAGTAAATTCAACGTTTTCCGAAAATCCTTGATTAAGAGTTATATTTTCCAGTTTAATCGTTTGGCTGTCTACTGAGCCGATATAATAACTTTTTTCAAATAAAATAAAGATAAAATTCTAAAATAGAATCTAACTAAAGTTTAATTTTTTTTATTTTGACGAGACGAGCAATATTTTCATCTTATGGTAAGTGGTACTCTTGCCCATAACAACGCGACGCTAGTTAATATGGTATACCTACCACATTGCGCTCGTCGCCTGGAGACATAAGGTGTTAAGTCTCGTTACCCCAGTAATATTACTAGCTACAGCACCCTTGGAACCGGTAAACAGTAACGTGTAGGTCATGGCCTAGTTCATCCATTCCCAGTTTTGCTAACTCTCATTCCGCTAATTTACTTCTCTCTTTCATACATCCCGCTGAGCGCAGACGTTAGTCGTCTTACAGTTTCGCTTATGTTATTCTGAAAAATACCTGAAATACATTTTATGAAAAGCTGAAAAACATTACAAACATTTATACATACTTAATTTTACATTTAACTTACTCTACATTTTACACAGCCTTGGCAATTTAATACTATTTCTCTTACTCTATACCACACTACTGTTTGGCTGAAATAAGAGCTGCGGTACCTTCCTAGCCTGTCTCCAGCAACAGGGACCTACCAGCAGTATAGAATCTGAAGAGCTTAATCATAATAATAATGACTAGAGATATTAAGTCAGAGCCGTGATAGCCTAGTGGTTTGAACGCCGGCCTTACAATGCGAAGGTACCGGGTTCGAATCGGGCCTGCACCAATGAATTTTTCAATTTATGTGCAGTTAGCATAAAACACCAACTAATATCACGCGCTTTGACGGTGAAGGAAAACATCGTGAGGAAACCTGCATATCTATGTCATGACCATCCGTGGTCAGACTAGTATGTGAAATGGAGAAGGCAATGGCAACACCACTCCATTATAACTGCCAAGAGAGTCGTCGTGTGTTTCAATAAAAACATGATGACCACGACCCTCAGTCATGAGGAAATACGACTTAGAAGAAGAAGAGATATTAAGTATAGAATATATATTAATTAATAAAAGATTATAAATCGCCACCACAGATTTCAAAACATCATCCAGACCATTCGTACTTAGATGTTTTCCCATTTTGTTTGAATGGCGCTAATGTTGTTGCTCTTTGTTAATGAGACCTAAGAATCAATCAAAGAACGAAGCATATAGTCGATAGAAAATATTTGTGTATTAGTGCAGACCTCTGGGACCGAGTAGTAGTAGAGTAGATCTAGACTTTTTCTTTAAAAACATCGTCGTCGGATGCCTTGAACTAGAATTTCCAATCCGATCGGTTCTGCATCGTTCACATCTAAGTTCCTTGCGTTGAAATCAGATTTGAAGCTAAGTTATATGTTAAAAATCTAAATAGCCTCAAATAAGTTCCGGATACAGTTAGAGAAATAGTTAACTTAGTGTCTACAAGCTTGTTGCTCTACTGTCCTCGTATAAGATTAATTTTGGAATGATTTTTCTTTTACGATATATAATAATGTGTAAACTAACAATACATAACAATAATAGAAATCTCGGTGTGAGGTAGTTGGGTTCTTTTGTCGCACGCGCCTGCCGTGTCGGATCGAAGGGCGCCGTCGTATTGTGCGCCGGCGCATGTAAACGGTGGAAATAATTGCTTTTGAATAACGCGCATGAGAATAAGCAGTTGTTGTGCTCAATGAGAGAGATTTTGTGCGACCTGTTTATTATAGTGAGAAAATTTTAAAAGGCAAGTTAGATTGTAGCCACCGCAAGGAGCATCTAGAACAGGAACGACTACAGCGCGTATTTCTGTTCACCAATACACGTACCGCGTATATATACTCCCGGACACATCTATCGGCCCACCACCCAGTGTTTAAAGTTTCGACGGTCCCTAGCTAAAAATAAATGTTAGGTAGAGCAATAAGTTTTAATGCAGTTTGGAAGCAGATTTATTGGTCAACCCTTGTGTATGTTTTTTTTTTATTTTTTTTTTGTAATTTCGAATAAATTTGGCCGACAGAAGTTTTACAGCTTGGGCGACAATTTCAGGCAGAGTATCCATATTTTTTGGTCAGAACTGGCTCTAAGTTTAGATTTGCCTTTTTATGGAACCAATAATCGGAAACATAAAAAAAAGAAATCCAATTTGTGCGAAATAAAAAAGTTTTCTCCATTCCTGGGTCGTTGAAACAATAAATAGACTCGAATTTTCGTTTTTTTTTTTCATAATCCTGAATTAAAAATTAAAAACAAGAACATACATAAAGGTTGACCAAAAAATCAGCTTTAAAACTGCATTAAAACTTATTGCTCCACCTAACATTTATTTTTAGCTAGACAACGTTAAAACTTTTAAACACTAGGTGCGTCGATAGATGTGTCCGGGAGTGTATATTGTATTTAAGTATAGTCTGTCAAATTTATCATTTTATCTTCTAGTAATAGAAAAACCACGCTAAGCATACCCAGTTATCAGCAGCTCCATGATAAGCAATGGAGAAAAATAACAAGCATTCAATAGTTAAGAGGGATTAGTATTTGTTTGTGAGATTGTTTAATTTAATTTAGCAAATTTTTCGACATCTGGTTGAGCGAAAGTCAAATCCAGCGTTTGCTGCAATACTACATCAGATACTAGATCATCCACTGACATCGCATGGTATTCTGGTAACTGTGTCACTTGACTCACGCAGGTTCTCCCAAGTAACATAATCGATGTTAAGGCGTGCATTCCCTTTTCAGTTTGTTTCTTTAATTTCATGTGATTAAATTCAAAGTGATCGATACCAATAACGTTTATCTAATTTTGGTGATTACCTAAGTTGAATTAATATAATTATCTTTACAATCCCTCGGATACACCACACGTGAATTATTATTGAAACACGCAATAATACTAAAGTACTTAGTGCTAGTATTTTTGTTGTACAAATGCCGGTAACTTCCAATGCCTGTAACTAATAAGGCTTCGCTCTAGATTCTTTTACGTGTTCATGGAATTTCGTCGTGTGAATCTTCGGCGAGGTATTTAACCGATTAAAAAAAAAATCCTTGCCTACCTGTTGACCACAACCCCGAGTGGTTTATAAATAAACAAACGTGACGCTTACTGCATCGCAGTTAAGTTGGAAAAAAGTTATCGCCTGGTGGTGGTGGGGGTGGGGTGGAGGCTCCGACGCGCGTTCCGCTCGGCGAGTTAGTTTGCTGCGAACCGCCGCGGAGGGTACACGCGGCTCTAGTGCCGCGCACACACTTGCTCAGGCGCACCCGGTGTTTGTGACCGTGACATTTTGTGTGACCACCACTGTGAATTCTACCGCAAGCACAATGGTCGCCGGCGGCAAACAGGTACGCGGTTACGTAACTTATACTTGCTGTTGGTGTTATGGAGTTACGTCGAGTGGGCTTAGCTTAGCTTGCACAATACCTGTACAAAACCCATTCGATTCTTGTTCTTACACAGAGCGCAGAATAGCTTAAAGATGGCCAGTATAGTTGAATCAGCATTCCGACATTTCTTTATATGGCGTGCCGTGTCTTACATTATGTAATACTTTCGCTTTTACTACTTAGCAACAGGCTCAATGTCAGCGGTGTCGTTGCGTGAATAAGTATTTTTAATGTATACTCAATTCATAAGTTTGCGCTGATGTCATCGCGAGGCGAACGCGCGACGGGGTTGCCATGTTAATACCATAAAACGCCTTTCGCAAGCCTCACACAAATATTGATGTGAAAAATACTATCATTGACACGATTTATTAAGCAACGACTTGAGATTAATTTTTTTAATGATAATTACACAATTACTATGAGTAACGGCAGAATTACATCAGATATGATTCACCGATCGTTTTTATGTATGTATGTATGTATAAAAACACATTTACATTCTTAGAAGCGGATTAACAAAAATATATAATTGCATGATTGAACATCAGTTTTTGCCGCCATCTTTGACAGCGTAAAATTTTATAAGATTTATTATAAATGAATCTGCATTGAGCATTTATAGTCTTGGCGATTGTTTCATCATTGCACAAGATGATGAGGAAATGATTTGAAATTGCTCCTTAACTTTTTTATATAAATACTTTTATTTACTTTTATATAACAACACAAAGGTAACTTTACGTATTGAATATATACCGGTTGAAATACGAATCCCGCGTCTATGGCAACCCATGCGCCAAGACGAGGGTCGGTTAATACTTTTATTTATTTTCCCCGCCGCGAACGCTCAACCGCCTTTTTATCCCCGTCGCCGTCTTCGGCGTGCGAAGGAGCGAGACGGGAAGGTTTTCCTGTTTCGCCGACGCTTCCATATTCAAAATTGTCCGCAAACGGCGTCTACGAATCTGCGGTTAAAAGAACTACAAATACATTACCAGCCAGTTTCGTTGATTTAAAAAAAAGGTTTTATTACGTTATTAAATTGTTCCATTGCTTCTACGTGTACAAGCGACATGACTCGACCGTATTACCTATATCTAATCTACATTCTAGCTATAAATTAGCTACCACCTTATCGCTGTGAATGAATTACATTCCGATGATACTCTGTACTCGATAAATGTAGTTGTAAAGAGCAAGACGGCGTTGTGTATTACATCACTTATTCGAGTCTGTATTCAAATAAATATTTCCATAGCGTGTTATAAGAAACAGCAATGAAGCACAATACCGCTCGTTGAGTAACATTTGATCTTGCAGCTATTAATATTGCTAGGTGCGGTTACTAAGCGCTAATGTCATACGCTAACCGCAACTGGCAACACCTGATAACACGGCAATTAACCGTTATTAAACATGGCAAGCAAAACAACGTGCAGATAATTTCAGAACGGGTGCCGTCACTAAATCACGTACGAAGGATGAACGTTCAAGGTTTTTCCTGTTGCGTGTAAACAGACGCAAAAAAATTACAGGTCACACTGATTGTTCTTAAACGAGCCACACTGTAATCTCACACTCGGCGTTAACTGTAAATTAAAACGTGTAATAATTCATAATTACATAGGTTTTTTACGAGTACGACATAACAGACTGGTTATAATTGACAATATATATATTTAAACATGTATAAAAAAAAATTACAATACCACAAATAATGTGAACTCACACGATGTATGTGAAACTAATGTTAATGAGCTTAATATTTCCTGTTCCTGGCGACGTGGTAATAGATACCAGCGTTTGCCTAGAGTAGGAGGCAGGTTGGAATATCCTCACATCCCCGTGGTGTAGTAAAAGGTGACTTGGAGGAAACTGTTCATTAGAAAGTATCCCAGATTGTGAGACATATCTTTAGTTGAGAACTTCAATAGACTGATCTTATAGTATAATGTTTTAGATATTAAATGATCACAAATTCTATAAGTAAGTGTTATTAATAATTTATTACAAATAATAATATTTCTAGTAAGCAATATCTAATGTACTATACGAGACAAATGCGAGAATTTCATTTTATTCTCTTTCTGCTGCAGGTTTGTCTCTTCATCCTCATACCGTCGAATACACTACTTTTAATACTTATTTTCAAACTGAAAGACAATAGGTAATACCAAGAAGTGGTAGTCGTTTTTATGGTTAACTGGAACCGATGGTTTAAACATAATTAGGTTTTAAAAAGGATTAGTCAACGATAGGAAACTTGTCTACTCATGAAATGTTGACGAATTTTTCGTACAATTGATAATGGTTTATCTTTTACGTTTGTTCATTGATTTCGTTAATTAAAAATAAGTATTGGAATTGTTTTACAGTGAATCATTTACTATTAGTATTCGTGGTAATTATTATAAAGGAAAAGAAGTATTTACATATTATTTTGATGAGAAATCCAAAAGCAGAATAGTTATAATATATTCTAAATGAAAAGTTAGAGATTTTTGTACGGCGTCTATGATATCGCACAATACAGAAATTTAAGAATCTGAATAAAGTAATTTGTAAACGGACACTTAAGTCTAGTCTAATATCCGATAAATATGATCAGACTACCGATCTACTATCATTACATTTATATATTTCAACGCTGGCTTCCTTGACCCATGAACAGCAAGTGCCAGTTTCAATACCTTCCACAATTTGCTTCTGCGATTAATTGGCGTTCAGTTCACCATATTTTGATCCATCTCTTATTGAGAAGAATAATTGGGTGGCTCCCAAAATCCCCTAGTCCATTCCTTAATGTTACGCAGTCGTGATTTCTTCCTACGACACTCTTTTGCGACTTTGCCCATAACGATTACTTCTAAAACTACGCTTTTCACACAAATACAATATATCCACATATTTTTTTATATCAAATAAAAATTTGAACTGAATAGTCTTCGGGCATAAATGGACGAACCAGAGCCATTATATAATGCATATACATAAAGCGTATACCCGCTGCACCACCTGTCCCAAGCGCACCTGCCTGCAACCCCTCAGTTAGATTCTGACCCTCGTCATGCAGCATGTTGTACGTACCAAATGTTTTAACTCCGTATTATATTATTTTATCTTCTTTATTAGTTCTTTAACAGAACGATCTTTTCGAACTGTCTTTTGAAATCTGGTTTTTCTTTCAATCCATCCGAATCCTAATTTTTTCGTATTAAAACAACGCTTTTTTTATCATATTCAAGTTGTGGTGCTGCTGTATCATTCCGAGCTCCTTGTATACATATAGTACTATAGATTATATTACATGCATATATTAATACAGCCCTTATAATATTTTATTGTAAGCCTAGATAAGGTGAAGTAGACTTGTGCGTAACGAATAGATGTAATGATGTCATCAATTTTATTATATCAGTAACGGCTCGTAACAAATTGATATAATCATTATCGTAATGATACGGTCATTATCATTGTGTTGCTTTTCCTTGCGGCTTCGCTTTCTACTATTGCTGCTTACTTCGATGCCTGAATTAAAATAACATCGGGATCATGGGTTTACACACCTTTGTCACTTCTCACTTAAACTTCATCGTTTTCACTACTAGCTACTCTCGATCATTAGTCATTTGTGTTGAAAAGTCAAATTTGAAACAGTTTGTAGGTTTTGAATTAGGTCATACATATTTCTCTTGAGATATTTCTCTTCCCTTACCACAGCATCTCTCCGTTTCCTAGGTTGACTGGTAGAGAATGCCCTTAGGCATTAAGTCCGCGTTCTGTAACCTAATTTTAGGTAGGCCAATAAAGTTTTTAAATAAATGAATACAGAGGCCATAGGGATGGTAGTATAAAAGAAAAATTTAAGCAGCTGTGTCATAGATTTAGTAGCCGCACTAAATCTATACCCCTATAAACTTGCGCTTCACAAACAGTGAGCCAATGTTTTTATAGCTTGTACATATTCGCGGGTAGCGTTATCTATCCGATATCGGATGAGCTAATGCTGAATATATTTCAGTCTCTTGAAATCGTTATCTTAAGCCGAACGAAACCGGGCGAAGGAAATGTATTGCACAATGAAACCGTTTTATCATTTTAACTGCCTCCTTGGCGCAGTAGTTAATCGCCTTGTAACACGGAGGTCCATGTTTCGATCGGATATGTTGTGATGTATTTTTTCGATCCTATACCCCAAGCTCCACAAGACCACAAGCGAAAATGTAGCATTAACATTGGTTTAAAAAAATTCAGTAGTAATGTTAATTCATACAGAGATTTGAAAAAATCTTAAATTTTCATACACCGTTTTTCTCAAAATTCATTAAAAGATGCCTTCACACATTCATATTGGATTTTTACAATTTTTTCCGGATTCGAACCCTGTAAAACGTTTAATATAGATTACTGAAGTGAAGATTATGATTAATATTGATTATTTGCAAATAATACTATACAGGTCTAACTAATACATATATTGAAACTTTATTTTTAAATCGTTTTTGCAATTAGCAGTAATTGTGTTAAGCTCATTCACATTTTAGTTATGATATCGAAAATACCGTTAATGTTGGATTGGAATCATCGGCTGTATACTCTCAATGTACCATCAGGTCTGATAGACTTGGTGCTGTACGAGGTTGACGCTTCTAATGCAATGCGGAAGAGAAATGTGTCGCGTGCCGGCTGAGACAGTAACACCGCTGATCATCGCTGCACTGTGGGATCTGGCCATTGTTGGTCGTTTCTGTTGTCACATCTTAACACGCGACCATTTATATAATAAATAATAGTTTCTATCTAACATTAGAGCAAATGTCTAGTAATAATTATAATTTAACTGTTGCGAATAGCCGCTTACTAAAATACAAGTCCTTGTACGATCTCGTAGTTTGATTAGTGTTAAAGGTATTTATAACTTCAAAATTTTAATCTATCGCTATAACAATATTCATATTAAAATTATTAACTTTTCGCGACCTAACTTTGAACTTAACATTGTATTAAATTAAGGTATGTCAATTTGTTCTAAACTGTTAAAATAATAAAACGTTGCTTCAGTTAGTTGTAAAGAGGGATTTTTTTTATTTGACTATCGATATGTTCACCCGGTGGTAAGTGATACGTTAACCCATAACAATGTGGCGCTAGTTGAGATGGTACACACTGCACCACATTGCGCTCGTTGTAAGACATAAGGTGTTAAGTCTCGTTACCCCAGTAATTACACTAGCTTACAGCACCCTTTAAACCGGAACACAGTAATGTCTGCACTAGATGTAAATGTTATCAGGGATATACTTGTCGTTGCTCCTTTTAAATAGAAAATTTGTCATACTAAAATACATTCGGAAGTATATTATGTATATCTGAAGTGTAGCAGCTTTTAAGTATATTATAATCGAGCGGCTTCAAGTCGTTGTTCGTAATCTGGCCGTCGGTTTGTTAGTCACACATGTCAACAACCCCGACGCATAATCTAGACTAGATTAGCGGAGTGCGTTTATTCTATTTACGTTCCAGTTGCTTAAGTTATAATCATTACTGCTCAGAAGATACATTACTATGCTTAGTAGCATGCGTTCGGCGCCAACAGTTTTTTTTTTTTTTATATACGTTCCCCTGTAAAGGTCGGCAGGGCTTTGTCATTTCTTCTTTTCCTTTCTTTCTTATTTTATTTTCTTTTCTTTTCCCTAACATTTATACAATTTATCTTTCTTCTTTTATTCTTCACTCTTTCATTCTTTCACCAGTTTTTATCATTTCCATTTCTTCTTTCAGGCATCACCTCTCAGACTACCGCCGCATATTCTACTTATTCTACTTACATTTCCTTTTCCTTTACTTTTAATTTTACACTTTTTACATTTGTATTTACATTTACCACAACACAAACAAAAAAAAAACCCTCTTCTCATTCTTATACATTGGATAACATCTTTACAATTTTAGGCATTTCTTTGTATTTACAGTTCTTGGTGCCAACAGTTTAATATGTATTTAGTAATTTTGACAATGATGCTTCTTTATATATTTATTTGAAAAAAGTTTATGTATGTATGAAATGGTAGGTCTCTGCTGCCGGTGACCGTCTAAGTAGCTACCACCGCAGCTCATATTTCTACCGCCAAACAGTAATGTGCAAACATTACTGTGTTCCGGTTTTATGGGTGTTATAAGCTAGAGAAATTACTGGAGTAACGAGCTAACACTTCATGTCTCTGTGACGAGCGCAATGTGGTGCAGTGTGTACCATCTTTACTAACGCCACGTTGTTATGGGTAAACGTATCACTTACCATCAGGTGAACGTCTCGCTCGTTTCAACGCTTCATCGACTTATAAAGAAGTATATGTTATTATCTAACTAGCTCATCACTATCTTGTGTACATGTCAGTACCAACTGAAGAAGAACAAGTTCCAAAGTAGTTGAGGAAGGATATCTTTGGATTGTAGCCATTGATAGTCCAGTCTTTTACTAGGAGTACATTTGCCGAATCGAATTACATTTTAAAGAAGGCATCATGATGATTTCCTTTGCTCCTGCTACGGCAGGGTCTCTGGATATTTCCAACGAAACGCAACCAAATCTTTAATGAAAAAAAAACACTTTTACATGAAATGTGATTTAATCTATTTAAAAACGTTTAATAAGTGTGCGTATGCGCAATCTGGCTCAACTTGCACTTCACGCTCAGTTACCGCTGTTACATCACTTGCTATTTAAGCTGTCAGTATCTCATGCTGGGACGGCAGTTTCACCAGCACCTCTTGCCGCCGCCAAATAGTACTTTAATGAACGTTGTAGCTAGTGAAGTCATTTGGGTCGTCAAGCAAAATGATAATATGAAAGTGGTAGGCTAGCCAGCATAAAACACCAACTAATATCACGTGCTTTGACGGTGAAGGAAAACATCGTGAGGAAACCTGCATATCTATGCCATGACCATCAGTGGTCAGACTAGTATGTGAAATGGAGAAGGCGATGGCAACACCACTCCATTATAACTGCCAAGAGAGTCGTCGTGTGTTTCAGTAAAAACATGATGACCACGTCATGAGGAAATACAACTTAGAAGAAGAAGGCTAGCCAGTAGGATTCGATACCACCTCCATTTAAACTACAATGTACATAGCTCCGGAATCGAAGTAGAGACCTCGGTGTTTATAATGCACGCAGTTAGCTAATGTTTAACAGGAGACATTTGAGTTTCTTTAAGCTGTTCTAAATGGAACTATTACGCCAGCAACTAAAATAAATTACCGGTATTGTGTAGACGTTTGTGGATATTTATAAAATCAATTCATACCGCAACAGCGACAAGTTACTAGCCCGTAAAAAAAAATTAGCGCTATAATTAGAGAACGAGGAGCATGTGGCTGCCATACAGTGTACTCGGAGATCTGTTCAAGTAATTACATCATCGGCGACGCGCGGCGAGCGATTCGCGACTCTGTGTCTCGTGCAATAACGTCGTATATCGTCTGCGGGCTCCCCAAGCGTCGTATCAGCGGCATTGTTGACTGTTAGATGATGTCATCTGCCGTATCGCCGCGGAGATGCACCGCACAAACACCGCTCGCCGCGTTCCGCCCGAGTGATACATAGAATAGAATAGAATAGAAAACTCTTTATTGCACACCAAAAGATACAGAAATTACCAATCATATTGCTGTTAAATGTTAAATGCACAATGGGCGGTCTTATCACTAAGCGCGATTTCTTCCAGACAACCTTTGGATGGAAAATATGTAAAGTAATAAGTAAATTTGGTGTGGCTTTTTATTAGGAAATATAATAAATAAGAATAGATGTAGTAACATATACTTATATACACATACATGAATACTTAAAGTAATTTATTATTACATTTATAATGAAAGATAGAATTTACTGACAAGGTTCTTATAAGCTTGCAGTGACTGTGCCTGTCTAATTGTTAATGGTAAGGCATTACATCCACGTTATAAAACGACAAACTTATTGTCTATGGACCGGGGGGTAGTTAGTAGCTGAATTCATAATGTGTAATTGTTAATAATGTTCTGTAATAACTTCCGTATGCTTTTTGTTTGATAATTGATAACGTA
This sequence comes from Byasa hedistus, assembly GCA_029286795.1. Lineage (NCBI taxonomy): Eukaryota > Metazoa > Arthropoda > Insecta > Lepidoptera > Papilionidae > Byasa > Byasa hedistus. Next base: position 9,868,770 of record JAGSMW010000002.1, read on the forward strand.
TTCGTTTTTTTTATACTACGATGCGACGAGCGAAGCGTTCATCTGATGGTAAGAGATACGCACTTCACCGCATTGCGCACGTAGCCATGAGACAAAGTATTAAGTCTCGTTACCTCAGTATGCCACAAGTTTACAGCGTCCTTCCAACTGGAACAGAGTAATGTACCCGCACTACTATTTGTCGGTTGGAATAGTCACTGCGGTGGTAACTAGATTGTCTCCGGCAACAGAGAGCTACCATCAGTAAAAATAAAAATTCTTAAATCTGAATAAGCTGCTGATGAAGTAATAAAATGTAGTCTACGTCTAAGACTACAACATTAAGTAGATAGTGACAGCTCGCAGGTACTTGTGTACCGCGCGACCTCATCACCTTGACACGGCAGCCGCCTCCTCTCCCCTCCTCACACCCTCCCCTTTGTAGGCTTCAATCATTTGTCCCAGATGATTGACGGAAACATGATGTTAAAAAATAATAACCTTGTGAATAAATTCAGTACTCCTGTGGGGTAGTTATGGGACAGTAAATTAAAATATGTGAAGTATGGCACGATATATAATTAATTCATGAAATAAGTATAAATAATATCTAGGAGCTGTATTAATGTACTGTAATAGATATATAAATTTTTCATAACACTGTGAATTTTAACTTCAGATGACAAAATGCTCGATGATATCATTTCAGGCGCCAGGCGAAGCGAGCCGACATCCGCACTTACTTCAATAATGTAGAGGTTGTGTCGCTAAGCACAGCCACTATTGATGTTTGACGTGTAACTTGTGAGATTATCTATGTAACTAGCCGTTAGTAGTGTAGTAATGAGTGGCTGTTACGGAGGCTTTTTTTTTTATACTACTAAGCGACGAGACGAGCAAGATGTTCACCTGATGGTAAGTGATACGCTTGCCCATGACAACGTGGCGCTAGTTAAGATGGTACACACTGCACCACATTGCGCTCGTCGCCGGAGACATAAGGTGTTAAGTCTCGTTACCCCAGTAATTACACTAGCTACAGCGCCCTTCAAACCGGAACACAGTAATGTTTGCACACTACTATTTGTCGGTTGAAATAGGAGCTGCGGTGGTACCCATCCAGACGGTCTCCGGCAACAGAGAGCTACCATCGGTAAAAATAAAAATTCTTAAATCTGAATAAGCTGCTGATGAAGTAATAAAATGTAGTCTTCGTCTAAGACTACAACAATAAGTAGATATTGACAGTTCCCAGGTACTCGTGTACCGCGCGACCTCATCACCTTGACACGGCAGCCCCCTCCACACCCTCCCCGTTGTAGGCTTCAATCATTTGTCCCACATGATTGACAGAAACATTATGTTAAAAAATAATAACCTCATGAATAAATTCAGTACTCCTGTGGGGAATAAGTTATGGGTCATTAAATTAAAATATGTGAAGTATGGCACGATATATAATTAATTCATGAAATAAGTATAAATAATATGTAGGAGGTGTATTAATGTACTGTAATAGATATATAAATTTTTCATAACACTGTGAATTTTAACTTCAGATGACAAAATGCTCGATGATATCATTTCAGGCGCCAGTGTTTGCGTGCGAAGCGAGCCGACATCCGCACTTACTTAAATAATGTAGAGGTTGTGTCGCTAAGCACAGCCACTATTGATGTTTGACGTGTAACTTGTGAGATTATCTATGTAACTAGCCGTTAGTAGTGTAGTAATGAGTGGCTGTTACGGAGGCTTTTTTTTTTTATACTACTAAGCGACGAGACGAGCAAGACGTTCACCTGATGGTAAGTGATACGCTTGCCCATGACAACGTGGTGCTAGTTAAGATGGTACACACTGCACCACATTGCGCTCGTCGCCGGAGACATAAGGTGTTAAGTCTCGTTACCCCAGTAATTACACTAGCTACAGCGCCCTTCAAACCGGAACACAGTAATGTTTGCACACTACTATTTGGCGATTGAAATAGGAGCTGCGGTGGTACCCATCCAGACAGTCTCCGGCAACAGAGACCTACCACCTAATGCCGCTTCCTGCAGTTCGGATCTAACTGATTCACGATTAGATTTTTATAACACGCCCGTATTGAAAGTGATGAAATGATGAACGTTTAATACTGTTTCATACTTCAGTATGGATATTAATAATTTAAAACGGAATATATACGTGGATATTACGAAATACATTTTCGACGTATCTCATCTTCATCATATCATCGATCTCTAATGAGAAAAAAATTCCGTAGCCCACGATGAACTTACTTCTACTTGTTTCAAGTTAACATTCATATTATTGTACATTTAACCATTCAAAGTTTCATTAATGGATATATAAAAATTAAATAGGATTAGTGATTAATAGCTCTGCAATCTTCCGGTAATATTATCTTTGTGTTATTCCTCTACTACAGTAAATTCAATGACAAAAGCACCAGCATTGGTTTGGAATAGTTTGTTAATAGCTAGTCAATAGATGATTACTTATATTTATTGGTTTGAATGCGGGCGTAAAGTGGATTCTTCTTAAATATCACAACTAACTTTAATCTTGTATTTGTTATTTATGAATAACTTACTGCCTACGTTAACTATACGTACGTGAATATATTCTTAACAGTGCACGAAGAAGCGCTAACCTTGTAACCATCGACGCAGACATTAGTGCGAAAGTTTTAACGCGTGCATCGAACTGAATGATTTTGATGTCGTGTGTGTTTTCAATTATATATTTATTTATTTAAAAACTTTATTTGCACACAAAGAAAAATGTACAAAAAGGCGGACTTAATGCCATAGGGCATTATCTCCCAGTCTACCATAGGTTGAGCAGAGAAGATAAATAAGGGTGCATTATTTTTGTAGTTGAGTATAATTACATATAGTACAATATAAAACACAATAATAGTGGTGGACACAACTATGATTGGTACATACGTTATAGGAAATGTTAGTGTTATACATTGGCTGAAGCATACACATATATATAAATGATGGCTGATATAAGTACAGAAAAGGAGGAGAAGAGCATATATCATAGTGACAAGTAGTGTTGCCACAACATTCGCTTAAAGGAAGCCTTACTACGAGCTGCCCGAGATATATAAAATCGTTTAAAGAATATGAACTTTAACTTATGCTTTTTTTCAATCTAATCATCTAGTAGTATTTATCGGTAATGAAACATCCATATAAGCTAATAATGGAGGATGCATCAAGGTTCCCCGGTGACCTCGACAGGCACCTGAATGAGAGCCGCGATGGTGCATTGTTTGCAGCATCCGACATAGATCGCATCGCGGTTTCATTGTTGATAGATTTACGCTTACGATCACCGGAACATGCAGTCCTTGTGCGCTGTTTTAGTACTTACGGCATCGGTTCGAAGATTGGTTATTGCATAAACTGGATGATACAATAGCCACTTTATATTTGAATTCCGCCTCAGTCTGCATTGTTAATAGATTCTACTAAGTCAAGTGCAACGTCAGTGAAGTCAAACAGCATCTTCATATCGTGTATAAATTACAGATTCATGTATCCAAGTTAAAGCTAGTATTTAATTTGTGATAGTTACAAACTCTACGTTATCTATCATCTATGTCAATGACGTACGTGTCTTTTGAAATCTTCGCTACTAAAATATTAGATGTCAAGTGTCGTTTCAATTGTGACTAAATGAAATAATAGATATGATGATACTTCATAAAGCTATGAGACTTCTTAAATCATTAGCGAATGGATCATATTGTTACCAGAAAATTGTTAAGTTAAAAAGGCAACATCTAAAGGTATTTTATCTAAAGTTGATAAAAGATAATTTATCTGAAAAAGGCAAACGTTATTACCGTAGACGGTTAAAAAAACATGCTATAATAAGGGATACCGCATTTGTACTGTTACTGATTACCATGCTGTATTTTCCTATCACTAATTGTGGTTATTTTTTTTTATTTGACAAAGCAACGAAATTAATTTCTCGTAACTTTCAAAACATTTAGGTATTTCAACACTAGAAATACCGGTAGTTGTTATATATTTATTACTACCAAACTGGTTACAATAACCAGTTAAATATTTAGTTGACAAAATATGAAAAATATAGTATGTCAACTAAATTGTTATATATAAAATATTAAAAGGAATAAATGAGAACAATTGATTCAGTCGGTTTATATAACATGTCTAGTTAAGTTGTAGTGAATATTTACTAAGCAAAAGAGCTTAAAAAACCATTCTTGACTATCTAACACTCGTTTAAAATATCGTAACTGACTGATACGACAAATACCCATGACACAGTTACCCTCGGAACAGCACATCCGTTTTGGCGCCGGATCAAATCTAAATATAGAGTTTAGTCTATTAATGAATGTTTTCCTCGTGCATTCAAAATATACTTCCTCCCAAGCAGATGCATTTACCTAAGTTTTAATTTAGTAAAGGAAAGAGGGGGTGGGACCATTTCGACGACGAAGCTTAAATTGTCGGATCCTTTATACACAGTTGTATCGTCACAATAATGCGGGTTCTAAATTTATCGTTATACACTGTATTGACTTTGCACTTTCAAAATATGTTTTTCATAGATGTACAGTTCAGTGTTTTTATATATACACAATGAATCTTCATCGACTTCACGTAACTAAGCCCGTATGCATAATTAAAATTTTTGTTGATAACCTACTTAAATAAATATATACACAAAACTAAATATATATCTTCCAAATCTTTCCATATTACATACCAATAAATTTTGTACAGACTAAGTTTAATTAAAATTTAAAAAAATAACCACATCCTAATCTAATCAAACATTCAAATGTTCATGATAATGATTAGAAAATGTTTAATTAGTAATCGTTACTAAATTAAAACTTAAAAGGTCGGTCCAAGCTTTCACTTGTAACTATACCAAGAACTTATTGAATTACAAGACACCATAAATGATGGTATAAGTGCACGTGATAGAAGCTGTGCTGGTAGAGGAAATAAAGAACTCGTCGCAATCGCTGAATATGTTAAGAAAAGATTTACAGGCTCCGTATAACTTCATTTTGAATTCAAAGACAATACGCTTAGTAATATTATCTCCATAAAAATCAAAACTAAAAAAATTATAACTTTGACATTGAGCGGCTCAACCGATTTTGATAATTTTTTACCAGGTGGTAGGTCTCTGTTGCCGGAGACCGTCTGGGTAGGTACCACCGCAGCTCCTATTGCAACCGACAAATAGTAGTGTGCAAACATTACTGTGTTCCGGTTTGAAGGGCGCTGTAGCTAATGTAATTACTGGGCTAACGAGACTCAACACCTTGTGTCTCAAGGTGACGAGCGCAATGTGGTGCAGTGTGTACCATCTTAACTAGCGCCGCGTTGTCATGGGCAAGCGTATCACTTACCATCAGGTGAACGTCTTGCTCGTCTCGTCGCAAAGTAGTTTGGTCTCACTGGTAACAAATTTGTATCGTCTTAGCAATTTTTGTAATTTCACTTTTGAGAGATTTTTCTGACGGATATCTTTTTAAATTACGGTTATTATAAAGTTGATGTGTAATCGAAGTACATATAATAAATTGTAAGATTATGTCGATTACACTCGTTAACATTTTGTTTTCTCTATCGCAGATGAACGTCCGCGTGACGACGATGGACGCGGAGCTGGAGTTCGCGATCCAGCAGACGACGACCGGCAAGCAGCTGTTCGACCAGGTCGTCAAGACCATCGGCCTGCGGGAGGTCTGGTTCTTCGGACTCCAGTACACCGACTCCAAAGGCGATCTCACTTGGATAAAGCTATACAAAAAGGTTTGTAACTTTTTTATCTACTTTCGCTAATACTCTTCTGATATCAGAGGTAGAGTATCTAACCTCTACAATGTCCATTTAACACGATTTATCAAAATTTTTGTCGTGTTTGTAATAAATTTGTGTTCAATGTACTTTCACATCTTTGATAATATACCACTTTTATATACTACTAAGCCGTGATAGCCTAGTGGTTTGAACGCTGGCCTTCCAATGCGACGGTACCGGGTTCGAATCCGGCCTGCACCAATGAATTTTTCAATTTATGTGCAGTTAGCATAAAACACCAACTAATATCACGTGCTTTAACGATGAAGGAAAACATCGTGAGGAAACCTGCATATCTATGCCATGACCATCAGTGGTCAGACTAGTATGTGAAATGGAGAAGGCAATGGCAACACCACTCCATTATAACTGCCAAGAGAGTCGTCGTGTGTTTCAATAAAAACATGATGACCACGACCCTCAGTCATGAGGAAATACGACTGAGAAGAAGATCTACTACTTAATTTCAGGATATTTTCTTATATTTGATTCGGGATCAATTGTTATTTCTCTTAATACAGGCACGGTTTAGATGTTGACCAACAAAGGTAATTCTTCTCGGTGTGCATCATAATTACCGCCGGGTTTATGTTAACAACGTTCGTTTTCCGTTGTATTATTAATTGTTACGCTGTTTACGGTCCGGCTGCTGACAGACTGACGGATCGCACTACTCAATGATTTATATATAGCGGAACTCGCCAAGTTCAAGTTTATTCGTTCCGCGCGCCAGTTCGTCCGTTTACTGGACGACCGCTACCAACCGCTCCACTTTCCATCTGAACCTCTTCTGCTGTTTCTTAATTATTTTCCCTTTGATCTATGCAATCGTAAAACCACTTATGTATTAACAACAAAAATTTTTAAGTATTTGCTTGAAGCGTACCTCAAGGTTCGATGTTAAGCATCATATTCTTATCAATTTCTAATTATATATTAAAACAGTGTGATAACATTATTATGAATAGTAACAGTAATTATGTTGTAAAGTAACGTTACAAATTGTTTTATTAACCGCAACTTGATCGTGATACGAATCTTTTGATGTAAGAGTTAAATAGGCTTAATAAATATTTTATACTTTGATTATTGATAGTTTATGTGTAATTTTACAACTTTGTGAATCGTGCACCGGTCTGAGAATTAATAGAGAATGTTATCCGATGGAAAGCGACAACTTTCCGTTGCGGATTTTCCAATTAGCAAGTAATAAGTTATGCTTGTGTTTCTTAAAGACATTAACGTTTGTTGTTATACATCGGCATTGGCACCAAAAAAAAAATCTTCTGAGAGGAACGGTTTGTTATTCAACACGCGATGTGTTTCCGTCATTTTGTTTTCGCTTGTCGGCTACCGTGAAATATTTTTCCTGCCTATCCTCCGACATTGACCCGCTAAAGCAATGCCAACCAGTAATAGCTGCCGCATGCAAGTACATAACCCTCGCGAGTTATCATCGAGGACGTCGACTTTAAATTTTGTCACTTGAAAAAGCTTTATGAATATTTACAAAGGTCGAATCCGTACGAGACTTTCTTTTCAATGTGGGTTGAGAGCAACGAGCAACGAATGCCAGATTTTTTTGTGACGACGAGCAAGTCGTTCTCCTGATGGTGAGTGATACGCTTGCCCATAACGCGGCGGTAGTTAAGATGGTACACACTGCACCACATTGCGCTCGTCGCCTGAGACATAAGGTGTTAAGTCTCGTTACCCCAGTAATTGCACTAGCTACAGCGCCCTTCAAACCGGAACACAGTAATGTTTGCACACTACTATTTGGCGGTTGAAATAGGAGCTGCGGTGGTACTCATCCAGACGATCTCCGGCAACAGAGACCTACCACCTGATAAATATAAGTTGTTAAGTCTCGTTACCCCAGTATTTACACTAGCTACAGCGCCCTTCAAACCGGAACACAGTAATGTTTGCACATCACTATTTAGCGGTTGAAATAGGAGCTGCGGTGGTACCCATCCAGACGGTCTCCGGCAACAGAGACCTACCACCTGGTAAACATAAGTTGTTAAGTCTCGTTACCCCAGTAATTACACTAGCTACAGCGCCCTTCAAACCGGAACACAGTAATGTTCGCACACTACTATTTGGCGGTTGAAATAGGAGCTGCGGTGGTACCCACCCAGACGGTCTCCGGCAACAGAGACCTACCACCTGGTAAACATAAGTTGTTAAGTCTCGTTACCCCAGTATTTTCACTAGCTTACATCGCCATTCTAACTGGAATACAGTAATGTATATTACTATATAGCGGTAGAAGTAAGAACTGCGGAGGTACCTATTCAGTCGGTCTCCGGCAACAGAGACCTACCACCTGATAAATATAAGTTGTTAAGTCTCGTTACCCCAGTAATTACACTAGCTACAGCGCCCTTCAAACCGGAACACAGTAATGTTTGCACACTACTGTTTAGCGGTAGAAATAGAAGCTGCGGTGGTACCTATCTAATCGGTCTCCGGCAACAGAGACCTACCACCTGATAAATATAAGTTGTTAAGTCTCGTTACCCCAGTAATTACACTAGCTACAGCGCCCTTCAAACCGGAACACAGTAATGTTTGCACACTACTGTTTAGCGGTAGAAATAGAAGCTGCGGTGGTACCTATCTAATCGGTCTCCGGCAACAGAGACCTACCACCTGATAAATATAAGTTGTTAAGTCTCGTTACCCCAGTAATTACACTAGCTACAGCGCCCTTCAAACCGGAACACAGTAATGTTTGCACACTACTGTTTAGCGGTAGAAATAGAAGCTGCGGTGGTACCTATCTAATCGGTCTCCGGCAACAGAGACCTACCACCTGATAAATATAAGTTGTTAAGTCTCGTTACCCCAGTAATTACACTAGCTACAGCGCCCTTCAAACCGGAACACAGTAATGTTTGCACACTACTGTTTAGCGGTAGAAATAGAAGCTGCGGTGGTACCTATCTAATCGGTCTCCGGCAACAGAGACCTACCACCTGATAAATATAAGTTGTTAAGTCTCGTTACCCCAGTAATTACACTAGCTACAGCGCCCTTCAAACCGGAACACAGTAATGTTTGCACACTACTGTTTAGCGGTAGAAATAGAAGCTGCGGTGGTACCTATCTAATCGGTCTCCGGCAACAGAGACCTACCACCTGATAAATATAAGTTGTTAAGTCTCGTTACCCCAGTAATTACACTAGCTACAGCGCCCTTCAAACCGGAACACAGTAATGTTTGCACACTACTGTTTAGCGGTAGAAATAGAAGCTGCGGTGGTACCTATCTAATCGGTCTCCGGCAACAGAGACCTACCACCTGATAAATATAAGTTGTTAAGTCTCGTTACTCCAGTAATTTCTCTAGCTTACTGCGCGCTTCAAACTAGAACACAGTAATGTTTGCACACTACTGTTTAGCGGTAGAAATAGAAGCTGCGGTGGTACCTATCTAATCGGTCTCCGGCAACACTATACATATATGTTGGACCCTTTGAATATAAATATAAACTTAATGAATATCAAATGTTTATTTTATGTTTTACTCCAAATGGCACGAGTCTGTCAATCATCGAAGGAAAACCTGTCCACGGGCCAAGTGTAAACAGCCATTGAGCTGGTCTGTTTGATGTGACAGCCGATTGAATCAGCGGCACGGGTTATTAGTAAATATGGCACGCGCTGGATCAATTGACCTGACTCCACCGGGAAATTTCACTGTTTTATAGTTGATTTTTATCATCAATACCTTTATGTCATTCGTTTGTAACTTTAATTATTTAAGGTTTTACTTTGTTAAGATTACGATCTTGTAGTAATCCATACTAATATTATAAATGCGAAAGTAACTCTGTCTGTCTGTCTGTCTGTTCCTCTTTCACGCCTAAACGGCTGAACGGATTTTGATGAAATTTTTGGTATGTTTATTATGCTAAACTTAAGTGAAATTCCAAACCTAACGTTCTAAGCTTTAAGGTTTAAGAATTTCTATTTCTCACAAAAATATTTATAATTCACTTAGGCGGACGTACAAAATCTGTTTCTCAATATTAAATCTTAATGACTCCACATAACAATAGGTTGAACTATGTGAGAGAATTTCCATTCTGATCTGGTGATCTGGTTCGATGAGATCGCGCGGGGGCTCTGTTATGAACTGGTTAATTTGTTTCTTGCGATGCGCGCCGGCCGAGATGACAATGAATCGTCTGAGTATGCGTGTTATTGCATTATAATGCGCACTAGATTTATCGGGGTAGTTTCACTTCTAGCGAGCTGCTCTTAAACAGATAGATTCACAAACTTGTGTGGAATTGTACACGTTCATTCATTACGTTCTACTACCACTACGCTTTCATAATTAATATATCATCGTGCATTTAGTTGAGTTACTTTAAGAATTTTACTTTCGTTAATCTCGCGGTACGCAAAGCCTATTCAACTTTTATTTTATGTTTTACTTCAAATGGCACGAGTCTGTCAATCATCGAAGGAAAACCTGTCCACGGGCCAAGTGTAAACAGCCATTGAGCTGGTCTGTTTGATGTGACATCCGATTGAATCAGCGGCACGGGTTATTAGTAAATATGGCACGCGCTGGATCAATTGACCTGACTCCACCGGGAAATTTCACTGTTTTATAGTTGATTTTTATCATCAATACCTTTATGTCATTCGTTTGTAACTTTACTTATTTAAGGTTTTTTTAAGAAAAAATCCTTTTTTTAAAGACGGCAATAAATGGTTTTTTATTTATTTATTTATTGATCACAAATTTTTTGGTATGTTTATTATGCTAAACTTAAGTGAAATTCCGAACCTAACGTTCTAAGCTTTAAGGTTTAAGAATTTCTATTTCTCACAAAAATATTTATAATTCACTTAGACGGGCTTACAAAATCTGTTTCTCAATATTAAGTCTTAATGACTCCACACAACAATAGGGTGAACTATGTGAGAGAATTTCCATTCTGATCTGGTGATCTGGTTCGATGAGATCGCGCGGGGGCTCTGTTATGAACTGGTTAATTTGTTTCTTGCGATGCGCGCCGGCCGAGATGACAATGAATCGTCTGAGTATGCGTGTTATTGCATTATAATGCGCACTAGATTTATCGGGGTAGTTTCACTTCTAGCGAGCTGCTCTGAAACAGATAGATTCACAAACTTGTGTGGAATTGTACACGTTCATTCATTACGTTCTACTACCACTACGCTTTCATAATTAATATATCATCGTGCATTTAGTTGAGTTACTTTAAGAATTTTACTTTCGTTAATCTTGCGGTACGCAAAATTTACTTTCTGATCATATCGATCCTAACTTTTAATTTCTGTTCTAATACTCCGTTTACATATCATTGATTGGTATTATCTTTTGACAATCAAAACATCATTTTATTATTAGGCGTTGCAAGGACACTGACTCCGATCAAACTTTAGTCGTTTTTTATATATTGTTAGACTTCCAACGTTTCGCTAGTAATAGGAGACAGTGTTACGTGCCCGTCGGATACACGTTCTTGATATTATCTATGTAAAAAACTTTGTTGGGGGCAACACTTTAACAGCTTTATACGCTTCTAAATTGCTTATTCGATCGAAACTTGATGCGAGATTTTTTCATCACCTTTTTTTTTGGAAAATATTAAATTTTCCATGTCAACTTTTCCAAGAAATATCTGTGTAGGTTTTTGTTTTATTTAGTCAAAAATTTATTCGTTTGATTGGATACCAGTTGCTATTTAGAAACTTAATTCAACAAAATAGTCGCACACCAGAGCTCATCAAACATTCTTTAAAATTGTCTTGGAGATCGTCTGGGCATATAATTAAATCAGTAGACATTCTGTTCCAATGATCTGGTTAAGTTTACTTGATATTTTTTGTCCCCCGCTACGGTTGTTGTCGGCTATCTATTGTGAGCGGTGAGTCAGAGTCGGAAGCCGGTGGAGATCGACCGTCGCGTTATCACAGCGACCGTTAACGGTCAAATTTTAATTGTCCGTACTTGCGGATCACCGATGCCGGCTCCATCTACATAGTGAACTAATAAACGAAACATTTGATTCCAGTATTTTATAATTAAAACGTTTAAGTTGCGGATCGTTTATTTTAATTTGTTATTGTTTTAGATAAAGATTGTCTCCATATGAAATCGCAACATGTCATCTTTTTAATTGTGATAATTTTTATTAGATGTCAAAAGCATTGTTATTTTATTTTATTTTTTTGTACTACTATGCGACGAGACGAGCAAGACGTTCACCTGATGGTTAGTGATAGGCTTGCCCATGACAACGTGGTGCTAGTTAAGATGGTACACACTGCACCACATTGCGCTCGTCGCCTTGAGACATAAGGTGTTAAGTCTCGTTACCCCAGTAATTACACTAGCTACAGCGCCCTTCAAACCGGAACACAGTAATGTTCGCACACTACTATTTGGTGGTTGAAATAGGAGCTGCGGTGGTACCCATCCAGACGGTCTCCGGCAACAAAGATCTACCACCTAATTGCAAATCTAAGTACCATTCTATTGTATTCTGGATTTCGTAATCGGTTTTTCGAAGTACACGTGAACACTACTCGTAATTTTGTCTGGATATCAAACATCGCTATCGCGTTAAGACCCGATTGCATCTAATCATCGTTACATCGCTCGATTTATCTCAGTTATTTGAAAGTTTACGTCTTTCCATAACAATTTATGGACGATTTCGTTTCCAGTTATCTTATTCGGTGTCGATTTGAATCATTAATTCAATATACGACAATTTGTAAGCGACAAATGAATTTTTACATACGTTGAACACCGTGCAAATAATATATTCTATACGCGTTCACCTGTTTGGTAATAGCACCAAACGCGTCGACTTTCTTATTAAAGACACCAACTAAGTAGCGCCTTCGTCGAACGTCGCGTTTGTATGTGTCATAACATGCGCATACAGGCGCGATATTATCGCAATAGTATCTAACGGTATAATGTAATTTACATACATACTCATTTTAAACGACAATGATCATTTAGCGAATATAAAGAAGAAATCGATTGCATCAATTCGTTACAGATTTACGAATTTCTCATAGTTTTTACATTTATGCCTTTAAAAACTTTACCAGTCCTTAAATATCACTATTCGTTTTAAAGTACATTAATATATACTTCTGGACACATCTATCGGCCTACCACCCAGTGTTTAAAGTTTCGACGGTGTCTAGTTAAAAATAAATGTTAGGTGGAGCAATAAGTTTTAATGCAGTTTTGAAGCTGATTTATTGGTCAACCCTTATGTATGTTTTTTTTTTTTTTGAAATTTCGAATTTATTTGGCCCGCAAAAGTTTTACAGCTTGGGCGACAATTTCAGGCCGAGTATCCATATTTTTTGATCAAAACTGGCTCTAAGTTTAGGTTTTTCTTTTTATGGGACCAATAATCCGAAACATCAAAAAAAAAACCAACTTGTGCGAAATAAAAAAAGTTTTCTCCATTCCTGCGTCGTTGAAAACAATGAACAGACTCGATTTTTCGTTTTTTTTTCATAATTCAAAATTAAAAAAAATACCTGAGGGTTGACCAAAAAATCAGCTTTAAAACTGCATTAAAACTTCTTGCTCCACCTAACATTTATTTTTAGCTAGGCACCGTTAAAACTTTTAAACACTAAGTGGGCCGATAGTTGTGTCCGGGAGTGTATATTTTTTTAGCTTATGTTAAAATTACCAAAAACTAATCTTTGTGGTAATATTTTAACAGTTAAATTTTTAAAATTTCCAAACCTACCAAATTTTTTATTAAATTAATGGCAACATCGAGACATATGACCGCCGGTACAGAAAGCGTCACCGGCTGCCGAGTGCGCGAGTTCGCACTCGCATTACATAACCAACACCGCGGCACGGCCCCGCCGTGATAATCATTCCGGCGCGACAACACTCGCCTTGTCCTGCAGTCGCACGATCCACACTGCTCACTTACCATCGCACACGCATCGAATTATTAAAAAAAAATTATTTTTTTTTTAAACTTCTTTGCGACGAGACGAGCAAGACGTTCACCTGATGGTAAGTGATACGCTTGCCCATGACAACGTGGTGTTAGTTAATATGGTACACACTGCACCACATTGCGCTCGTCGCCTGAGACATAAGGTGTTAAGTCTCGTTACCCCAGTAATTACACTAGCTACAGCGCCCTTCAAACCGGAACACAGTAATGTTTGCACACTACTATTTGGCGTAATATGTTGTTTCAATGTTATGTAATCCGCTTTACTAGGAAATGGGATGGTAAATAGTGTATGAGAAAGAGTAAGGAAGAGAGAATTAAAATGGTATATAGAAATGGGAAGAAAGATGATTAAAATGAGAAATAAGTAAAAATATACACAAACAATGCTTAGCAAAAATCTACCAAAAGAAACGTGCGAAATAAAAAAAAATCCACTTTGCTCTATGAGGCGACGAGACGAGTTGGACCTTCGTCACTGCTGAATATAGACTCTAAACATCACACCGCTCGCTCCAAATCCGCTTGATGACATGGGACACGACCGCCTATAACAATACAGCGCTAATTAGAACGGTACACACTGAACCATATTGAGCTCGTGTAGTTGAGACGATGCTAAGTCTCGGAAGCTCTTTGTAATATAACGAGAATAGTTTTACCAGGTGGTAGGTCTCTGTTGCCGGAGACCGTCTGGGTGGGTACCACCGCAGCTCCTATTTCAACCGCCAAATAGTAGTGTGCAAACATTACTGTGTTCCGGTTTGAAGGGCGCTGTAGCTAGTGTAATTACTGGAGTAACGAGAGTTAACATCTTATGTCTCAAGGCGAGGAGCGCAATGTGGTGCAGTGTGTACCATCTCAACTAGCGGCGCGTTGTTATGGGCAAGCGTATCATTTACTATCAGGTAAACGTCTTGCTCGTCTCGTCGCAAAGTAGTATAAAAAAAAAAACTCATCCCTATCATCAGAACTTTTAGTTATTTGGTTTTTTTATACTCTTGTTATTCTCCCTGTTATACAAAACGGATGGAGGTCTTTAGTGGAACATAGTTTATCATTGTAATTGTCATAATTTGTGTAGCCATTTTATAATGAACCATAACCGGTTTTTAATTCATGTATAAATTTTTCTGTTTTTTTTTATACCGCTAGCACATTTAACGCGTTTATTTTCCACTTCACGACTAATTTCCTTTTAAGGCATAAAAATAAAATTTTGAGTGTGCTGTGTTGCCATTTAAAAGTCTACACAAGTATTATACGCCTGTTACCTATCATAGTCTACATGTAATTCATGCAAAACGTTGATTCACCAGGTTCCGGCGTGACTAAACCCCGGTGACGTATCATATAGTTTATACTTAATTCTGTTCATTCGTCATTATCAAATTCCTGAGCTTCGATTCACTGTTTTACGATATAATGAAGCTAGTTATAAGTAATTATTTAAGTGAAACATCAATTGCATGTTGGAACAATACCGATTCGAAATGTTATACGTGAACAATTGTTAAACGTTTTGAAATAGACTATTTTCTGTTATAGTTCTATTTATATACATTATCCGGATTAATAAAATTTGTTATTCAAATGCCTTATTGGCACAATTTATTGATTTTTAAATTTCTACTAATTATAACATGTGAGGTAGATTTTTTTTATACAATGGCAACACTGACCAGTGTGTAGCGGGAAAGTTGCATTTGGTCCCGTCGTCGCGTACGATTTCTTCGCCTTGTTAACGTCGCGGCTTAACTGTTATTTAATCTATGGTGGCATGCGTGCCTTCGGCAATTTGAGGAATGTGGAACAGACACCACGAGACCCGTATGTAACGCTCTTCTGGAGTTTTTTTATTTTGTATCGTCATTTGTATTAAAATGTTAGAATTCACTGTTACAATTGATAGACATTTGAATCGTACTACACTCCCGGACACGTCTATCGGCCCACCTAGTGTTTAAAAGTTTTAACGGTGCCTAGCTAAAAATAAATGTTAGGTGGAGCAATAAGTTTTAATGCAGTTTTAAACCTGAATTTTTGGTCAACCTTTATGCATGTTTTTTTTTTTAATTTTAAATTCAGGATTATGAAAAAAAACGAAAATTCGAGTCTGTTCATTGTTTTCAACGACCCAGGAATGGAGAAAACTTTTTTATTTCGCACAAGTTGCATTTTTTTTTTTTTGATGTGTCCGATTATTGGTTCCATAAAAAGGCTAATTTAAACTTAGAGCCAGTTTTGATCAAAAAATATGGATACTCTGCCTGAAATTGTCGCCCAAGTTGTAAAACTTCTGCCGGCCAAATCAATTCGAAATTACAAAAATAAATAAAAAAAAAACATACATAAGGGTTGACCAATAAATCAGCTTCAAAACTGCATTACAACTTATTGCTCCACCTAACATTTATTTTTAACTAGACACCGTCAAAACTTTAAATATTGGGTGGTGGGCCGATAGATGTGTCCGGAAGTATATATTGGTACAATGATCTCTTCTAAAACAAAATGGATATAAAATTATGAACCAATCAAATTGTATAAATGGGTCATAAATATCAACACTGGGAACATCACAAAGACATGCAAACTGTATATATATAAACAGCAAGTAGAAACTTGTCATGGCGGTGTTACCTGCGCAGCCCACATGCAATGAGATCATGCTATGATGATGTCTGCTCCTCGTCATGAACATTCACACAACTGCGTTCAAAATAATTTTGTGTACATACAAATTGGTTAATGCATTACGCCATTACGTTCCACACCACAAACTTGATATCGTATCGTTATTGTTGGAATTGTTATGTACTTACGTTAAAGCGTATATTTAGAAATAGCATTAAAAATGTCTTATTAAATCACTAATAATATTTCGATGATGTAGTAAATAACAACCCCATGAAATTTTGTTAATCCACAACCATAACATTATCATAATTTATAAAGTCAACTTATTACCAAAAAAAATTCGTGCTGAAGTATGGTTCCATTTACTAGAATGCAGTTAGCAGTTAATAATGACCATTATTAACAAGTAACTAAAGTTTTTTTTTATTCTTTGATGATGTTGTTTGTTACATTGTTAATGAGTTAACTTTTTTTTTTTTTTTTTTTTTTTTTTTTTTTTTTTTTTTTTTTTTTCGTGAGGAAATCCTACATAGGATCTCCGTCTGTGCGGGCAGCACTAGGACGGAGTATGTCGGACTCTTACCGACTAAAACCCCACGGTACTCTGTCACCTTGTGGCCGGGGGGTGCGGAAAGCTTGCGCATTCGTCTCACCACACCCGACAAGGTCTGGCCCCTTGAAGCGGGCCCCACTGCGGTCAGCTCTAAGGCTCCGACATCCCTAGGAGACGCGCGCAGAGTACGTCGCGTTCCGTCTCGGGCCTGCGTGCAATGCGTCGGATTGCCCAAATCCGACGCTGCAGACCGCGCTATGGCGGGCGAAGGTCGTTGCCGACTCTCCGCCTACCGGGACGACGACCGCGGGAGGGGAGCAGAGTAGACCGCTCCCTCTCCCTTTCTGCCGCCTCCTTCGCAAGAATTACGATCTCACAATAGGAGGCGACAGCTTCCCAAGCGCTCTCACGTTCAACCATCTCTCTCACGAGAGACGGGAGCGAGACGTCGGGGCCAGCGACGGCGACTAGGTCGTCGCGTTGTTTGGTCCAAGCCGGGCAGACAGCAAGCGTGTGTTGCACATCATCACATGCACCAGTGATGCAGTGGTGGCACTCTGGTGAAGGCTCCCTTCCTATGCGACTCAAGAAGCTTCCGAAGCAGCCGTGCCCCGTTAGCACCTGAGTCAGGCGGAAGCATAGGGTGCCGTACCGTCTGTTGGTCCATTCTAGAAAGTGGGGCCTAATGGCCTCCACTGTGGCAACGCCGGAGCAGGGGCGCTCCAGGCGTTGTTGCCACTCGTCCTGATCAGGGTGTTCTGGAGCTCAAGCCGTCGTGCCTCGATTTCACGAGGCGCCGGTCTGGCTCCACGCTCTAGCGCCTCCCCGCGCCACAAATATAGTGACGCGAGGGCTCTCGCCTCCAGATCCCATGGCGGGGTCCCGGCCAGTAAGGTGGCCGCTTCGAAGGATATCGTGCGATACCCGCGAACCAACCTGACAGCCATCGCCCGCTGCGGTTTCCGCAGTGCGGCAATATTACGGGCTGTCAAGTTATCTGCCCACACTGGGGCCCCGTAAAGGGCCATGGATCGCACGATCCCTGAATACAGCTTCCGGCAAGCGGAGCCGGGCCCTCCAAGGTTGGGCAACAGCCGCGCCAACGCTGCTGCAGCGCCCATTTTAATTAGTTAACTTAACCTCGCAAACTTCAAGTTCCATAGCTCGGCCTAATAATTTTATGGCTTCACTCTCCCTTTGTCGGGTTGTTTTATAATTATCAATATTATATTTACTTCACCATCCGGAAGACGCTCGCTGGTCTCCTTCAAGGATCTCCATCCGATCGAATATTATATTTAGTTTGGTAATTATATTCTATTCACTTCCTTAATAATTATATGGAAACAATGGATACTTTACATTTCTATTGACTCTTAATGTATTTTTTTAGATTCTCATTGTTCTATAGTTTTGATTATTAAATTTAAACAAATTTATATTATTTATTATTAAAATATTTGCTATGAAATTGTAAGAAACGTTTCGTAGTTTAAACAGTAATATCTGTTTTCTGATTACGATTTAAGTGTTAGTATGCGCCTTGTAAAACGACATTTTTTATAAAAACTTAATTCAATAACTTCGTGAATTCAGTATGGGATAATGCTTATTGTTATTTCACTAAATTTAGCCAATATGTTGGTAGATGTGGAACTGTTGCTATGTTGTATCAGTATTCTCTTAGTATTAGATAAATTGTCATTGTTAAACAATCCCATATTCATAAAACGATAACTTCTCTTATTTTAAAACTATACAATTTAATTAGATTTTTAGATAAGAGTAATAAATATAGTAAATGTTTAATGTTAATAATAATTCAGTCAAGTTAATGACATACATAATACCAATAGTAATCTCAACGACAGGTGTTATACCAAAACATTTACACAAAAGTTTGAAAATCCTTGATTAACCACTTAACTCATACATCACCATCCAAAAAGCTGCAATTCTCAATACCTGTAGACTTGTCCGCAAATTTCTAACCTTGAGTATATTTTTTTATTACCCCCTCATACTTTTATTTTATTTTTCTGTATCACTTGGTCAATGACCCGTGGTATATGAAATCTTACCCCCTCGTGGGAGAAATAAAAAAATAATAATTCAGTCAAGTTAATGATATAGACATGTCAGTTAAGCCGTAGAAGCAATCCTAATAAGCGCCCCCTATTCCAGGCTTTATGAGAACGAGTGCGTATGACTGAATTAAGGATAAGTATTAGAATAAGGAAAAAATGTAGTGACAAAGTCGTCACCATCAGCGAGAGGTATGAATGAGGAAGAATGCTAATGTATGAAAGTGAGAAATAGAATGACTGATAGAATTGGAATGAATGATAGACCCTGACCCACAACACGCAGGGGGAATGGATGTTAAAAAAAAAATAAGCGCCCTCACAAGGTGGACCGACGACCTGGTGAAGGTCGCGGAGAGTAGCTGGATGCAGCCAGCACATGACCTAAAGACAACAATGACGTTTTATTATAATTTTAAAAACCTTTCTGTCGTTGGAGTGGTATAGAGTATCTCCAAAATCAATGGGAGATTTAGATATAATCATATCGCTTCAATCCTAATCAAGCAGCGATTAGTATAATCAAAATTACCAAATCACATAAATCAAGTGTGTACCACTGTATATGTCACAAGTGTACACGACGCTAAGATTCAATCCATGTAGTGTTGTACCACTACCACGGGGACTTGTAGCGAGTTGTGCACGAAGCCATTATACCAGGTGGTAGGTCTCTGTTGCCGGAGACCGTCTGGATGGGTACCACCGCAGCTCCTATTGCAACCGCCAAATAGTAGTGTGCAAACATTACTGTGTTCCGGTTTGAAGGGCGCTGTAGCTAGTGTAATTACTGGGGTAACGAGACTTAACATATGTCTCAAGGCGACGAGCGCAATGTGGTGCAGTGTGTACCATCTTAACTAGCACCACGTTGTCATGGGCAAGCGTATCACTTACCATCAGGTGAACGTCTTGCTCGTCTCGTCGCATAGAAGAATAAAAAAAAAAAGCCTGCGGGGGGATCACGGCGCGAGTGCAGGCGCACGCGCAGCGCGGCGGCGGCGCGCGACGGAGCGCCCGCCTGACCCCGTTCCCACGCGGCTGCTCATCGTCACGCGACCGCCGCGACCCCTGCCCACCTGACCCACATCACCCACCAAAATCACCGAACACTTCTACGTGTACTCTTTTAAAGGGCAACTGCACCTAATGACGTATTGGTAAGGAGACGATGTCGCCCTGTGTAAACATCCTGACTACCACCAAATCTTATTCATTATCATTTATGTGTGATGTGTTCTTATTTCATTAACATCGTTATGGTAGAGCGATATTTCTGATATGAGCATCTTGTTCTAAGTCGTATTTCCTCATGACTGTGGGTCGTAGTTATCATGTGCAATGAAACACACGACGACTCTCTTGGCAGTTTATAATGGAGTGGTGTTGCCATTGCCTTCTCCATTTCACATACTAGTCTGACCACTGATGGTCATGGCATAGATATACAAGTTTCCTCGCGATGTTTTCCTTCACCGTCAAAGCACGTGATATTAGTTGGTGTTATACAAACTGCACATAAATTCAAAAATTTGTTGGTGCAGGCCGGATTCGAACCCAAAACCTTCGGAGTGGAAGGCCGGCGTTTAAACCATTAGGCTGTCACAGCCCATACGAGCATATATGAAATAAAAATATTTTTCTTTTATTCGTCATAACAAAATTATTATAATACCTAGTAACTAGTGCTATTAAGAGAAAAGTAATGTTTACAAAAGGTATAATGATATATTTTTTTGGTTTTGACCTTCATGTTAAAATTAACTTTATCTGAACTGAACATAATGACACAGCGAATTTACGTTGGATTATTTTTTACATAAAACCGAGATGTATAACGTGTTGTTGCGTCACCATCCGAACGGCTTAACAGGGGATCAAAAGTTCTCGACATCAATGGAGAGGTTACGGGGCGGATTAGCGGGGGACGCGAGAGGTCAATGAAGTTTCAAGTAACGAATGAGTAACATCACTGCGCATGAGATAATTGAATTTTAACTTTGTGTAGTGTACAGTCAACGATACAATCTGTCAATCGTTATAGTTTGGACAGAATGGTCGCTGTCTTTAAGTAGTTGTTCGTACCGCTCGCCCAACAGTAGTGGTTGCTAGTGAAATTACTCGAGTAACAAGACTAAATACCTCATGTCTCAAGGCGACGAGCGCAATGTCGTGCAGTGTATATCTTAACCAGTCCCGCGTTGTTATGTGCAAGCGTATCACTTACCATCAGGTGAACGTTTCGCTCGTCTCGTCGCCTAATAAAACCGAGTCGGTTCACCTCATGCCCTAATTATGGTTATCATCATCATCATCAGCGTATAGACGCTCACTGCCAGGCAAAGTCTCCACTCCAAATACCTATATGCCCTAATACTTTCTACCTTTCCCTGCACTAGTAACTGTTCGATGGGCCACATCATTCCAGTATACACGCGTGACCGAAATAAATGAATGCGAGCTTTAGCGATGGAGGACAGGCGGTCGATGCCGAGCCGAGGATCGATATTAACTGACGTCGAAGACGGAATCGACAATATTACGAAAGTCGGTTGAATCTTCCATTCATTGAAGCCATTCATATGCGGTTAGAGCGGGTCGGCGCGGTTTGGGCGCGGCGCGGAGACAGCGGTGAAAGTGGCCGCTGGCGACCTTGCTGCCAGACACCCGCCCCTCGCCACCTCACCTGCCACACCTGCCAACCTGTGATCCGGCGGGGCTGTGGCAACGAACAGCTCTGATACATAATCCCAAATTAAAGTATCCTTAACTAGATTTAACTTACGATGAGTTAATGATTTCTTATATTTCCGCGAATGTTACACATTTATTAAAACTCAATTGTACGGATTTTATCGCGTTTATTATTTGTTTGTTTATTCCCGACGTTTCAACCGCTTTGCAGCAGTCATGGTCACGGGTCGCCAAAGAACACCGATTCCTGCCAAGGATGATTCGCGAGGCTATTGAAATTAAAAAACATCCTAATTTTAATAGAGAAGATGGTTGGGTAATACCACCTGCTTGGGATCCTATTATCAATAAAATTAAACCAAATCCCAGGCGAACCACTAGAAGACTTCAAGATACAGTGAGCTCTTTCTGCGTAGATCGGACCATTAATAATAATTAAAAAGTTATAGGTACCACGTGATAGCTGGGACATTTGGACGTCTGTCATCTCAGTCCTCCCGTGACCATGACTGCTGCAAAGCGGTCGAAACGTCGGGAATAAACAAACAATTAATAAACGCGATAAAATCCGTAAAATTGAGTTTTAATAAACTACGATGAGTTGATTTAATCGTTTATCCACTTTAACATTCCAACAGACTAGAGCTTCAAAGTTGATGATGATAATGATGAAGAACTATTTACATTCAACAAAATGAAATGAAATCCAAACAATTTATGTTTAAACAAAAAACCTTAATAAAAAATGTATAACTTATATGATTTTGCCCAAAATGTCTTATGACTCTCAACGAAAAAATCTGATTATTATATATATCTAGTTTGGTTAGATACTAATAAAGACGAGGACTATCCATAGTTAAGTTATCACTAAACTAATTTAATCATAGCAATTAACGAGCGGCGCGGGTATAATATAGTGTATATGAATAGTGTGAAGACTTCAAGTTGGACTTCTTCAATTTAACATATTAAAATTTATCATCAGCCTTCTGGAAGCCTTTCTCAATATTTTCAACCTAACAAGGCGCTATGCTCTCCATTTACATATTTATTTATGTTATTGTATATAAACAAAACAATGATAAATGTAATGGTACTCGATTATATTTTAGTTTAAAAAAAATATTAATATACCAAAACTGAAGTAAATGACGCTAATATTTAATAAGAGATATGTTAATAATAGAAAAAATATGATATCAATAAGTTATCCCCAAGTTACTTGCGTTTAGGTAATGACATATAGTTACGATGGCTTGAGGTAACTTCAGTTCGGTTGACCGGCGCCTGGTGAGCAGTGCGGACGCGTCGCGACCAAGCGCTCGCACAAAAACAGCTGATTGTTTGAAGGATCGCGGTCGCGGGGTCGTTGACCGCACTTTCGCCTCTCCCACGGCTCGCGCGGGCCGCCTTGCTCAATCTCGAGACGAGCATCACACGCTACTAATCGTTCCCGCACTATATACAACAATCAGTATAGATCCATTTACTTGTATTACGTGTCCGTCTGAAAACCTCAAAAGTAGTTAATCATAAATCTGTCAAACTGTAACCTCTCTAAGTAGATAATCTACTTGCATAGACCTTTGCTATCAATTACTTTTGTGTTTGGAAGAATCGATATAAGAAACCTTCGATAGCTATCCTGATTGTTTTTTTTTTATACTACTTTGCGACGAGACAAGCAAGACGTTCACCTGATGGTAAGTGATACGCTTGCCCATGACAACGTGGTGCTAGTTAAGATGGTACACACTGCACCACATTGCGCTCGTCGCCTGAGACATAAGGTGTTAAGTCTCGTTACCCCAGTAATTACACTAGCTACAGCGCCCTTCAAACCGGAACACAGTAATGTTCGCACACTACTATTTGGCGGTTGCAATAGGAGCTGCGGTGGTACCCATCCAGACGGTCTCCGGCAACAGAGACCTACCACCTAGATACCACCTGGATTGTATATTATATTCGACTCACTAAAAGATCGTGTGGTGGTCCAATGTTTTAATTATACTTAATTTATGAATATTTAAATTACTTTCTACCAAAAAAAATTTAAGCTATTGTAGACTTTTCAATATTTTGCATCTAAGCCGGAAAGTATAATGGAGAAGACCGCGCGGTGCGTCACCGGCGCCGTGAAGAAGCTAATATCGCCGGAGGAGGACGACGAGGAGGCGGAGTACGACAGAGCTGATGACCTGGTAAACGGAGATTGGAGTTATAGCTCTCCGTGCTAATGGGAATTCATTTAAACTTACCCGTAGATTCGCTATAATAAAACCTTATTTATATCCCGACGTATTAGATTATAGTAAACGTTATTTAAATTTTGTAGTTAGCTGTATTTTTTTAAATTGCTAGATATTTTTCTAAGACTACTTTAAATCATTTAAATTCAAATTTTTATTTACTTAAGTAAAAACTTAAACTATCACTAATCCTCTCTTCTATGATTTTTGGTATTAAATTTTGAATTTATATAATCATGGGAGACCAAATTAAGTTGCAGGATAATCACACATGTAAGGACATTCGCCTTTCTTATTTATTCATCTTGTTATTTTACTTTTAATATTAACAATCCCACGGACCTCGCCCCCAAGTTTCCTAATAAGGATGATCCGCTTCTTCTATTGGGTTTCTTTAGTTCATCGCTCTGTAATTCAAATGTGTTGCATATTCAATGTATCTTGAATTTTTTTCACCCTTCAATTGTTACGGCAGCTTTTTAATGAACAACCGGTAATATTCTAGATCAACCAGATCAAAGTATTGATTTTTTGCTTTTAGTTTTTGTCAAAACAACTTTAAGTTGTCTGACATTTATAATGTATCGTCAAGTCTTTTCTCATTGGGTAGCAACCCGTACTATGTAATATAAAATAGTAATCACTTAGTATATATTGTAAATGTCACTCGCGATTTTCCTTCATCGATGTCTGATGGTTTTCCCGCCTTGTGACTCAGTCCTGCCACACTACCCGCGCAAATATTTACATTTTAATACAATTCATTTTAACTTTAACGTTATTTAAGATAATTAATGTCATTCTACAAAATTACTGCAATTTTAAGAAAATTACAAAACTTTAATAACCCTATGATAAATTTTTGGATTTTTTTTTATCCTGCTTTGCGATCAGGCGAGAAAGACGTTCACCTGATGGTAAGTGATACGCTTGCCCATAACAACAAGGTGTGGTAGTTAAGATGGTACACACTGCACCACATTGCGCTCGTCGCCTTGAGACATAAGGCGTTAAGTCTCGTTACTCCAGTAATTACACTAGCTACAGCGCCCTTCAAACCGGAACACAGTAATGTTTGCGCACTACTATTTGTCGGTTGAAATAGGAGCTGCGGTGGTACCCATCTAGACGGTCTCCGGCAACAGAGACCTACCACCTGGTATCTGGATGTATCTGGATTTTATTGATTTTTATACACGGACGAAACAAACTGAAAATTATAATGTACAGTGGATCTATAGATTAGAAAATTTGCGAACCAAATTATTCTTAGCCATTTTATTAATTGCTAGATACAGTCAAAATATTTCAGTGAAAAGTCCACATGTGAGTAAACATGGCGTTGATGATGAAACCGGATGTCTTAGTGGATCTAGTTCAGCGCGCTTGTTGCTCGGGCCCCGAATGCCGATGAGGACCCTTATCTCAACTATTTCTTATCATACGTTACACAATTGGAAATATGGGTGCAGTGTGTAAACAGTCACACGAAAATATCATTTTTAATTTCTTAGAGCGAGTCCAAGAAAATAGATCACACATTTGGTTCCGAATGATTCCTGCATTATCAGTATCTGCATAATGAAGTTTGTTTTAATATAAAGTTACTGTTAATAATATATCTTACTGAAGATGTATAACTTCTCTCTTACAGTCATAAGCAAGTAAACGATTTTCGTTTTCTCTCAATAATACACATACTAATCTCACACCGTATTCACACGTTACGTTTATAAATTATGATAATTTTCTGTCACTAGAAATAGAATACTTAGTACACATAGAAAAGGAGGTCTCAAAGAACCCTTCAAAAATCAAACTTAACCTACTTCGAACCTAACCTAGTTCGACAGTTCGCAAAGCGACTAGGATGATACTTGGAAAGTTGCCGAGTCTGCGGATCTTCGATGACTGAGTGCACTTGAACTGCAACGGCGGAGTGCATACGTATCAACTGACACAGCAACTTCAACATGCTCTCAATAGGGTACTCTGTGTGAAATGAACTAGGGAACTGTGATACTCTACCAGATTCTTAGTGCGCATGTCAAGTTTGAGCTCGTCGACTTCGTTTCTCAGTGAAATTATTCTGTTTTCCCTTTTCTTTCTTCCACAGTGCTAACTTTGACCTTTCACCTTAACCGGAAGAGCTATAAACTTTTTCTTACGGATTTCTCGTCTCCATATCCTGTACTTCATTTCATCCTCAAAGAGTATCCTAGCTTTCCCGGTTTAAAAGTTACAAGCGTAACGAAGTCTTTTTATACAAAAAATAAAGTGGCGATAATTGTTTTTAAGTGCAGCCTCACAAAGCGGTTCAGGTTAATTCTCCACTGATCTCTAGCTTCCTGTGCAGCTAAGAATCATGAGACTGACACATTCCAAGAACAATAACTTTATAAAACAAACTCGGTGTCCGGGAAATTAAGTCGACTATTTACACTATTCACAATTAAACAACAATTTACATTGTCAGTTTCACGCGTAATCTAAGTTTTGTAATGAATAGACGCAGCTTTGTTCGCATTTACTTAGTTTACTATAAACGAGAAAGTGAAAGTACTATAAAGCAATTTTTATAAACGTGAAGCATTTATTTAAAAATGTCATGCGGAAAAAAAATCACGAATTGCCTACACTTACAGTTTCAAAAGTCATTTGTTAGTTTAATGTTTACTATTCTGTTAATCGTCTAACTTATTAAATTTAACGTTCGAAGAGAAATACTACACTCCCGGACATATCTATCGGCCCATGTAGTGTTTAAAGGTTTAACGGTGTCTAGCTAAAAATAAATGTTAGGTGGAGCAATAAGTTTTAATGCAGTTTTGAAGCAGATTTATTGGTCAACCCCTATGTATGTTTATTTTTTTATTTCGAATTGATTTGGCCGGCATCCATATTTTTTGGTCAAAACTGGCTCTAAGTTTAGATTTGTCTTTTTATGGAACCAATAATAGGACACATCAGAAAAAAATCAAACTTGTGCGAAATAAAAAAGTTTTTTCCATTCCTGGGTCGTTGAAAACAATGAACAGACTCGAATTTTCGTTTTTTTTTTCATAATCCTGAATACGAATTAAAAAAAAAAACATACATAAAGGTTGACCAAAAATTCAGCTTTAAAACTGCATTAAAACTTATTGCTCCACCTAACATTTATTTTTAGCTAGACACCGTCGAAACTTTAAACACTGAGTGGTGGGCCGATAGATGTGTCCGGGAGTATATATCAACTTTCGAAGAATCATTTTATTGTTTTTTATGTATAACTTCAGTAATGTTATGTGTGTATTTAATAAAACAACTGTTGCTAGTGTATTAATGTTTTGTGTGGAAACACCCGAGAAATAAGGTTCGGGTTTTACTCGCAAGTTTGCTAATCAGTAGTAAGCTAGATCGAGTACAAGTTAGTGTGATGTCCACGCCGTCAAATGACGCTGAATTGTAATTAATTGTTGCCTTTTTAACGCTTTCCCTGGATCAACTGGTGGGCACGCCGCGAAGTCAGGGTCGCTACCTTTCTCCAGATGGGTAAGAATGCAATTGGTGTGCGTGTGTGTTGTATACAGGTTTTATGTGAAAGTTGATAAAACGCATTATATAAATATTATTTAAGGTATTACTATTATTTGGTATTTTATTGATGCAGGTTTACGTATACTTCTAGTTGTCTAAGCGGAGTAATATGTTTACTTTATTTCCATAAGTATTACACTGAAACGTGTCTAAATATAAGATATATTTTGTATACGAATGTAAACTACCTAATGTATATTGTCTAGCTCTGTAATGATCAATATATTTGTGGAATAGATAAAGTAGAATTTATTTTGCCTAATAATGACCACGGCGCGACAAAACTTTCAAACTTTAGAGCAATGGAATTGAAAGCATCAAGAAGAAATCATTTAATTAATATATTTCGTAATATATATGTAATAATATAATACCTTAGATCTGTTTAGTTTCATCCAAAAAAAAATTGTTAAAAGTATTTTCTGTCATGTTATTAACCTCACAGTTGTCCTTTGCCATCGTATTGTCTAATTTGTTACAATTTGTATATTTCAGGTGATGCAACAGGATGTGAAGAAAGAGAACCCGCTTCAATTCAAGTTCCGTGCTAAATTCTACCCGGAGGATGTGGCAGACGAGCTCATCCAGGAGATTACGCTCAAGCTCTTCTACCTGCAGGTGTGTTATTTTAATTTTTTTTGTAAGAACGCATCGATCAGTTTGCGTAACGTTTATTTTGTATGACGCTTTACCAGGTGGTAGGTCTCTGTTGCCGGAGACCGTCTGGATGGGTACCACCGCAGCTCCTATTTCAACCGCCAAATAGTACTGTGCGAACATTACTGTGTTCCGGTTTGAAGGGCGCTGTAGCTAGTGTAATTACTGGGGTAACGAGACTTAACACCTTATGTCTCAAGGCGACGAGCGCAATGTGGTGCAGTGTGTACCATCTTAACTAGTACCACGTTGTCATGGGCAAGCGTATCACTTACCATCACGTGAACGTCTGGCTCGTCTCGTCGCATAGTAGTATAAAAAAAAGCTCGGTAAAATCTTTTTGAATGAAGACCAATAACTACGTCGGCATTTGTTATGTATGAAGCACTAACATTAAACTTACATTATTCGTAGGTGAAGAACGCGATCCTCTCTGACGAGATCTACTGCCCGCCGGAGACCTCGGTGCTGCTCGCCTCGTACGCGGTGCAGGCGCGCCACGGCGACCACAACCCCGCGCTGCACGGCGCCGGCTTCCTGGCCAACGACCGCCTGCTGCCGCAGCGCGTCACCGACCAGCATAAGGTAACCGCTAGCAATGAGGACAAAAGGAGAGACATGACTTTTTTAAGGAATTCATAATTAAAATCGACGTGCCGGTACTTCATAATGATGATTTACGTGGGTTATGTACAAAGTATACTAAGTGAGCCGTGATAGCCTAGAACGCTGGCCTTCCAATGCGAAGGTACCGGGTTCGAATCCGGCCTGCACCAATAAATTTTTCAATTTATGTGCAGTTAGCATAAAACACCAACTAATATCACGTGCTTTGACGGTGAAGGAAATCATCGTGAGGAAACCTGCATATCTATGTCATGACCATCAGTGGTCAGACTAGTATGTGAAATGGAGAAGGCAATGGCAACACCACTCCATTATAACTGACAAGTAAGTCGTCGTGTGTTTCAATAAAACATGATGACCACGACCCTCAGTCATGAGGAAATACGACTTAGAAGAATACTAAGTAAGAATACTAAAATAACACAAAGGTACCTTAAGGCCGGTAATTTTAGAAACTACATATAAGTTACAGCTAGGTTGGAAGGTTACAAATGTCATCCATACACGTCTCACGGTCGAAATAATTACAATATCTCGTCGGCAATTTTATCACACGCTTCATATTATGTTTGTACAGTTTTAACCGCCGCAAACAATCACCGCCGCATTACAGCCGTTACTCTCCCGCATAACAGATGTCCCGCGAGGAGTGGGAGCAGAGCATAACGAACTGGTGGCAGGAGCACCGCGGGATGCTGCGCGAGGACGCAATGATGGAGTACCTCAAGATCGCGCAAGACCTCGAGATGTACGGCGTCAACTACTTCGAGATCCGCAACAAGAAGAACACGGAGCTGTGGCTCGGCGTCGACGCGCTCGGACTCAACATCTACGAGAAGGATGACAAGTCAGTGTTGCCTTTTAAGATATTTTTTTTTACTATTTAATAACACTTAAATGAACACAGACAATATATCACGTTATCGTTCTGATTGCACGAAGCGCCGCGACGAGTAAGCTTCACTTGACTGTGGGTGACACATGCACATAAAATGTGGCGCTGGTTATACACAGCACTAAATTATGCTCGTCGTTTAACACATGTTATTAAATGTTGTTACTGTGGTAACTTCAGCTACAAAGCACTTAACATCGTAACACACTACCGTTTAGCAGCAGATATAAAAGCTGCGGTGATACCTGCCTAAATGAATTTAATAAAGTAATGTTAGATTATCTGATAATATTTAGTTTTGTATATTCATTCTGACCTTGTCTTACAAACATTTGTCTAGCCTGCGAGATAAAATGATTTAATTCAAACAAACTGATAAAAAAACTCAACTACAGTGCGCGTTAAAATTATACGATCTCGGAGAGGGAGACATTTTTGTGTTTAGTCGATGATAAGATCCTAGTGAGGCGTCCGAGAAGTAAGTATGTCCCAATGTAGATGAAAATTTTTTATTGCGACTTATTGTATATATGCAATAATAATTTATTTCGTATAAATGTTAATGTTGTAAACGTTGTAAGCCTTTGTTCGAAGTAGAAAATTTTCAGTAATGTTAGCACCGTTTTGGCTGAAACTATCTAGGTTGGCACCATCGCAGCGCAAACGTTAGTGTTATTTTTAGTAATATTTAATAAAATAATTGTTACTTAACGTGTTGTCGTGCAGGCTTACACCGAAAATCGGATTCCCGTGGTCGGAGATCCGCAACATTTCGTTCAACGACCGCAAGTTCATCATCAAGCCGATCGATAAGAGAGCGCCGGACTTCGTGTTCTTCGCGCCGCGCGTGCGCGTCAACAAGCGCATCCTCGCGCTGTGCATGGGCAACCATGAGCTCTACATGCGCCGGCGTAAGCCCGACACCATCGACGTGCAGCAGATGAAGGCGCAAGCACGCGAGGAGAAGCTTGCCAAGCAGGCGCAGAGGTACGCACCAAAGTCTTTACACTGACTGTTCGAAAAATGGGCTGCTGCCCTGTCTGGGATGGTCACAAGACATCACCGTCCTTATAATAAATGCTCACGGCAATGTTTTCATAATTATATTTTGGAGAAATAAAACCATTTCTGTTAACTAAAATACGTAATCTTGTTCCTGTTTATTGAACATGTCGTAAAAATTGTTTAACAAATGTCTCAGCATTTAAAATTATATTATAAACGTAAAAAAAAATAGTATTTGAAGACATATATCCTTTTAACTATCGTGCGGATTTTTTTAAGAAAAAGTATGTATAATGTTTTTGTAATATATGCTTCGATTTTTAATTTTCAGAGAGAAACTCCAGCTGGAGATAGCGGCCCGCGAGCGTGCGGAGAAGAAGCAGCAGGAATACGAAGACCGGCTGAGACAGATGCAGGAGGAGATGGAGCGCTCGCAGGTAAAGCGGCACCATCAACACCCTCGCAAAAAAAAAAACTTATACTTCATACAAATTTAAATGCGTGCGCGCATGGTTTCCTAATCGTTTTTTATGGATTTTGTTACATATGCATGCTTCGCACGTTTCAGGCGAATCTACTGGAAGCCCAGGATATGATCAGACGGCTCGAGGAGCAGCTTCGCCAGTTGCAGGCCGCCAAGGAAGAGTTGGAGCAGCGCCAAAATGAATTGCAGGCTATGATGCAACGCCTTGAGGAAACGAAGGTAATTTATACGTGGCAGCATTTCTTTAATCCGCATTTTGCTGATACCAAAATAGACATTCAAAAAACTTAAACAGAACATGGACCGGAATATAGACTCACGTTCACTATGTATCCGTAGCCATAAAAGTACCGACTGATCTTTTCACAGAACATGGAAGCTGCAGAGAGACAGAAATTAGAGGACGAGATCCAAGCTAAGCAAGAGGAAGTATCCCGTATCCAGCAAGAAGTGGAAATCAAAGATACGGAGACGCGTCGCTTGCAAGAGGAGGTTGAGGAGGCGAGACGCAAGCAGGTAAGCAATAAACATGCGACAAACAAACACTATCAATTAATAATAATATTATTATTGTAATTGAAGGGCACTAGATTGTGAAGTTACTGATTTAAAGATAATTAACAACTTATGTCTCAAGCTAACAATCACAATGTAGAAAAATGAGAACCTTTCCTTTTGTCGGTTGATATATTGAAGAATTCCTGCCAATAAAAAGGTCTAGGTGCAGATAGTAAATGTTAAAATGTTCCGTTCGCGGCGCAGGATGAGGCGGCGGCGCTGTTGGCTGCTGCGACGACGCCGCAGCACCACCATGTGAGCGAGCGCGCTGACGGCGACCGCGAGGGTGAAGGCTCCGCGGACGGTGAGGGCTCCGACGGCGGCTCCGAGTCGGGAGGCGGCGAGCTCGCGCGCGGTCCTGACGACCTCGTTGACCCGCTGGACGAGCGGCGCACGCTCGCGGAACGCAGCGAGCGCCTCCACAACCAACTTAAGGTACTACTTGTACACAATTACACACGCTTTGTACGTCCCCGCTGGTAATAGATTTTTCTTGCCGCACACTATTAGATAAGGGACTAACAGCCTACATTACTGCCATCAAACAGTTGCACACAAACATTACTGGGTTTTAGAGGGTGTTGTAATGTTTACTGGGCTTGTTTTATGTACAATGGACTCTCTCTTGATCCCAATTCCACAAGATGCTCTATATTTAACACCAAATGGAACACAGACATTTATTATTTTAAACATATAGTTGTTCCGAACTAGCATTGAATGTATAATAAAAAATACATCCAATTAAACTATTAAACATTGCACCAGAATCGAATCAAGGACCTCTGATACAAGGTAGTCGCTTAACAGAGGTATGCTTTAAGAGCTGTTATAATTAAATTCGAAGTCGTGATGTAAACATCGAAAATCTAGCGTTACTTTGTTATGGACAGCCGTATAACAGGTGAAAGTTCTACCCTTTTCATTACTTTTTTGTAGAAAACTATTTCCAAATCATTAATTAATATTGAATTGGTTGTGCGCAGGCGTTGAAACAGGACCTGGCGCAGTCACGTGACGAGACAAAGGAGACGGCCATGGACAAGATCCACCGCGAGAACGTGCGCCAAGGCCGCGACAAGTACAAGACACTGCGCGAGATCCGCAAAGGCAACACCAAGCGCCGCGTCGACCAATTCGAGAACATGTAGGCGGCACCGGCGGCCGCCCCGCCCCGCCCCGCGCACGCGCATCCACACACCCACCCCCCACACGTACATACACCGACCCGGACCTCGCCGGTCCCACTCAGGGGCGCAGCCGTCCGGACGTGTATCACTTGAAGATATCAACGTCACAACCGTAACTGTATTCCGTCGATGTGGCTCATCCGGCAGCGCTGCGCGTTGCGTGGTGCGCAACCAACAACTATCGTTTCCCACCACGACTGCTGCGCGAATGCGACACCTCGGGGCAGCTCGTTAACGTTTCATCGGATAGCCGAGGAGCTCTCCGATGCGGTGCATACACGAACGCGCCAGCTCGCCGCCACGCCGTCCAGGTCCAGCCGACCCTATCCGCTCAGTGCGAAAGCTCAAATCAGACCGGTGCGCGTGCGCGTGCCGCGGAGTCGGGACTTAACTGTAAATATTGCTTACTACTTATTAGTAATTTTATTTTAGAGTATAACGTGCTATAACCCAACATGTATACACGCCGGGAGCGCGCCGACTCGCGAGAGCACACAGATTTGTTTTTATTTCTATTATTATTATTATTTATAAGTATTTTGGATTTTATTTCATAACTACATTAAATACCGGGAGGTTTACCGAGTGTTGTGTGCGTCGAGTCGCATACAGGCAGGCACACACACAACGGCCGGCGCACCAAGTGTCCTGTGTGAGATACCAATCAACATCTAAGGATACTTAAATTGATTGATTCTTGCTCAAAGCACGCGTCCGACTTGCTGAGCGTGGGGGGTGAAAGGGAAGGGGGTGGAGCGTCCCCCTTATTTATTTTTATAATCATTTATATTCTAGATATAGGAGTTGATTAGAGCTTCAAGTGTAATTATCGTTTCCCCGATCGTTCGTATGCATCGGCCCGCGCGCACTCAAACAAACAAACACAAACACTTCATTCCAGAACAAAATTGTAACCGAGCGCTGGTATCGCGTTAACCGTACGCGCGCTTCATAGAATGTGTATAATGTTATTATGTAAGTGAAATTCTGAAGGCATTCCATGTGTTGCAACGCGGCGGCGTTTCCAGTTGTATTCGGAGAGTTAGTGTTGCGATCATTTGTACGTGGTTATGTAGTCGTAAGTGCCATCCGCCGCGCGGTGCCGCCGGCCCGCCCCGCTCGCGCGCTCGGCGACACCGGCCCGCCGCCGCGTCGAACTCCCTTTATGTATGGTGTCATTTCTAAAAATTATACAATATACCATGTTGCCTTTCAATCTTAGGACGAAATTTTTTTCCAATAAAATGTTTAAGTATATAATAATAGTCTTTTATTTATACTCCGCGACAAAAAGAATAACAACGACACAGTAGCTGCCACCGCCATGTGATATTCAGATTAAGTGTTACCATCTTTGTGTATAAATAACCCAAATCTCAGCTTCCCTTGCCACTCAATACAATGCTTTCGAACCCTCGACCTTTTATTTTTTACAAAACTAGCTGGTGGTCGCGTGTTATTCATAAAAGCCAAAAGAACCCACCAGTTACTAACTAGAATATTGATTAAAAAACTGATAGTCTATTGTATAACTTTATATAATATATACAAAAGTTGAGAACTATAAAAACATGATTGATTTCCGATGTAAATAATTTCACTTTTGCTAATAGTGATCGGGAATATTCACATGAGAAAAGTTCCCTCAGTCACCACATTTAAGTGGTTTGAGGCCAATCTTTGCCATTATTGGAATCGGCGAGTTTTTTTTAACATAATTTTGAGATTTTTGACTAGTATCACATATTCGTTGCAAGAGCAATCTTCGGGTGAAAACCATTTCACTTCATACCATTCTTCCGCGATCCACTGACTGATGTTTATCCTATGTACTTGTGTACGTTGGGCTATCCACACTTCAACTTTGGATTATTCAACTTAGTGTTTAACATCTTGCTCTATTGATAGCTAGCGATGTGATCCAATTCTGCGTATTTGCGCAATCTCGCCAATGTTTTCAAGTGATGCGGAGCGCTACGCGGGCGGGTGGTGCGTGCAGCGCAGGTGCCTCAGCAGCGAGCTGTTGTCGCGGAAGGGCCGCGCGCACTCGCCGCACTCGTACACGCGGCCCTCGTGCGCGCGCAAGTGCCGCGACAGCCCTGCGCAGACACAACCATACAGAAACACATCACGCTGGAAGTTAATGAGCAATTAATTAAATCAATGAAACGAAAACAACTACACGGATTTTAAATGCATTCAAAAGTAAGTGATATAAAAATAGTCCGCTATTGAACGTATAAACATAACTTTTTTAATCGACTAAATAACGCGATACGGAGTTGAAGCGTGGACCCTTACAGAATCAATGAGCAAGAAAGTTGAAGCTTTCGAAATGTGGGTATATCGGAGAATGCTGAGGATATCCTGGAAAGATAGGGTTAAAAATGTAACAGTATTAAAGCGCATTAATTAAAAAACAGAAGTGATATATACAATTAAGAGAAGAAAGCTGGAATACTTAGGACATATAATGAGAAACTAAAAGTATGGACTGCTGCAGCTCATCGTGCAGGGGAAGATTCGAGGAAAGCGAAGTGTGGGCCGAAGGAGATTATCCTGGCTAAAAAATCTACGCCAGTGGTATGGAAAGAGCACCCGTTCCCTTTTCAGAGCCGCGGTATCGAAAGTCCAGATTGCCTTAATGGTCGCCGACCTTCGAAGGAAGATGGCACTTTAAGAAGAAGACGCGATGAACAGGACGTTCACCAGTTATGATAAATAAAGAGGAGTTTCATCACGCCAGTAATTTTACTAACCACAACCTCCTACAAACCGGAACACGGCAATCTTTGCACGTGTTTAAGAATGTGTTTATTATAATCTATAAAATATAACACGCTACACTTCGAACTATATATACAGTTATGTAATGATTTCTAATATTTCCGCGAATGTCGCACATTTCTTACAACACAATTTTACGAATTTTATCGCGTTTATTTGTTTAATCCCGACGTTTCGACCGTTCCGCAGCAGTTATGGTCACGGGAGGACTGAGATATCATATTATAATAATAATTAAAAAGTTATAGGTACCCTGTGATAGCTGTGACGTCAGGATATCTGCTGCAAAGCGGTCGAAACAGGAATAAATAAAAAAACTAATATACGCGATAAAATCCGTAAAATTGAGTTTTAATAAATGTTTGGGTATATATACTGCGAATGTGAGTTTGTGTTTGTACAAGAGGAGGCGCTGTACCGGAGGCGTACAGGAAGAGCTTGGGGCACTCGGGGCAGCGGTGCAGGCTGAGCGCGCGCTGCTGCGGCGGCGCGTGCGAGCGCGCGTGCGCCTCGAGCGCCTTGCGCTGCGTGTAGCTCTTCGGGCACTGCGGGCACTGGTGCGGCCGCTGCTCTGTAACGCGCGTCACCCGCACCGGTTATTGCGTGATAAAGCAACGCAGCGAAGGCTACATTCAACTGGTGCTTAAGATTTTTACTCGTTACTTAGTTACTTGCTGTGTCCTATCTATAATATTTATGCGCCGGTAAAACTATAAAAGCAACAATAAGACTACAGAACTAAAAGGTGAGCAGCGAGCAAGGTTTTTCCCCAGTTCATCATAATCATTATCAGCCGGATAACGCCCACTGCTAGGCATAGGCCTCCCTCTAGGATCTCCACGCCGATCGGTCCTGCGCTACTCGCATCCAGTGGTTGCCCGCGACCCTTACCAGATCGTCAGTCCATCTTGTAGGAGGCCTGCCAGCACTGCGTTTACCGGTCCGCGGCCGCCACTCGAGAACCTTACTGCCCCATCGGCCGTCAGTCCTTCGAGCGATGTGCCCTGCCCATTGCCACTTAAGGTTTGCAATCTTTTGGACTACGTCGGTGACCTTAGTTCTCCTGCGGATCTCATCATTTCTGATTCGATCCCGCAGGGAAACCCCGAGCATGGCCCTTTCCATTGCCCTCTGTGTGACTCTGAGCTTATTGACAAGGCCCACCGTAAGCGGCCACGTCTCGGTTCCATATGTCATCACTGGCCCTCCAGTTTGCTAGCTTATATTATAACAACCGCTTACCATCACGCAGGCCGTTCATCGCCTTCGAGTTGATAGGAAAAGAGGAAGTCATGGATAGTTCAGTCACCGTTGTGTACCAGCTCGTGGCGCAGCATGACCGCCCGTTGTGCGAAGCGGCGCGCGCACACGCGGCAGGCGTGCGGCCGCTCGCCCGTGTGCACGCGGCGGTGGCGCGCGAGCACGCTGCGCGACGTGAACTGCTTGCCGCACACGTCGCACGCGAGCGCGTCGCGCGCGCACACGCGGCACGCGTGCGGCCGCTCGCCCGTGTGCACGCGGCGGTGGCGCGCGAGCACGCTGCGCGACGTGAACTGCTTGCCGCACACGTCGCACGCGAGCGCGTCGCGCGCGCACGCGCCCCCGCCCGCCGTGCGCTCCGCCTCTGCCACAGCGCTGTGCCACCAACATACCAGCTATTCAGTAAACGGTAATCCATAACGACGGTATGCAAAGTGTCTATCATTTATACTTCAGAAAAGGGCAGTTCGCGCAATTTACAATCATAGAGCTCGGGATTCGCTTCGAAAAGTTTTTAATGAGGCAGGTATACTGACAGTCTCATCACAATATATATATTGTAATATTCTGTATATTCATCAAAATATCAATGTGTATAATAAACACTGCGACATACACGGTAGAAATACAAGAAATAAAAATAAGCTCGCGTTGCCTTACTTTCGTCTGCACAAAATTAATGGAGGCTTGGTGGGGCTCGGTATCCGAATGTATAATAAGGTTCCACAATCTGTTTTAGATTTGCCACTTCATAAATTAAAAAATAAAATTAAAAATGTTTTGATTAGTAAATCATATTATTGTGTTAACGATTATTTAAATGATAAAGATGTGTGGAAATAAATGGCGCTGATTCTCAAGCAGTATGTGTCAGTACGTGTAAGACATTTAAAAATAAAGAAGACAAAAAAAAATGTATATATGTAGCCCGCTGAGTTTCTCGCCCATTCTTCTCAGGTCCGTGGCATTTGTTTTGCGAATGGCTGGTAGATTTTGACGTTCAATAAGTGAACTATTGTTCCCATGTTGAATAAAAATTTTGACTTTCACTTCTATTTGCCACCAGCGTACGTACATATGAGCAATTCTGAAGATCAAATATTAATATATCCATTTTATATTTGTCAAAACATCTGTTTGAAATTTAGATTATTATAAATTTTTTAATATATTCTATTTATTAGCGGTTACAATAAAACCATTATAAAATTATATTCTAAACAAAACTAATGTTAATAAACATTATAATCACTCACTCCATCATGAGGTTGTCCTGAGGATCATGTTGCTTCATTAAGTTGTTCCCCTCGCTGTTGCTGTCACTTACATCTATTGGATTTGTCTGTTACAATAACAAAATATTATTTCCGACACTGTTGAATACCAAAACCATATATTTATTTATTTGTCAACTGTTACTAAAGAAATTTAACTATTCTTCAAATATTAGAAATCAATATTACAATGCCATCATAGTGTACCATGTACATGTTCACTACTGTTAAAAACATAATACAAACCAGATCTTCCTCCATCAGCTCCACCAAAAACTTTCCATCTGCAGTCTCTATCTCTAGAGTCCTTACATTCTGGTCCAATATTGTTAGCTTATTATTCAATGGTGCCACCACTCCTAATTGCAGTAAAATATTTGATAAAAACGCTTCAAAATTAGGTTCTTCTGTCGGTTGCAAGTTCGGCTCACTAGGTGTTGAATTCTCTTGATCCTATTTAAAAAAGTACTGTCTCTTAATTTGTCTTATAAACATAGGACTTTCTGCTTAATCACCATAATTATGTCTATATCACATTATATTCTGCTTATATTCATTTAACAATATGATGTCATTGAATTAGTTTTCCAAAATATTTACTTCTAAATGTTAAAATATTATTTTTGTTATTGACAATTGTAACATTATGTCACGGCGAGATATTTTGTAATATAATGAAATATCAAAACTATTTTATACACTAACATATTAAATTAAAATATCTGTTATTTTTTAGCAATGCATGAATAGTTTACCTTAACATCGGGGCTCAATTCCACGTCACTCTGTACTAAATTGTCTCCTTCCATCTCTACTACTTCCAATTTATCTTCCTTACAAGGCCATATAAAAAGATCTGTTTCTT
Source organism: Byasa hedistus (assembly GCA_029286795.1). Lineage (NCBI taxonomy): Eukaryota > Metazoa > Arthropoda > Insecta > Lepidoptera > Papilionidae > Byasa > Byasa hedistus. The sequence continues at coordinate 9,908,035 of JAGSMW010000002.1, forward strand.
TGTTGACATTTACACTTGTTACATTGTCCTCTTTAATTGCATTAAAGTTCTTGTTGTGCCTGTCATCATTCTCCCTCACTGCCTGGACATGTGATTTCAATCTAAGATATGTAGCTTCACATCTCTTTCGAAATGCATAGTACCTTTCCAGTTCTTTACAACATTCAGAGCAAACAATATTTGGTAGACAGTCATCCCATGATACCTGAAAATATAACGTCATATATTCAACTAAAGGCTAAATATCGTAAAATATATACTTATACATCATCCTTCAACATATTATTGGTGGAAGGTCTCTGTTGTTAGAGACATTTAGTTAGGTACCATCGCACCGTCTATTACCTCTACCAAACATGAGCATGATCCTGTTCGAAAGGCGCCATCTAATGTTTCAATGCGACTGGCACAATGTGATGTAGAGTTTACCACCTTTAACACTACATTCTTATAGGCAAGTCTATCCCTTACCATTAGGTGAGCATTAAAATGTAGGTAATCACAATGAATGTTTCTTTTACTTTTACAAAATTTACCTCTAGTCCGACACATATCATAATTCGAAGAGCTAAGGCCGCACAAATATTGGTTTTGTTCTCAGTGTAAATTGGTACACTGTCTTTAGCTCTGTTGAGACACAACCTGCATAGTTTTTGAACGTCCTGTATCTCTTTATGATTTTTTATACGCTTTCGCGAGTAAGTCTTCATATTTTAAATTATATAACTTAAAAAATATAAAACAGGTCTTGGGGAAAGGGCAGTTCATTCGATCACTTTATTTAACCTATAAAGCAATTGTATAAAACATGTGTATAATATGTATGCGTAACGCTGTGTATTTATCATTTAAATAATCGAACAATAAATTTAACTGGCCAAAATAATTAAGTAAGTTAAGGTCGTAAATAATAACCCCGCGATAATTTTGACCATCAATAAACAATGTCAAACGTCATAGTGCGCCAAAACCAAAATATGAAAACATCTCGACTACAGACAAAAGTATCAGATCATAGATTAAAAAAAATACTTTTTTTTATTATCAACATTATGTACGTTTCATAAACTTTATTAGATATTAAAATTCAGAGCGTAATTTCTGCCGCAACGTCTTCCCGTCCCATCGCTAACTAGTCATTTGTTCTTCTGCGCATCTCTTAATTCCTAAACAGATCAGGCAGAGAAACACCGAGCGTCTCTATTGCTGCACTTTAACTCGCTAAACGACTACATTTGCTATTATTTCTTCCAGTTTCTTCTTTATTACAACTTCAAGTTTTTACTCAGTGTCAAGTTTTGTATTTATATAACCCCTTTTTGATTTTATCAAATAAAATAATCTTTTCACGAAGTTAAAGTAAGACCTTTTCGATTCCGGTCAAAATGTTTTAACTAATCATTTTTTTTTCTTTTCATAATCTTGTGTGAGGTCACGTAAATAAAACATCAATAACAATTTATAGCGTAATTTTTATAAAAATGGCAGTAAACAGCTTCACCAGTGTTACCATGTTTAAACATTACAATTGTTTAAATGAATACAAATCGTTACAAAATATAAATGCTTTTTGGTGCTTCATACATATATCATTATATTCTTTATCAAATACACAGCCAATCAATAGTAAAAGTGCTTTAGTAATAACGATTTCATAACAATTTTACAAAAGATTTATTTTACAGTAATATATATATTAATTAAGAAATGCAATATATCTTATAACAGACAATATATTAAAAAAATAGAAAAAATTAGCCTGTATAACGCGGCATACAAGTTTATATACTCTCATGAAGTGCTATATAAGTTATATTGTCCATTATGTACATAAGTAGTATAAATCGTATAAAATTATAAATTGTTTCTATGCTATGTGATCTTAAAATTAAATGACGAAGTTAAAATTCGAGACTTTAACAATAGGTGATTTATGGTTTTACTTGATTACCTTTTATATATAACATGATTATTAAATTTCAGTATAATATACACAAGGTTTAGGTAAATAAATTTTAAAATTCCTGCAGTATTGAATACGGCATTTTGTTAACTACTCAGAAAATGACTAATTTGTTTAGAATTATCATAATCTTTAGTTTGACCATCTAATTCTGTTTAATCTGTGGATATAAAAAGCAAATGTAGACTGATTATTAGCTGTGGATGTGTGATACATATGATTCTGATGGACTTACAGAAGTTGAGTATGATAGACATATCAAAATAAAGAACAAAATAAATTTTAGGAGAATTCTTGATAAGTATAGCTACCTAATCGAAGTTACTGATACAATAAAAGATGGTGTTCTACAGGATACATTTTGGAGTGTGCTTTGGAAGCACATGCCATAATTTCACCATCCCCGTTCCACCACTGGATAACCAAATGCACTGCGAGTCACCATCCTTATATTGTAACCATTCCCAGTTTGTTAACAAAGAGGTTCAATTCCTAAATCTTGATAAGAACAGCAATGGAGTGGAACAACTTGCCAGTGTCACCAGTACCACTTAAATACTATGTAGGTGTATGCAAGAGTAAAGCGAATAGGCTGTCACTAGATTAGTGCTTTACTACCGCAGACCACATCACCATTTAACACCAGGGAACATGGTCAAATTTTAATATTCTCATTATAAAATAAAATATAGATTATATAGCATTTGACAATTCTCGACTTTCAGAGTAAAAATGACTAAATATTGCCAGCCTTAGGTTTTTTTTCCATTCTTATACCAATAAAATTGCTGTTAAATTAAGGAAAAATTTTCCATGCATTTGTTACTGGTTAATTTTTGTTTACTTAACTCAAGGTTTTTTTTAGATTATATAAAATGTTTTCAATAGTAACCCTGTTTAAACTTTAAGTACATAGCAGAATCTAAAGCTTGGCGTCGAAAAATTTCAGTTCACGTTCCTCGGGCAGCTTTTTGAAGTAACTCTCGACATAGTCCTCGGTAACTTCTTCCAGGGTTTTAGGGTTCCATTGGGGTTTGTTGTCTTTATCGATGAGGAGGGCTCGGACTCCTGGAAACAAGTGGTATTCTTTAACTAAACTAAGTAATACGGGCGTCGAAAAATTTATGAATTTATGACTTTACACTTTATAAAAAAAATCAACAAAAATGTTAAATTACAAGATTTTTATTTGTTAATGATTATATGAGAACAGTAAGTGTGAAAAAGGTTCTGGGCATCAACAGAAGAAAAATCATATTGATAAGAGATTAACACAATAACTTCAATGACAACAAAAAGGAGCTGATGGCTAAAGTTCATAAAGTTTAGGCTGTAACCTCATGATCAACAATCATAGAGATATAACTTAGGTACTTACCCTCTGGGAAATCGTGGTTCTCAGTAGCGCGGCATGCGATGCGGTACTCCATGCGCAGACACTGCGGCAGCTCTAGCTGGGCGCCCCGCTGCAGAGCGCGCAGGGTTATCTTCAACGATCCGGGGCACATCTCATCCAGTGTCTAAAATTAATTACATTAACACACTAATTTTGCAAATAATATAGCAAACAACTATTAAAATTTGATCAGTAATGTCTAAGATTCTGAAGATGGTCCATTTCCCATTGCAGTATCCATTTTGGTCCCCATATAGTAGTTTTAGATGATAATTGTAATAGACAACTAGACTAGCCATGTCTTGTATTTGAGAGGCACTTAACAAATCATAACATCAGCACTTTGTACACAATGAAGAAATGAGATTCTTCTTTTAAGACTATCTATAACGAAACAATAAAAAAAATACCTTCAAAGTCTTAACAGACCAGTCGTTCTTAACCTTCTCAAGCCTCTCTATGATCTCCTCGATAGTTGATGCAGCAAAGCAGTAATTGATGTGTTTAATGTTTTGCGCCATTGAGAACTCCTCGGGAGGTTCATTGAATTTATTAAGGAGATTACGTATCTCCAAATCAGTTGCACAACGCGAGAGGAGTTTCTCCAATTCATATAAACGTCTGCTTGGTACAAAATGTGTTGCTATTCCAGCTTTAACAACATCTTTTGCTTTTAATCTATCACCTGGAATTAATTTAAAACATTTGCATTTATTATGAAGTACATATGATTTTCTTAAATATTACTAATATTTACTTTGTTTAATATAACTTGAAGTACTTGTATAAAAATAATTAACTCAATTGTTATTAACAGATAATATTGACTTATTTTTCAAAGAGATTTCAAGAAAATAATCAACTCCTTATAAGTTATCTGTTGAAAAGACAGTATATAGTTTTCTCTTTGCTTTTATTTGATCTTGTCTACAATGTCTCTTGTCTGCACAAACTGAGAAAGGTATTTATCAAGTCCACTTCATGTACTGTGATAACAAAACCATATATTACAGGCCTTCATTGTAATACCATTGAAAGCAATTATTAATAAAAATATTTATTACCTGTTAAACCTAGATATAGGCCTAAATTGACCTGCAGCCGCGGCAGGAAATATGATCCTCCTACATCAGGGAATAGTCCTATTCTTGTCTCTGGCATTGCTATTGTAGTTTTCTCGGTTGCTATTCTGTATCTGCCATGTACCGACAAACCCATACCTCCCCCCATTGTGAAACCATCCATAAAGGCAATGTATGGTTTTTTGTACTTCCCTATCAAATAATTAACATTATATTCTGTATGGAAGAATTTAGGTCCCTGCACTTTGTCAATGGCTTGTTTGACATCTCCACCAGCACAGAAAGCTTTGTCACCTGCTCCCTTTATTATAACTAAATTTTTACTACTCTCCCAATCTCGGAGTTGTGGTAGAATCATTTCAACCATATTCAAATTTAATGAATTCAATGCCTTTGGTCTATTAAGTGTGATAACACCTGCATTGTTGATTGTTTCAAACAAAACTTCTTGTTCTTGTGTCGACATCATTCGTTTCACATACACCCCCGAGCTTCTAGTTAACTTTAACCCTACTTTAAACATCTGAAAATTTCAATTGTAAAGTTATTGGCTTGACTTAAACCCTTGTTAAATAATAGATATGCTAAAATGTGTTTACACAAACACTGTGAATCTTGTTAAAGATAAAATCTTTTTAATCAATCGAAAACGTTATCGTTTATTCTTCTTCATACGTTTTGAAAGTATGGTAAAAAATCTTTATTAAATCACTGAATATCGCAGGGTTGTTTACTTTATGTAATTATAATAATAATCTTCGTTACATAACAATAGGACTATTACTTACGTTGAACTTGAACCTTATCAATATTCATTAAATGTTAGCCGTCGCCCAAAACTAATTAACAACTTAATAACAACTTAAAAGTTAATAGATAAATGTGTAGGCAACTGCTCTTTGTTAAAATAAATGAATGATGTCATTAATATTTTAAATGAGATATATTATAATACAATTTACTGTAAAAAAAAATTCCAGCAAGTTAAGGTGAAGAACTAAAACAAGTGTTTATAAATCTAAGTTTGCCGGACTGTACGTAGGCCATCCGGTAGACCAGTTTTAAAAAAATAAAAATGCATTATCTATGGCATCTATTGTCGTAAATTCGTAAATTGAAACATTTTGAATTATTACACCGGTAAAAACTTTACAGATTAATAAAATTAACCTTAGTTTTAAAGAATAAGTTGTATTTCAAATGTTTTTCTTACTAAATAAGTTGTAAATATTTACTTTTTTTAAAAAGATCAACTAATTTGTAAAGTTAAATTAAAAATTTTCTTAGTTTTTCTAATACAGAAAGATTAAAAAAACTGAGAAATGTAACATAAGTACATTATTGGCTGTATGAATCTTTTTTATTTGCCTTTAACAAAACATTTTTAAAGAAAAATTAAAAATAACCTCCTGTTTATCTGAATAGATGTTGCTTTATTTATTTATTTTTAATAATATTTATACTTTCTTAAGTTGGAACTAAAAAAGGTTATCAAAATGACTTCTCTGGTTAATATTGTAAAATTTTCCAAGTGTTTTAATCATCGTTTTTTAATATCTAGATCGATACATGTTACTCAAGGTAAAAAATATGTTAACAATTCTGAAATTGATAAAAAAACTGATTTGTCTTGTTAGAATTTCCGTCGATGAAAATTATATACACTCCTTTTACAGCCGCAAATCTCTATTCACCAAGTGCCCTTGGTATTGATGCGTATCAACATACACGCAAGACGGTTCGGGAACAGTTTTCAAATTTTACTGATAAATTTCGGATTAAAATGAAAGAGTTTGTTTTTGAATCGAACAACATGATTTTTACAGAAGATTTAAAAAATATGGTACATATAGCCGAAACTGTTGATTTGGACCTTGTTCTAGATATGGTAAAAAAGTAAGAAATCCCTTATTCATTTTGAAATATACTTTCTAGTTACATTTAAAAAAGTAATGTGTTATAACACAAACAAAAATTAATAAAACAAATGGTGAGCAGTAACAAGAAAACTGAATGTTTATGAAAACAGTGTAGAAGCCTGTTAATATAGAATTTTTATAAATGGCTATTGTATTGGACATTCAATATTATTGCTCAAGATTTGAAGGCAGAAGTGTAGCAAAGTAACACAATTTTTCATAATAATATTGGATGTCTGTGGACTGTAGAGATTACTTAATATCTGTTTTTAATCACTGCATTATTACTTAAAACTATGCCATTTCTTTTCAGGTACAATAATCAAAATACAAAGTACAAATTTGGTTCATTTGTACTCGGTCCAGTGGTAATGAGAATGTTTTATTTTCTCGATGCACCAAAAGCAGCACTACAAGTAAGAGCTTTTGGGTTAATTTCCACAGGTATTAAATGTTACATGCATATTAAACATATTGCATTAATAGAAGATAAAATCATTTTTATAGCACATTTGATATTTTAGGCTTTCAATAAATCATGATACAGATCATTTCTTATAAAATGAACACCAACTCATGTTCAGTTTGTTTTAAAAAAAATGTAATAATCTTAATTTATGTTGATCCAAAAAGAAGTAATTTCTTTGACCTTCTATTACCTCTTATATTGTAAATCTGCCATGACAGAAATGCTGTATTCCTGTTTGCAACATTTGTCAGTATTCTCGTGGAGTATATATTATTATTTTAATTGTTAATAAACACCTTAAGAAATTGAGTTCAATTATAGATAAAGAAATAATAATACTCATACCTTTGTAGTGTTTCGAGGATCCTGACAATAGCAGCTTCTTTGAACAATTGACATCCTACCAGATATTACTCGACTTGCTATTCAACCATGCGATGTATGATGAAATGTACAGGGTGTTTGAAAAGGTACAAGAGAAACAATTGAACCTGACGAAATTCCCCAAATACCCGGTGATCCTTGTGATAGCTGCTTGTTATAAGCAGGTAGGGGAGATATAAATGTTAAATTTATGTTTAAATCAATTTCTCTTATAAGTAACATTGTATTTGTAAAGTAATATTTACCAAACTTTTAGAACACACCGAAGAGCATGGAGTATGCTTCCAAACTGTGGTCCGACATGATTAGTTCAGGGACTGTGCCTGTAAGAAGAGCTTTCGCGTTATTTGCCGGTTCGTGCCACATTAATATTACTTCCTTATTTTTAAAACAAAGAGGTCATACGAGTACATCATATATTTAGTGATGGTGATACACTTGCATATAACAATCAAGTGGTAGTTAGTATTGAAAACTGATTGCAAACATCACCATGAGACAATATGGCTCTTTTCATTACTGTACAGAAATGGACTCGACAGATGTTTAGACAAGGCTTAACTTGGTAGCTGATTTAGATGCTGTTTGGTGTTTATAAAAACAGTCTGGCGAGTGAGGATGTTGCCATCAAATCAAATTGTTCTGTTTTACTAATATGTAACATGTGATTGCAGCGCTCGCGTTGAAGCAGGGAGCACCGCATGTGGCGCTGGAGGCCATTTCTACTCAGAAACAAAATTACGTCACAATTAGAAATATTAAAGTAAGTATGTACTTTACAATGAAAATTTTCACTATTTTTATAAAACACCAGTCACCCACATAGAATTCATGTAATGAAATATGTAAGTACTAATTACCATCTAGCTCTACACAAATATCATTCAAATCACGCTGTTTACAATACAAACTAAGATAGACAAACATTTACATTCTCAATCCTCAATTCTCAAACAATTTAAATTCTCTTTAAGAGAAGATGACTGCAGATTACGGCGTTCACTTGATAAGTTTGATGATTTGGTTTCAGGCAGTTGCTTTGGCAGAAATGGGCAGACTGGAAGATGCATTTATAGTTCTGAAAAAAGTATTGGAGAAAGATATGGACAATCAAATGAAGCACACCTTCTTTGAAGAAACTGTAAGAATTATTATTATCTTCTTCTTCTTTATGCTTAATGGCCTCTCTTAATAGAATTTTGCCAACATCAAGTCAGTCATGGGAGGGAGAGTAAATTTTTACAATTTTAAATATTTATTTTTTCTTAAAAAAGGAAGAAAATCCTTGAGTGATATGAGATATCCAGCACCTAAAGCAAGACAAAACAAACAAATTATTATTATACAATACTAGTAATCAACGCTGACAAAGTGCTATTTATTAATGTTGTACATTCCGAGTCCCAGCAGTGGAAAATTTAAGTGAATTGCTATAAAACCTTAGTTTTTGATATCCTTCTGGTAAATTAGGCCTGCTGAATGTTTAACCATACTTTGGTCCTAATTATGCAACTTAATATATCTTAAATAATTATTTATTTTAGATATCCAAAGTCCGGAGTCATGTTGAAAAATCAGACAATGGTTACTTGCGGGAGTTTGATAATATAGAGAAGATGCTCAGAGAACGCGACCTCATTAATAATCAGGTGGGGACTTATGTTAGTTGTTCCGGTTTGTGTGTGTTGCAGCTTTTTTTTTCGTTGTAGCTAGTGTTTTTTTGAGATTTTGCTGCAAATAATATAAATTTTGTTTTACTTTGTAGACTTTAGACGCGCTGGTGTTGTCCGAGATTACGATTATGAATAAGTCTTCAAGGAAACCTGAAGGTTCGCATACAAACTGGTCGGCGCCGAGAAACAAAAATCGTGAAGTGAAAAATAGAAATATGGCTTAGTATTTATAAGTTCTTAATTAAATGATAGATAGCACTACTTAAATGTGTTTTAATTTTATTTAGTATGATTTGTTCTTATAAATTAAAATTATTGTTTGCGGCATTCCTTTAGTACTGTGTTAAAAAAAAATTATGTAACTAAATCTGTATTCACCGCCTGTGATTTAAAGAATAAAGGCTTTTTCTCGTTAACGTGTTAATAGGACTTTTATTTATCATTCCAATATTTGTATAGCTTTTATGTAGTTGATATTCGTTTAAAATAATGTTACTCGTAAATTTTTTGGTTACTTTTGGGAGTCTTTTATAACATATAATAGAACTGGTTTAGAAATATTTTTTTGTTTTCGTAAATTGCTATACTCATACGCAAAGGTAAAAATGAGTCGTTTTAGAAAACTCCTAAAATGACAATTTTAGAAAACGCAAATTTTGGTTGTTGCGCATATAATAGCATTTAAATGTTGCATAAATAGTAACAAGTTCAATAACATAAAGCATAATAGTATATACTTAATTATTGTAAAGTAAGTTTAATAAGTATTACTAACATTTATGAAATTTAGATCACTTTTGTATTTTAGATCGGTCCAAAACGATTTTCGAACGAAATACATCACAATCATCACATGCAGTTTGACATTGACATAACTTGACATTTGGTTTGCATAAACTTGGTTTAATGAAATAAATGTATTATCTTTAAATAAAAAAATACATAAAATGGGAGTAATCAGAAAAGCATTAAATTGGTATGCAAGATTAGCCCCTGGACGAGGTAAAACTTCGCCTCCGTTTGGGCATGTGGTTCAAATCGGAGACCCCAGGTTACGTAAAGCGTCTGAACCGGTATCAATGGATAAAATCAAAAGCAAGGAAGTGCAAACAGTAATTAAAAAACTGCAATACGTTCTGAACAAATATGGCAGCGTTGGCATGTCGGCGCCGCAAATCGGTGTAAATATGAGAATCTTTGTGATGAGAATCACCGCGCAACAAGTTTTATCATTACCCCAAGATTTTGCTAAGATGAGGCTCATGAGGCCTGTACCATTAACTGTGAGTAAGTACACGATCATCTCTAAAACATGTTTAGTATATATTAAGTCTGCTGAAACCATATTGCTGTTACAAGAAGTGCATGTCTTTAACAATTCCTGTAAAAAAATTATATGTAAATATTGTTTTGCAGGTTTTCATAAATCCAGAACTAAAGGTGCTTGATTATACAAAAGTAATACACGCAGAGGGCTGTGAAAGTGTAAGATCTTTTGTTGCTGATGTTGCTAGATACAGAAAAGTTGAAATCACAGGTCAGTCCATAGCTCGACTTTTTAAAGCAGTAAAATAGCATGACAATCATCTCTGATTTAGATAAGTTCTGTGTAATATTTTATGCCATGATTTTAATATATTTTTTTATAGACAGTGGGCAAACGAGCAAGCAGTTCATGTGATGGAAGAAATTCTTTTAGCATCATTAACACGTTAATTATTTTGCATTTCAGGTTACAATGAAGAGGGGGAAATGGTACAACATGAGTACAGTGACTGGGCTGCTAGGGTGGTGCAGCATGAAATGGACCATTTAGAGGGTAAGCTGTATACAGACATCATGGACAGGAAGACCATGTGCTGTGTTTGTTGGGAGGAAGTCAACTTGTCACAGGGTAAAGTTGTTATGCCTTTTACGCCTGAATAAATGAATAAAATTTATTTTTTTGTTTCATTACTACATCTTTTAGGAATCAATAGATTGGTATCCAGTCCATTTTTTTTTATACTACTACAAGACGAGCAAGACGTTCACCTGATGGTAAGTGATACACTTGCCCATGATGTGGTGCCAGTTAAGATGGTACACACTGCACCACATTGCGCTCGTCGCCTTGAGACACAAGGTGTTGAGTCTCGTTACCCCAGTAATTACACTAGCTACAGCGCCCTTCAAACCGGAACACAGTAATGTTTGCACACTACTATTTGGCGGTTGAAATAGGAGCTGCGGTTGTACCCATCTAGACCGTCTCCGGCAACAGAGACCTACCACCTGGTAAAGTAGTAATGTGGTGTGTAGTGTGCTTTACCACTATACACCACATTACTACTTAACACCAGTTGGGATCGTAATCAAGCACTATTTTTTTCTCTTGGTCTCTGGCAACAGACCTACCACTGTTTCATCACAATGTTACCACCTAACTAGCAGGTGGTGTTACAGGTGCTATAGGTAAATATACATAACACCTGCCTGTTATAAGTTTTAGAATAGGATCTATCTTGTCTATCATTATCCTCGATTCCAAAATCTATTCTTCCTGTGTTAAATTTAACATTTTCTTGTTACATATATCTACACATTTTTGTACAATAAGGTGTTCTGTTTATATAGTAAAGTTAATAAATTGTAAAAAACAACTTTGTGAACAAATGTGTGTGGTGATATTAATTAGTTTCATTTAATAAAAATTATCTGTTGATGGTGAAAGGAAAGCACAGGTTGTAAGCAATACAGAGACAATAAAAGTTAGGGAAGGCACATGTCCAGCAGCAGACATCTATTGATTGTTGCCGATGATGAAGAAATAAAATCCGATAAATTTTAACAACATTTCCTTTAGCTTTAATAATGCCTATAAATATACGCAAAGTAGATGCACATTTGTATTACATTAAATGTTCTTCCAAAGCAATACAGTATAAATTAAACTTGCCGTTAAATACTTTAAAAATTATTACATTCTGATATATTTAATTCTCTGTAGAATGTTGTAATGTACTGTCATGGACATAGCCACCGCGAAATATATACTTCAAGTCGTAAAATTTAAAAAAAAACCTATCTAATATACATGCGCTGTTAAGATGGCAACACTAGCTACCTCATACTACAATCTTTATACTGCATTATCTAGTATTTATCGACGCTGTGCAGTGACCAATTTCCATACTATGGTTCATCGTTCATCAAACTTGATTAATTTGAAGCTTATATAAGTTATATTATACTTAAGTTAATTGATATTGAATAAACATCAGCTAAGTTCAGAACAAAATGAGGGCCACGCCCTTTACGTTATGCTATGTAAACCTACACTTGGAATCTATTTCTCTCCGTAACTGCATGTGATGACACATTCAGTTTTAAAGTTTCTGCTCTATTCTTCAAATAAATAAAAGTACTCACTCTATACAATACTTTACACAGCAACAACGGAGATATTTCTTTACATTAATAACGGATTATAGTTTTGTGCAGAATTTAATAGTAATAGATATTGGAGTGCGGCATTTAATTTTATTAAGCACTGATAAGTATATAAGTTAGCGTATATTATTTAAGTAGAATCCTAGCCATATCCTCTTTTCATACAATGTCTCCTTCAACTCCATTCAAATTATATTTTCATTTCATCCTTTATACATTCGGCCGCCATTGACCACCATTTTAAAATACCAGTTAAATATTGTTAATCATGTTACAGTTACATGTTTTGTTGTAACAATATTTCAAGGAATATTATATGGATACAGACATCAGATTAGTATGGTGTTGCAAGTGTGGTCCGGTGTCTCCTGCAGAAAATCACAGCTTCCATCCGCACCTGACGTCCCATCGCATCAGTTACCTTTAACAAGTGACGTGTGTCTTTTTATTACTGGGTCAAACCGGAGTGACAATTTTTATTGATAAGCAGTTACTGGTAAAAAAATTTACAGTAAATTTTGGAGCGCCTTATAATAGATAAGAATACTTAACCTAACCAAACTTACTAAATAAAATCAAGACAAATTTATTATGGGTTGATCTTCATATCACTGAAGCATCTATTCTCCTTATTAAACAATAGTTTCCAAACATTATTGTGTTTGGATGTTGTAGCTAGTGAAAGTATGGGTAATGAAATCTCGTTACATCTAATACCTCATATTTCAAGACCACAAGCACGATGTGGTGAACTTGTTATGGGCGGTATCACTCACCATCAGGCGAATGTTTCTATAGCAGGAATTATGAAAAACATGTGTGTAATAATGTTTATATAAAAGTATAAAGAGTAAGTCGTAGGACGATGGCACTTTAAGAAGAACAAGAAAAGTCGGTATAGTCAGTCTTACAACAATAAGTATTATAAGAGTCCCACGCACCTGAGTGGGTTGCTTGCAAGCGAGGTGAGGCTGGAGAGCGACGGCGGCCCACTGGTGGCCAGTCCGAGCCGCTCCGTGTCCTCGTCTGCTTGGTTGTTGCGCAGCTCCTGCAGCGTGTACACAAACTTGCTCCACTCGTCGTGCCGGGGCTGCGCCACGTGCTAAAGACAAAAGTATTCGTTAATATACATAACTTAAAATACTTGCTTTGCATTACTAATGAAAAGAATCATTGGTTTTTTCGCGAGTCGAATAACGTGTAGCTTAATCGCACCACCGTAATGATAATCACCACCAGGAAGCGGAACAAATTAAGTTTTTTTTTAATTAGCTCGCCGAATCGATCGCACTCACCTCCGCCAGCTCGTATACCCAGATCTTGCCCGCGTCGTCGCCGGCGGTAACGTGCGTGCCGGACGGGGTCCAGGACACGCGGTTGAACGCGGCACCGCCCTCAGCCTGAATGGACGCCACCGGCACCTGTGCAAATAACATATGTTGATGTACTGAGACATGAATTAACACTAGTCATCAACTTGACATGCTATCTCATGTCTTAAGATGAGGGATATTTTGTGTAAATATAATAAACATCCTACTAAGAGCTTCCTTTTAATTGGTAGAGTAGCCACCTCTGATCCGGAGCTGCTTAGTTTTTAAGGGAGGCGTACGCGTTATACTTCTCGAAGAGACTTAGTTTCAAACCTTACTGAGCTGTATCCACAGTCGGAGCAGTGGGACTAAGAGTAGAGCCTGTTTATTTATTTATTTACAATTATCTCCAGATCAAGCACTTTGTGTAAAATGTGAAGCGTGGTAGCGCACGCGTAAATTTGAGTATGACATTACGTATATTTAAATGTCTGTTTATGTATGTGTGTAAGGCCAATATAATTATCGTACGCCTGTGCGTATAGTCTTACCTCGGTGTCCCTGTTAAGGTTCCAAAGATCGAGGCGACCGGCAGCGTCGACGGCAGCGAAGAGCGCGGGGTGCGCGGGGGACCAGCGCGCGTCCGCGACGTAGTCGCCGCTGTCCTCGAACGAGTACAGCGCCTTGTTCTCCTGCGGTACAAGAAATGATGAAGGCTCACTTTGTTGCATGGCCGCACTTACGAACTGAGTCTTCTCTTTGTTTGTGCGTATCTCTTACAATCAGTTTAGGTCTATGCAGCACATTACTTCTTTATGTAATAAAATACGAAAATGATAGGTTTAAAGTAAATGATGAGAGAACCTAAGTCTTTAACCCATTTAACAATTATGTTGATGTACCTTGAGGCTCCACAGCTTGACACTCCAGTCCATGGAAGCGGTGAGGTAAAGATGCGAGAGGTCGAGCGCGCCGGGCGCCGCGTGGCACGCCACAGCGGTCACCGGGCCCGCGTGCGCCTCCACGCATTCGCCCACGCCCGCGCGCTGCCCATGCCGGCAGCCTGCCCACCAGAGTTAATTAAGTGTCTGATTTATGAGCAACAAAGTCGAGATATTTCCCGAAATAACAATTTTTAAAAATAGTTACAAGAAAGTTATACAACTTCTGTCAACTGCCCAGCAGCAGTGTGCAAATATTATTGTGTACTGGTGTAAAAGAAGCTGAAGTAATAGAACTTATAGAACTCCCCGCTTTACACAAATAAGGACAACTTCAGTTTTTTTAAGAGCGTAAGTGTCATTTACGACTAGAAAAAAGTTTGTGTGTTAAAAAACAAAAATGTACCGGTGTAAATATTGCCGTCCTCGCTGCCGAGCACGAAGTTGTTGACGTCGCCGTGGGGGAACGCCATGGCGGTGACCGCGACCGCTTTGCTCTGCCGGTGCTGCAGCTCCAGCGTCTCTTGCGGCTGCGACAGCATGTCCAGCGACCACGAGCACATGCGCCCGTCCGTTGACACCGAGATCAGGTTGTGCGCGTTCTGGCTGCCCACCACCGACAGGCAGTATACAGGGTGCTGGGGAAAGGGATAGTTAAATTGTATGAGTTTTATAGTAACACAAAATGTTTACTACTTTAACCGATATCAGCTCATTAGGACTAATAGTAGATATTAATAAAGGAATGAAGTAATCTGAACAACATTTACACAAATGATATAGTAATCTTTTTCCCCAAGTAATGCTATTAGGCAATAATTTGAATCTGCTAGATATACTTAGATGCAAAACAGCACAGTAACTAATATTAGCGCACCGTGTGAGCGAGAGAGGAGAGCGGCGTGCGCTGAATGGGCGTTCTCTTCTGCACGCGGTTGTCCCACAGCACGATCTGCCCCGAGTAGGTGCCGCCCAGGATCAAGTTAGGGTGGAACCTGCACCCAAATAAACGTTGTTTACACAAGTAATACAGTAGATATAATAACAATAAAACCACTAATGATGTTCGTAGTCGATGCGAGACTAATATTTAGGTGTCCAGCAAAAAAAAAAAGTTAACGAGATAATAAGATATAATGAAGTATAAAATTGTGGCGCGTGCTCGTTTAGAATTCTCTAGCTTTGATATGTTCATAGCCGAATACTTCAACATGCTTTCTCCCCAATCTATATCTCAATCTCTCCTCTCCATATTATAGCTAACAACATGCAGTGTTCTGGAACACTGGATGTTGAGCAGCACGGCTCTCACCTTGCAAACGTCGCGCTCATGACGGGCGACTGGCAGTGGAATATGTCTTCAGGCGTGGACTTCTTGTACTTAGTATTCCACACGAGGCAGACGCCGTCCGGGTCGTGCGGCGCGTCGTCGCTGTTGTGGTAGGAGGCGAGCAGCAGCTCCGGGTGCGCGGCGGACCAGTCCAGGCAGGTGACGCAGCGGCCGCGCGACCAGCGCTCGTCGTGGAATGTGCGCACTAACGACAGCCGCGCGTCCGACTTGTCGTCCCTGTACAACAAACATTACTGCTAGAACACTACAGAAACTGGAATCAATTTATAAATTTTAAAATACCTACATAAAAAACTTCGAAAGAACTGATTGATGATGAGCTTAAACAGCTGTACCGATATTTTTGTAATATGGAGATCTGTATAAAGCCCAGGTCCGATCGTGTGTGGAGTACTGCTGCCATATCTGGACAGGTGCTGCCAATTACCAACTGGCAGTCCTGGACTCGGTGGAGAGGTGTGCTATGAGAATAGTCTGTGACCAAGAGCTTCTGGATGCAAAACTCGATAGCTTGGGTCACCGTCGTAGAGTAGGCTAGTCTCCCGATGTTCTATCGAATGCACCTTGGAGAGTGTGCTCAAGAACTGCATGATCTAATACCGCCTTCGCCCTTTTATCATCGGACGTACAGACACACCGCAGGCATTCATCCCTTCATTGTCGATATCCCGCGCATTAGGACTAAGCGTTTCGCTTCGTCCTTCATAATGCGTACAGCGAGGGAGTGGAACAGTCTGCCGGCGTCAGTGTTTCCGTCCAGGTATGACGTGGGGGTCTTCAAGAAAAGAGTGAATAGGCTTCTTCTAGACTAGTGCGCTTTACCACCTAGATTACATCGCCGCTTACCATCAGGTGGGATCGTAGTCAAGCACAAGTGAATAATTTACTATAACCAGCTCTCGGTCTGCCGTCTAGATGGAAAAAATTAAGTATTGGTTTTAGATATATACGGGCAGGCAGAGCAATGTCTGCGGCTGCGTGTTTAGCTTGCAGTATAAATATATACAAAGCGTGGTGACTAACTGCGCGTCCTCGGCGTCCCCGCCGCCGGTGTAGTCGGTGCAGATGTCCACGGACTCGGCGAGCGCGCGCTCGATCACGCGCCCCGCCCGGCTCATGAACTTCTGGAACTCCGCCGACAGCATGATCGTCTGCTTCTCGTCCGTGCTCAGCTCCCGCGCTGGCGGCAAACGAGATATCGTCGTCAGTAATTATCATTCTCAACAGCACTCAACATGGGCGAGTCACTTAAAAATTGATGAATGCCCTGCTCGTCGCGTTGCTTCACCGAATAAGGGAAAGAAAAAATCATACCTTCGACAAATTGTTGTGTCATCAAGAGAGCAACATTTTATTAATTACATGTATTTTTAACTATTAGATGTTGATTGTAACAATGTAATTTTACTGTTCAATTTGATCTATAACGAATACGAGGTAATGCTGTGTTATCAGCATAAATCAAAAAAAAAAAAGCAGTAATGCTGTGTTGCCTCTCATTGATCTTCACAAACATCTTTACAGGTGCGTTTGTTACTAAACAGCGAGACTATCCAATGGCTCATGACAATAACTATGATGTAGTGTGAACATCCTATCCAGTGACAATTACTTTTAAAATTATTTTACTGGTGGTAGGTCTCTGTTCCCGGAGACCGTCTGGATGGGTACCACCGCAGCTCCCATTTCAACCGACAAAAAGTAGTGTGCAAACATTACTGTGTTCCGGTTTGAAGGGCGCTGTAGCTGGTGTAATTACTGGGGTAACGAGACTTAACACCTCATGTCTCAAGGCGACGAGCGCAATGTGGTGCAGTGTGTACCATCTTAACTTGCGCCGCGTTGTCATGGGCAAGCGTATCACTTACCATCAGGTGAACGTCTTGCTCGTCTCGTCGCAAAGTAGTATATAAAAAAAAAACATCCAAATCGTCTCCCAATAGTGCATGTCGGGTAGGTTTAATTCTCTCATGGGAATGTTTTCTTCCTGTTCGCTCGTTATGAAAAACTTTCGTCTCACCTTTCTTCTCCTCCTCCTCTTTCTTCTCCTGGGGCGCGTCGGTGACCGCGGGCTGCACCTCCTTGACGGTTGGCAGGCCGTGAGGCAGGATGCCGGGCGGCAGCTTGCCATGGAAGGCTGCCTCCTCGTCGTCGCCTTGCCGAGCGCCGTCGCCGTCGAATGTAAGCACTGGACGGTGAATAAGGATGGCCCTTGCGCGGCGGGCGGGGGGCGGGGGGCGAGGCGTGCGCATCGTACGGCCGATTCATTCTGCGCGCGCTCTAGCTACTACATCTACTCAGTTTAAATCCATGTAACATTCATTGCAGCTAGATCGTTCTTAAGATCATTTACATATACGAATGTTATCATGTCCTTGGCACGCTTTCGTTTCGCCATAATGATGTTGTCAAATGGTTAATATTATAAATCGATACTAGTGATTGGTGATGTTATAAACAAATCTGCCGTACGGTTAGCGATAATTTCATCAAGTTTTTTTTTTTTTTTTACTTTCACTATGTTCTTTTATATCGAAACTTCGAAGTGTGTTTGTAATAGAAAAAAAACTTCATGAAAATGTTTGCTGTAGGAGCATGTACATTGTATAGTGGGTTGTGTATAGCTCTGCTGGTGGGTTGGTGTCGAGTACACGGGTGAGCCGTCTACGGAAGGCGATTACGAATGTAAGCGGCTACGCCCTGCGGTGAGCACGTGAGCACGTGAAGCGGCGCTCTGCCAACACTACTCATGCGCACCAGCACCGCGCCACTACGGACGATACCGATGAATGGATCAAAACAAGTTATGGATCATTAGTAAAGACTGTGATCGATTAGAAACTAATTTTTTAATGAATTTCACTACCCGAAAAACATAACTTCGTACTGTGTAATTACGATTTAAACTGTTATAAATAATGATTATGCTTTCTATATGTTAGTGGAAATTAACAAAAAAAAAAAAAGACTAACAATAATTACTAGTATTTCCCTGTTATTTATGGATTATAGTAAACGTTTTATTTGTTAATTTTAAATAACATTTTTGGTGAACGGGGAGAGGTTATTTAAAGCATGATTGTTGATAATAATGTTATAATTTGCAGAAAATAAAAAAAATCGATAATAAATTATGTAAAAAATAAATAAACTGTGATCCTAATAAATTTCTGTTTCTCTTTTTGTAATAGAAAACATATAAATTAAACCATGCACAAGTAAATTATGCAAAATATACCAAAAAATATAAAGCGTCAACATCGTTGGTAAACGGAAGCTTACAATTAGGCATAAATAAAAAAAAATCAAAACTTCCCGAGCTCTCCACTAGAGAGATACATTTCTTTTATATATTAAATGTAACATAAAAAAAATTAAAGAAAACTCAATGAGTGTATGTCGTGCACAGATACTCTCCTGTCTCATGCAATCTTGTATAGTACTGTATGAGGTAAGCGAGGAGCTAATGTCGGATGTGTGATACATTTCTTCTATTTAGAATAATAATAAGAAGTATTAAAATAATACAGAAATAAAGAACGTATTAGCAGTTCGCATGCATACAGGCTTCATTATATTTCTTATAAGAGAAAGCGTATTTTGTGTGGTTAATAATTTTAATTTCTTGGTTATGACAGAAACAAAGCCTGCATGCGTACGTACGGACTGTTAACAGTAAATGTGCCGAGTTAAATGTTCTTGTTAGCGTTCCATATTGATAAAGTAGTATAGCGTTACACATATTCAGACATAGGAAAGTTACAAAACATGCCAAGTGACTGCAGCACAGGCTCTACCAAGGGCAAAATTTAGTTCCAATGATTGTTCATGTGATTCGGAATTGAAACCTACCTGTGAACTCGTCCTCCCACTCTAAACCCGGGTTTAGATTGTACTCGTCTTGAAAGAGGGAGGAAAACAAAAAAAACATTTGTCAGTATCTTTCGACCATTGTAAATATTAATATATATATATATAAAAAAAAATATTACATTATATTCAAAACTCTATACATATATTAGCGTATCAACAGTGCTTCGGTATGTTACAGCATGTCCTATAATGGCACCATTTTATCGACTAAAGACTGTCCAGTCGGCGGGAAGTTCTATTACTTATACTTATTGAACAATCAGACGTACGGGAGTTAGCTCCACAAACAAACGGGTCAAAAGTTCTCATCTACTTCCATAAACGAAGATGACAGGTTCAGTACAGATGTTGCCACCGTGTCAAGCGAAAAATGAATGAGACGTTAACGGAACCGTTGCCAACACCACATGAGCGCGTTAGTTAGTAACGTTATCATTGTTTGCAGAACTAAGCCCCAACGGCCGCCACGAGCAGTCCTCCAGTTCAATCAAATGGCTCCACGTGCCTAGACCTGTGCAGGGTTAGTAGAATCTGAAGGGTAAGTCAGCGTGAGATGACGTGGCGATCCCCATACCACCACCATAAATCATATACACATATTACAATAACGATACTTTGTATATTCTCTGTGCTTAATAAATTTTTATGCGGCCCGAATGTGGCGCTAACACCTCGTGGAGAACTCTGGAAGGCCACCCTCCGACCGGCAACGGAATGAATGTAACCACGTCATATGTAAACATTGAATTAGTTCCGGATGTCTTACACGTGTCATGGAGAGAGAATATATCGGATACCTTGACCGAGAGACAGTTCAAATAGCGAATTCATTTCAACTGGCAACACATCAAGTGATCCGACTCGAACGCGTCTAGATAATATTAGTAAGGAAAGAACTAGAAGCGTGACTGAAGAGGTATCTATATACATGACCGAGTTCCAATGTTGTGTATTAGATAGACAACCGACACCGAGTTAAGTTGGAAGTACAGAAGTATTGTTAGAGTATACGAGAGGAAGCTCCTGGAGGAATAATGACTTACCGTAGTAGTCGGTTGCGTGTGCTATAGGAGGACAAAAATGAAAACAAACTGTCATTAAAATGTACAACAATCACTTTACATCCTATGTAAATGCGCTCCGGTTGTAACTTCAAGAATAATTCTTAACATTATATTCGTATATTTTACATGTACGAGTAATCTTAGGCAGTGTAATCGATGCAAGGTAAACATTATTACCAGTAACAAGTTATCACACAATGAAAACAGTTCAGAAGCTGCCTAAAATTACAAACAGCTCTTATTGTTTATAAAACGTTAATGTTATGACCATACACAATGATTTCTTGTTAATCTTGTTATGAAACCATGCAATTATTTAATTTTTCACAAACGTTTCCATGCGCTGATGATTTTTATTTATGATTAATATCACAATAGTTTGTTGATGATGTCAAAATAACATATCATGCAATTTGCCTTCATTTTTATATGTTTAGCCAATGCAGTGCGCTGTGGTAAGAACCATTGGCTATACACTGTACGCGTAAACTTGATCCCAATTATGAACGGACTAGAGAATCATTTTTCTCACACAAACTTTGTAAATTGTAATAAACAATAGTTTTGTTTGCCTTTACTCTGTTTGTGCGAGAGCCGTATTGTTATGTGAATAAAGTTCAAATTACCTTTGCGTGGCCGCCACCAGTCCTCCATGTATCCTGCAAGCGGTGATGCATTGGAAGAGCAGCCTTTTTTTATGGTAGCACAAACACAAACATTGCACCAAAGACTCAAAACAGTATTTACTTTTACTTAGTTGTTCGTTTATATAGACAACACGAAGATGAGCAAGACAGAACACATTAAGCTGTGTGAGAACAAAATTATATTGCAAAACCACTCCTGTAAATATATTTACAGGTCACAAACGTTTCATAGAACCTTTACTTAAGGTTTCAGCATAAAATTCTTTACTAACGATTGTTTTTATAATTATTAGGTGTGTTAAAATAGTAGACATTAATAAGGACAAAGCAAATTGTTATTGAAAAAAAAAAACAACATGAATCTAAAAAAATTATGTGTAATCTGTATTTACTAGATATTTAACAAACAGACTAAAGGCCAAAATAAAAACGACGCATGAAAAGTAAATACTGCCCACGCTACTACTGATGTCATTGGTTACAGTAAGATATGGTCTCATTTGCAAATAACACATTTATAACAAGTAGCATCAAAAGAATACTCAACAAAAATTTACACAACTACTCTATAGACAAATCTAAAATATATATTTTTTTAACTTAATACTGTATTTAGCAGATGAGTTTTTTTTTGGTCACACAAATGTGACCCGTACGGGATAAAATATTTGCAAATGATCTTGTTAAAACCTTCACCCAAACATAAAAGTTAAATGATTAATATTATTTAGTTTGTATTATTTCAACAGTAACGTCTCAAATCCTCAAACACACTGTTAAATAACCATAAACAATATAATTTAATATTTATTAAACTCAAAACTAGTATTATTGTATCAAATGTAACAAATTCCAGGTTTTACTAAATATTCATTTAGCTTCACTTTGTAGTTAATTATTTATCGGAGTTTGTCATATTCGATGATATCTTATTCATGTTTGAGAATTTGATCCTCTGCCTCCCATAGCCATGAACTCTGTGTTTTGGCTTTAGTGGGCAGAATGATTTTTATGTTTGAATCACAAAGACATTTACATAGGACAGCCATAATGCAATGAAGTATGCTGGATACAAGTACATTTATACTTTTCTTTTGATATAACATGATAGTGTCTTCGTCACTTTACCATTTCATCTTTAATTTCTACAAAATTATCTACACAAACTAAATGATAGTTCAGTACTCTTGTATAAATAAATATCTTCTTTACAATAACAAAACATTTATACTGCTACAACTACACTTTATACATTTTTATACACATTTGTTGGATCATGAGCAAACTTAATTTTAACTTGTAAACAACATAATTCTTATTAAAAATTAAACAAAATCATATAAAAAAAACCCTAATTAATATTTCATAAGAGTGAAACTTACCATCTCGCAGTTCAGTGACCCCGGAGGCGGTGGTCTGTGTTTGTTTTGCGTACGTAACATTCTCTTTGGGAGGAATGTCAGTAGATTGCACTGACACTACTTGCAGCTGTGCTGGTTTCTTCTGCCCTCTGTACATTGTTTAGGCTTAAAAGCTGTGCTTCTAATGAAATACACATAATGTGTGGATGTAATATTATATCTCAGCAGACTTCTGATTATTTGATGATGGGATCAACAATTTGATAAATTAATGAATTAGAAATAAAATTAAAACAGTATTAATGTTGATATGAATTGAGAAAAAAAAGAGAACTATTGATGAAAACTTAATTTGCATAATATAACATTTAGTACCCTTGTATTGGTAGACTAGATTTGTCCGAATGTGGCAGGCTAGCATCTGGTGAAGCAGTCTGAGGAGGAGTTAATGACGTCATGGAGGAGAGAGATGACAATACATCTTTGACTGGAGCAACACCAAGCGAAGACAACATTTCATCGAGGTCGCGCCGACTGTCCAGGCTGGATGCGACTGAGGCTCTTTGCTGTTAAAATTATTATATTTTAAAATTATTGAAAAACACAAATTTTTTTTTAAAAATTTCTGCAAAATGTAAATTTTAAAAACAATACGTTGATAATATGAAAATAAATAAATTTGTTTTCATTGTTTTTTTAAGATAGAAAACCGGGTTGTGACAATGTCAAGATAACATTTTGTGAATGCATAACATATATGCAAAAGAGAAAAAAATCTAACCAATGCTTCCTCTGCATCCTTTTGTTCCTTCTCCCTTCGGCGTCTGTCCTTTTCTTCTCTAAGGGCCTGAAGTTTAGCCTTCTTCCTCTCCAATTCAGCCTTGCGGTCTGACATACTAGACATTGTTAGGCCTGGAAAAACCAAATAAAAAATTGCATAGTTGACATAAAAAGTTTATGTTTTTGTATAAGAATAATTTATACTAATCTAGGTAAAGATGTATGAAAAAAGGGAGTAAATGCTAAATAAAGCATTTAAGAGTTTTTCCTGTAGCTTTTACCTAGATACTTAGTAAAACTACTCGCGAACTTAATAAGTATGGTAATTAACCTCGAATTGGGAATACTTATTTTCTGCAATATATGCACAGACACATTACATATATGAAACAAGCACAATTTGAAACCTAGTTTACAAGGCACATTCTGTTTTTAAATAATAAATATAAAAAGGATACAAAACATACACAAACATAAAAAAATGGTAAAACCATTGGTCAAAAAATGATAAACAATTCTAAACTTATTATACATGAATAGATTTTCTTTATTATGATTTAAGCTAATTTATTTCAGAGTTGAAATAATTGAATAGAAAATAATTTTTTTTGTTTCATTCAAGAATTTCTGTTTTTTATAAAAACAAATTGTGTCAACTGTTATATAATTTCTAAAGTATATTGTATATTAATGTGATATTGTTTATAATTTATGGGTTTGAAACTTTGTATTGATTGAACTCAAGGTACTGCGGAGCATGTCCGCAATGATCGGCAAATGACTCATCGCAGTTGAAAAAATACATTTACCTTTTAATATATCTTTCACTTAAAACGCTAAGGACATCCTTTTGCAATTATACCAACAAACAGCCCTTTCAAACGTGGCAAACATAAAATATTGATTATTATACAAGTAACGGGAATACTATGTACACCGCACATATAAGGGATGGGGCGTCAATTGGTAATAAATGGTATATTAATTTAAAAGATATAGCACATTGACTTATAATACTACTGGAATGATAAAATCTTATTTGAAATACACGAAATATGAAAACAAGAGAGAAGAAGAAATTTTACATTCACATCCACAAATCACTAATGAAAATATAATGTTACCATACGTTAATTGTCCAATTCGTGTTCACATTTTTTTAAATGAATTTGAACATAATTGAAATAATATTACTAAATGTTCATAGAAAACAATTAAATATTTTCTTTTTATTAAAAAATATAAACCGCACATATACATAACATATTTATAACAAAACGCAAGTTTTTTTTAAGTCTATGCCAATTTTTTCATCGCGGGAAAAATGTAAATAACAAGATAATAATAATAGATAATTTCCTAAATCTTATAATACGAAAAAAGCGTGTGTTGAAAAAAGCATATGAATTTACGATAATCTTTTTAAAATCCTTGCCAAATAAAGCAAAATTTAAAATTTACCGACAATTTTTTGTAGCAATATATTTTTCATGAATCATTTCTTATCTATGATAGGACGTTTAAAATATTACACCTGTCTTATTGGTTACTTATTAGACTGCTTCTGTAATAAAGAACTAAGTTTTGCTTGGGGTGTTGTCCGTTCGGCGTAGATTGTCACAAGCAACGCTAATCGTAATGATCAAACAATCTCACCCCTGCATTTTATTCATATTGTGACTGATATTGGTAGCTGTTGCAATAATTTCGTATAAATTATGAAATTATGATGAGCGCATTTGTATATTATTTCTTTGCTTTGCTTTCATATAGTGTAACAAATTCTAAAGCTGGTGAGTACGGTTTGTTGTTAAAAAATTAAACATTCTAATTAAATGGTAACAGTGAACGTGATTTTTTAATTTTCACATCTTTTCAGATTCATTAAGGTATTATTACGATTACGAATGCAACGAGCCTCTTGTAGCCGACGCTAAGTTGAGTGCTACTTCTAGCTTGAGGGAAAGAGGTCCAGAGAATGCTATATTATATGGTAAGGTTATTTCTTATAGCTAAATAAAAACTGCTTTGTAATAGCAATAAGCATTTGCTGCACATTTACATAAAATTACTCTTTAAATATTATAGTGAATTGTGTTTCTGACTTTATTTAATTCTTGTAGAACAGGCAGATTACATGGCTATGCGTTTTGTTTTATGAATTATGACTTACATAAATAAAGTACAATGTTTTATCACAAATAATGAATGTTAGGAATGTCAAAACTCTGTCACTTTGAAACCAACACCAATAAATGTCTCAATACACAAAAAAAAAAATTGTAGTCTTATGTCCACAACATATAAAATTATTTTAGATAGTCTAAGATTAATATTGATAAAATGGTGTTTCTGGGCTCTTGATCCTTGTCTATAATTATTTGAATTCTTTTTTTTCTGGCAATCCAATGAGGAAATATTTTTGCAAAATCATGGCATACAGTAAGATTGTGTAATATTAAAAAAAAAAATATTCATTCACTGTGTCTTGTACGTATTACTTTGTGAGAATATTATTCTAATAGTAAACCAATACATCTATTATGCTGCCTTTTTTGATTTCGCTAAAAGAGTGTGTTTGTGCATTTTGTTTTGATTTTCGTTAGGTAGAATACATTTTTAAGCATGCCTATTAGTGTTTTGTTATCACCTCTTTATTTTGAAATATTGATACATAAATAATACAAAAGCTGCAGTCCTAAAAGGGATTAATTCATCAACAGGTCCAAATATGCAATAAAACTATCAATAGTTGGACCACAAGAATTATATTGTTTCTACAAAGAAGTACACATCAGTTAACATATACCACAATCATGGAAAGTCACAATGTTAGATGGGCATTTAATGTGGCCAAATGGATTCCAACAGAACAAGAGTTACTAGCCGCTTCTAGCTTTATTCAGACTGAGGAGAAGCAGAGGATATCAAAATTCATATTCCAAGATGATGCAAAATCTTCGCTTATTGGAAGGCTTCTAATGAGAAAATATGTACATCTTTCAACTGCTGTTCCATATGAAAACATAAAACTGATTAGGGATAGTAATGGCAAACCATATTTGATTGATGCTAAAATATTGCCCAGTTTTAATGTATCTCATCAAGGTGATTTCGCAGTGCTGGCTGGTAGCCTTGACAAAAAAGTTGGTATAGATGTTATGAAAATAGAGCCACCAGTAAATAAAAATGTCCCGGACTTTTTTAGAATAATGAATAGACAGTTTTCTCAGTATGAGTGGAACACAATACGCAATAATCAGATGGAAACACAGCAGCTTGCTTGTTTGTACCGCTTTTGGTGTCTTAAAGAAAGCTATGTAAAGAATATTGGTGTAGGAGTAACTGTTCCACTTGATCTTATTAGTTTTTCTATTAAAACACCTTTAAGGATTGATGAAATAGTAACAGATACAAAATTATATGTAAAAAATGTTCATAAAGATGATTGGATATTTGAGGAAACTTTATTAGATGAGAAACATGCGGTGGCAGTTTCTATACAAGTTATGGAAAAAGCAGAATATGAGCCTCAATCATTCAGATTTCTCAATTTTGAAGATTTAATTGGGGAAGCGAGACCACTGCACGAGCCTGACATAGAATTTGTTAACAACTTTATAGATAAAAAAGTGAAAGAATTTAAAGCAGCAATTTAAAACAATTTAGGATATTTATTGTATTTTTTTTTTGGTATAAGGATGGTGTTTGTCGGAGTTTTGTGTTTATTATAACAAGTGTGTTATATCAATTTAGTATGTCCACTAGATATAGGCATGCTTAAATCTTTATTTTGCATTAAATATATATGTATGTCAATTTGATTTTTTTTTACGCCATTTATAAATATATGTTAATGCAAGGTTTAAACGCGTGGACGGCGTCGAAAAATGATTTCGACCAGCAACTCGTGATTGATCTAGGAGTTGTAAAGAATATAACGAGAATAGCTACCCAGGGCCGCGCTCATTCGCAAGAGTTTGTCCAGGAGTACCATATAAGCTATGGCTCCAACGGGCTTGATTATGTTCGCTATAAGGCGGCAGGAGGCGAGGTCAAGGTAAATCTCCCGCAACGAGCATTCTTGGTACCAACGGGAACAGTATAATATAAAACACCGCTATCGCACTCCTAGTTTGGTTAGCCGGCTTTGTAGTTGTTATTTGGGTTGTGGTATTACAAATATTATATTCATTAAACTATTATTATTATATGCAATATATTACACAAGTTGCCAGAATGTTAACTATTTAAAAATTAATTAGATGAAAATATCTTGCGATAGTTGTCGTGAGTTTGCAACTTGATACATATTTAATAACATTTATAAGACATGTATGTAAAATTTTCACTAAAATTATAACTTACAGTGCCGTAAGTAAAAAGTTATTTCTATTTATAAAACATCTTTTTAAGTATTACACTCTGGCAATGAGTTTTCCATCTTCTGTAACCGCGCTAACTGCACAGTACTAATTACATTTGGTGACGCGGTGGTGAAGGATTTTCGGCATGGACGGCGAAGGAGAGCTCGTATCACCAGCACTTAACAATTAATCTGCAAGAGCGCAAAGAGCTGCGCACCATCGCTACGAGGGGGCGGTACGCAACCGATGAGTTCGTATCGGAATACATGCTGCAGTATTCCGACGACGGGGAGAGTTGGCGGGACATCTCCTCTTCGGATGGTTATTACCAGGTGAATTCGGGCGAGGGTTTGCTTCACTTTGACCGTGGTGATAACGGCGGTCATTAACAGTCTGTGTCGGCCCACTGCTGGATGTATGCCTCCTCTATTGCTTTACCCCATTTTTCAGCTCCCAAATGTCTTAAGACGTCGGTCTGCCTGGCAGAGCACCTTATGCTTATATTAATGACTCAAAGGTTACCCAGAAGGATCTGGTCGATTAGAATTTCATATTAATTTAAACATTCTTAGTTTTTGGTGCAAGACTATGAGTTTCCTATAATATTACTGATTTATCTAGTAATTTTTAATAATATATTGTTATTGAAATCTATGAAGTATTTCTACGAAAAACCTTCGACTTGGTCGAGGCGTTGTCAAAATTCAATAATTACTTCACTGTGGTGTGAATATGACGTTATCATCATCATAATGATATGTTTATATAATGCGAAATGTTTTATTACTGGATATATTCTTGTAACGATGGAAATTATTGATCTAACAAGCTTGAGTTTGAAATGTTGCTTAACTTACTCATCAGCATTTTTATTACACTACTAACTTACTTACCTTGTGTATGATATGGTATAACAACAACTTGGTGTACTTTTATACTAACTAAAATGTAAATATTTCTTGTGTAGTATTTCCTAACATAGAGGATATTTTATAGGTTATAGTATTGAATGCAAAGGTAGAAGGATAACGGCGAAAGTGTTTGTTTTTTATTCTTTGTAACATAAACAATTCTTGCGAATAGTATACATTGAGACTTGTTTGTAAATGATTGATCATCATACGCAGATGTTCGAAGGCAACCATGATGGTAACACTGTGAAGAAGAACGAATTCGAAGTGCCGATCATAGCTCAGTACATAAGGATAAACCCAATGAGATGGAGGGACAAGATATCCATGCGGGTTGAAGTCTATGGATGTGACTATGGTATGTAACATAAATAGTAATCTTATTGTCTAAATTGAATATTGTTATTGACTATTACCTGTCGCGCTTGCAACATAGAGGACTCTGGTTCGATTCCGGGACAACATGTTATGGAATTTTATTGCTAATAGGGTTTCGGAATCCACCTGGCCAGTTATTATGGTTTATGGTAATTCTTGCTTTATAACAGCATTGCTGTGTTTTTATTTTTTTATTTTTTTTTTATACTACTAACCGACGAGACGAGCAAGACGTTCACCTGATGGTAAGTGATACGCTTGCCCATGACAACGTGGTGCTAGTTACGATGGTACACACTGCACCACATTGCGCTCGTCGCCTTGAGACATAAGGTGTTAAGTCTCGTTACCCCAGTAATTACACTAGCTACAGCGCCCTTCAAACCGGAACAGAGTAATGTTTGTACACTACTATTTGGCGGTTGCAATAGGAGCTGCGGTGGTACACATCCAGACGGTCTCCGGCAACAGAGACCTACCACCTGGTTCCTGGCACCTGTGTTCCTGCTGCCAAGCTCCATAATCAATAGCCAAAAAGGATACAAAAACAATGTATTGTTTATGATTGATATTTTTTTATATCGCACTCAGTCGCGGATACGCTGTTCTTCAACGGGTCGTCGCTGGTGAAGGTGGACCTGCTGCGCGACCCGGTGTCCGCGTCGCGCGAGGCGGTGCGCTTCCGGTTCAAGACGAGCGCGGCGATGGGGGCGCTGCTGTACTCGCGCGGCACGCAGGGCGACTACGTGGCGCTGCAGCTGCGCGACAACCGCCTCGTCCTCAACGTGGACCTCGGTGAGCATCCGCACTCACCTCACAGTCAATACACAGTCACCGCACGCTTACATACCAAACTCAACTGTAATTATATTCTTATGTATATATTGTAATCTAATATATAAAATTCTCTTGTCACAATGTTCGTTCCCATACTCCTCCGAAACGGCTTTACTGATTCTTATGAAATTTTTTGTGCATATTCAGTAGGTCTGAGAATCGGTTACTATCTATTTTTCAAACCTCTAAGTGATCAGGGTTGCCCACACCAAAAAATTTTTTTTTATTTTTTGGGATTTTTTTTTCTTTTTTATTTTATTATTGTGTGGCATCAAAAACTACATACAACCCTACATTTTCACTTTTCTATCACCAACCCCTGCTTTTTAATAGACATTTTAATATTTTTGTCTCGCTCGATATCATCAATTGTACATGGCCACGTATCAAACCGCGTGGCTGTAAACTCAAAAAAAAATATTATCACTTGGTAAGTGATCCCCTCCACGTGTGTACCGGTGTCACCTCTCACCAGTACACAGCACGGAGTGGGGATGACAACGAATTCTTTATCTCTCAAACATTATGCCTTTTGTCACTCCCTCTACATATAAATATATTCTCAAGCAACTTTATTATTTATTTAATAATAACTAATGTCATTGAATATAATTTATTATTAATCTATAATACAAATATGTGTCGGTAAGCGCATCACTCTACAACGCCAGGACCAATTTGGCCAATTTGAGAAAAATTCGAATAATCGCCGGGAAGCCCCTAAAAACAGCGCTTTTCTTTTTCCTATACAAACGTTCTCTAACTAAAATGTAGGGTCAATTTAAACTTTATTGCAATTTCATAAAGTTCATATTAAATTACAAGCTTTCACTGCTGTCTAAGCAATGTAGGTGTGTTCCTAACGCTAAAGTGTCAATTTTAACTTTATTACAGCTGCTCAAAGTTCAAATTAGATCATTCTTTCAAAAGTGTGCGTATGCGCGTCGGAGGATCTAACGCCGCGTGCCGAAATTAAAACGAATGAAATAATAACATAAATAGTCACAAAATGTAAGAGCTAAAGATCATTACTGCTGATTTTCAATTAGGTCGGCTTCGCGGTATTATTTATTTTGTTTTAGTTTCTTTTTCACGACATCACATCAGTCCAGCACAAACCGCGTTACCGTCTGGCGGACCTAACAGACTTCATTCCGTCAAAAAGATTTGGAATGAGGCAGTTATTGGAAAATGGAACATGGAAAACGGAAAATGGAAAATGGAAAATGGAATATTGGAATATTGGAATATTGGAATATTGGAATATTGGAATATTGGAATATTGGAATATTGGAATATTGGAATATTGGAATATTGGAATATTGGAATATTGGAATATTGGAATATTGGAATATTGAATATTGAATATTGAAAATGGAAAATGGAAAATGGAAAATGGAAAATGGAAAATGGAAAATGGAAAATGGAAAAGGGAAAAGGGAAAAGGGAAAAGGGAAAAGGGAAAATGGAAAATGAAAAATTGAAATCTTGAAATCTGACATCTGAAATCTAGAAACCAGAAACCAGAAACCAGAAACCAGTAAACCAGTAAACCAGTAAACCAGTAAACCAGTAAACCAGTAAACCAGTAAACCAGTAAACCAGTAAACAGTAAAACCAGTTAACCAGTAAAACCAGTTAAACAGTAAACCAGTAAACCGTAAACCAGTAAACCAGTAAACAGTAAACCAGTAAACCAGTAACCAGTAAACAGTAAACCAGTAAACAGTAAACCAGTAACAGTAAACCAGTAACCAGTAAACCAGTAAACCAGTAAACCAGTAAACCAGTAAACCAGTACACCAGTACACCAGTACACCAGTAAACCAGTACACCAGTAAACCAGTACACCAGTAAACCAGTACACAGTACACCAGTACACCAGTACACCAGTACACCAGTAACACCAGTAAACCAGTAAACCAGTAAACCAGTAAACAGTAAACCAGTACACCATTACACCAGTAAACAGTAAACCAGTACACCAGTACACCAGTACACCAGTTACACCAGTACACCAGTAACACCAGTACACCAGTAAACAGTACACCAGTACACCAGTAACCAGTACACCAGTAAACCAGTAAACCGTAAACCAGTAAACCGTACACCAGTACACCATTACACCAGTAAACCAGTAAACCGTAAACCAGTAAACCAGTAAAACCAGAAACCAGAAACCAGTAAAACCAGTTAACCAGTACACCAGTACACCAGTACACCATTACACCAGTAAAACCAGTTAACCAGTAAACCAGTAAACCAGTACACCAGTAAAACCAGTTAACCAGTAAAACCAGGAAACCAGTAAAACCAGGAAACCAGTAAACCAGTAAACAGTAAAACCAGTTAACCAGTAAAACCAGGAAACCAGTAAACCAGTAAACCAGTAAACCAGTAAAACCAGAAACCAGTAAACCAGTAAACCAGTAAAACCAGTTAACCAGTAAACAGTAAAACCAGTTAACCAGTAAACCAGTAAAACCAGTTAACCAGTAACCAGTAAACCAGTAAACCAGTAAACAGTAAACCAGTACACAGTACACCAGTACACCAGTAACCAGTAACCAGTAAACCAGTACACCAGTAAACCAGTACACCGTAAACCAGTACACCAGTTACACCAGTACACCAGTACCCAGTAAACCAGTACACCAGTAAACCAGTAAACCGTAAACCAGTAAACCATTAAACCAGTAAACAGTAAACAGTAAACAGTAAACCAGTACACCAGTACACCAGTACACCAGTACACCAGACACCAGTAAACCGTAAACCAGTAAACTAGAAACCAGAAACCAGTACACCAGTAAAACCAGGTAAACCAGTAAACCAGTACACAGTAAACCAGTTAACCAGTAAACTAGAAACCAGAAACCAGAAACCAGTAAACCAGTACACCGTAAACCAGTAAACCATTAAACCAGTTAACCAGTAAACCAGTACACAGTACACCAGTACACAGTACACCAGTACACCAGTACACCAGTAAACCAGTAAACCAGTAAACCAGTACACCAGTAAAACCAGGTAAACCAGTAAAACCAGGTAAACCAGTAAACCAGTTACACCAGTAAACCAGTACACCAGTTACACCAGTAAACAGTAAACCAGTAAACCAGTACACCAGTTAACCAGTAAACCAGTAAACTAGAAACCAGAAACCAGTAAACCAGTACCCCAGTACACCAGTTACACCAGTAAACCAGTTAACCAGTTAACCAGTAAACCAGTACACACCAGTAAACCAGTACACCGTAAACCAGTAAACTAGAACCAGAAACCAGTAAACCAGTACACCAGTTAACCAGTAAACAGTAAACCAGTAAACCAGTACACCAGTAAACCATTAAACCAGTAAACTAGAAAACCAGTAAACCAGTAAACCAGTTAACCAGTTAACCAGTAAACCAGTACACCAGTAAACCAGTAAACAGTAAACAGTAAACCAGTTACACCAGTAAACCAGTACACAGTAAACCAGTAAACCAGTAAACTAGAAACCAGAAACCAGTACACCAGTTAACCAGTAACACCAGTACACCAGTACACCAGTAAAACCAGGAAACCAGTAAACCAGTAAACCAGTAACCAGTAAACCATACACCAGTAACCAGTACACCAGTACACCAGTAACCAGTAAACCAGTAAACCAGTAACCAGTTAACCAGTAACCAGTAAACCAGTACACCAGTACACCAGTTACACCAGTAAACCAGTAAACCAGTAAACTAGAAACCAGAAACCAGTAAACCAGTAAACCAGTAAACCAGTAAACCAGTACAACCAGTACACCAGACACCAGTACACCAGTACACAGTACACCAGTACAACCAGTACACCAGTACAACCAGTACACCAGTACAACCAGTACACCATTACACCAGTACAACCAGTACACCAGTAAACCAGTAACTAGAAAACCAGTAAACAGTAACCAGTAAACCAGTAACCAGTAACCAGTTAACCAGTAAACCATAACCAGTAAACCAGTAACTAGAAACCAGAAACCAGTAACCAGTAACCAGTACACAGTACACCAGTAACCAGTAAAACCAGTAAACCAGTAACTAGAAACCAGAAACCAGAAACTAGAAACCAGAACCAGTAAAACCAGAAACCAGTAACCAGAAACAAACAAACAAAAGTTCATATTAAATAACAAGCTTTCACTGCTGTCTAAGCTATGTAGGTGCGTTCGTAACGCTAAAGAGTCAATTTGCACTTTATTACAGATGCACAAAGTTCAAATTCAATTATTCTATCAAAATGGTGTGCGTATGCGCGTCGGAGGATCGCCGCGAGCCGAAATTAAAACGAATGAAATAATAACATAAATAGTCACAAAATGTAATAGCTAAAGATCATTCTTACTGATTTTCAATTTGGTCGGCTTCGCGGTATTATTTCTTTTGTTTTAGTTTCGGCGCGCGACATAAAATGCATTCGTTTTCACGACATTACATCAGTCGAGCACAATCTGCGTTACCATCTGGCGGACTTGATAGACTACATTCTGTCAAAAAGATTTGGAATGTGACAGTTATATGTTCCTAATAAAATAATAATAGTAAATATAATTTATGTACTATAATTATAACTTTGGCCACTCTTCTGGAACCCACTAATATTTAAATATTAGTTATTAGATGAACATATATAGAGCTGAACCCCACACACCGCCCTATCACCAGAGTGACGGTTCAGTCCAGATTTTTTTGCGCTGGCTATAAAATAGGTAAGAAAAAAAAACTGCCACATTCTATTTTTTTTGACAGAACGAAGTCTGTCGGGTCAGCTAGTAATATATATTATGATTGTATATGTGTATAACTATATACCGTAAAGTTATTTTTGTGTAAGTTTATATTCTTGTATTTATTACCCATGTTTTCTTATAACCTAAATTGAGACTTCTATCCAATTATCTTTACTTTAGTACATACATTTCTTACTCATATTTATTTATTCTGACTTTCACATTACCCTACTATTTATTTTTATATTTTTTCTCTCTCCTGTCCTACAGGGTTGCCTGGTAGAGATCGCTCATAGCGATAAGGCCGCCCTTGCCCACATATACATCTTAAGCCTAGTTTTAGTAAATTTTCCTTGTTTTGTTATGTGTGCAATAAAGAATTTATCAATCTATCTATCTATCTATCTATCTCAACGTTTTTATGTATGTTCTTCCAGGC
Organism: Byasa hedistus; assembly: GCA_029286795.1. Taxonomy (NCBI): domain Eukaryota; kingdom Metazoa; phylum Arthropoda; class Insecta; order Lepidoptera; family Papilionidae; genus Byasa; species Byasa hedistus. Next base: position 9,943,374 of record JAGSMW010000002.1, read on the forward strand.
TTTGTTGGAATGTATACACTTCTAAGATAGTCTCCCAAAATTTTATAAATAAAGAAATGATTCATTGGTGGTAGGTCTCTGTTGCCGGAGACCATCTGGGTAGGTACCACCGCAGCTTTTATTTCAGCCGCCAAACAGTAGTGTGCAAACATACTGTGTTCCGGTTTGGAGGACGCTGTGAGCTAGTGAAATTACTGCGGTAACGAGACTTAACACCTAATGTATCAAGGCGACGAGCGCAATGTGGTGCAGTGTATACTATCTTAACTAGCGCCGCGTTGTTATAGGCAAGTGTATCACTTATCGTCAGGTAAACGTCCCGCACGTTTCGTCGCCTCGTAAAAAAAAAAAAAATTAAGATTTTGACGTGACAACGTCTATTAAATTGGTATAAGATAGGACGCGCGTGCTGAGAAATGTCCCGCACATAAGTGGGCGTGGCTTACGCCGACCGCTAAGTCGGTATGCGTTTGCCCGAATTGGTTGAAAGTAAAAGATGTATTCTATTGCTCAATAATAATTAGAAATAAAATCCCTAACAAATATAATTGAGAGTTAGTATAACTTGATTTGTAACCCGATAAACATGTCAAACAAGAATAATAAAATTTATTATCAAAATTTTTTGTGATATAATTAATAGACGTTGTCACGTTAAAATACATAAGTGCCCTGCACATATAACCCAGAATTTTTTTTTACACTTGTTAATTTCTGCATTTAAGTTTTTGCTTTTGATGTGTCATTTTTACGTTGTAGGTATATTTTTTTGTTATACATTGTTATTTATTACACACGTGAGTACCTATCGCCGTCTGACTACAACGACTGCATATCATTACATTTAGGTTAACCATATACAGAAGAATATAAGATGTTAGCTCGTAGATTCTGGATCTGTGTCTTGCGTTCGAGACTAACAGCATCAACCTCATCCGAAAAAGTTAACAAGAATCTACGTAACGGGAAATCCCGGTGTAAATTCGACAACAGTCTGTTATATTTTCCTTATCTATACACACCAGAATCCAAAAATCGGGTTTTGTTAGTTTGATATTTTTATTTGTATAGCCTCTTAGTTATTTTTTTATCGACAATATGTCAACACTATACCCAGATTCCACGTGACATTAACTGTCGATAAATATGACCGGAGATATGAAATGTTTTTAATAATATCTGCGTTGTAAAATATATCAATAGCGGAGATCTAGAGTATATATTGTAACAAAAATCAACAGTAGATGTAGTTCGGAACGTTAGACTACAGTAGAATGAAAATAGGCTTAAGCGGTTGCGTGTAACTTAACCCTTGGTCTTACTTGGTCTTGAACTAAGGTCCAAGGCCAAGGATGTTACTAGATTACGGATCAGGAAATAAGAAACATCGCTAAATGGTTATATATATTTGCACGTTATCTGTTACGTAAGAAGGAAAAGAAAGATTTTACGCATATATTCAGTATTACAAGGAACCGGCATTATTACTTTTAAGCGTAGTTTTAAAACATTTGTCGGTAGAAATTCAACATCTACTTCGAGAAAATATTATAATTCGTGATTGTCATATTTTGAAAGTAATGCGGTTCTGGATATGCTTGGTTTTACTATCTGATATTCTGTAAACTATCATTCCAGTGGGAATATAGACTCAGAATATACTCATCGACAGTAATAATCTGATCTGATGACGATCACATATTCTTATTGTTATAGGCACATTATCTTAGTGTTAAGTGATATATTCATCACTAGATGAACGTCCTGCTTATTCACTCATAGCGTAGTTAAAAAAGTTGTTTTTTGGCACCATTAAATATAGCAGCTACGTTTGCTTACTTAAAAGTCGTTTATATGATATATTTACTGTACCCTTGACCCGCAATATCGTAGCGATAAAAACTTTTGGCGATTTACTGTACTGAATATTTGAATCGTAAATCTCGTTTATGGCAGATTACTGGCACCCGTTCAAGTATTTAACAGTTACTTTCAGCTTGATATCGATTAGTCTCATGTTATACGTTGGAAATATTGTATTTGTATTAAGAATACAATGTTTTCTACAAAAGGACTATTACTCCTTTAACAAAGGCCAATAAGAAAACATATAAAATACTGTTTCTACTATTGATCTACCAATACGTTGTTGACAGCGGCGCGGTGTATCCACTGCTATGCCCTTTAACATAACTTTTTGATAAATGATATAACGTATTTTTGCGTAAACCATGTCATTGTAACTTCACCAAGATGGTATTTCAGCATGACTAGTAAATGATGTATATGTAACTTAAAAACCATTCAACTGGTTTTAACGCTTACAGTAATATATTAATCTGTGATGTTGTTACATCTCTATTATTATATTAAAATTCTCATTCCCCTCTTCAGGATCTGGTAAAGCTACGTCGCTGTCGGTGGGCAGTCTGTTAGATGACAACATCTGGCACGACGTAGTGATCTCCCGCCACCGCCGGGACGTGATATTCTCCGTGGACCGCGTCGTGGTCACCGGCCGCATCAAGGGGGAGTTCTCCAGGCTCAATCTTAATAGAGCCGTAAGTATTTTTAAGGTTCTCATGAGACAACCATTTTCTTTCGGACCTATTATAATATCGCTATGTGAAATGTTCAATCACGTGATACTATAAATACATGATTATATCATTCGTTTAGTTATACATCGGCGGTGTGCCGAACTTCCAAGACGGTCTAGTGGTGGATCAGAATTTCACGGGCTGCATAGAAAACTTTTATCTCAATGCCACTAACGTGATCCAGGAACTGAAGCAAGGTTATGAATCAGGAGAACCTTTCAAGTATCAGAAAGTCAACACACTCTACGCATGCCCTGTGAGTATTAGTCTAAAGGATATCTTTATTTTATACTCTTTGAAACGACGAGACGAGCATAACCTTCACCTGATGATAGGTGAACTCCTACCAATAAAGTCTCTTTTTACTCCCGTGATTTCACTGCCTATGAAACAGGAACTTAGGAATGGTTGCACACTGCTGTTTGGCGGCGGAAATAAGTGTTACGGTAGTACCTATCTAGACGGTCTCCGGCAATGACCTTTCACTAGTCCTAGTGGATTTACCGGCCGCCGTCTCGATATGTACCGCTGCTTTTTTTCTGCTGCCATACAGTCGACTTTCTTTTATTACATCTTTTTTAAATTAATTTATTTACTTAAACACATGTCAGTGACATTTAATTATAATATAAAGTGGTAAAGTAATGGCGAGAGAAACAAATAGAGGAGTAAAGAAGGTGAATTTTTACCCTTGTCTGTCTTTTACTTTACTCTCCTTCTGTGGCCAGGAGCCGCCGGTGGTGCCGATAACGTTCCTGAAGCCGGGCGCGTACGCGAAGCTGCGCGGCTACTCGGGCAGCAGCACGCTCAACGTGTCTCTCGAATTCCGTACCTACGAACAACACGCGCTGCTCATCTACCACAAGTTCAAAAGCGACGGCCACGTCAAGGTGAGCTTTCGAGCTACAGTGTTGACGCCCAGAATGAATATATAGATCCTTTCACAAATAGCTTGAACTTTAGTTAATTGAACCATTCATCCATTAATAATAACGTATATTACTAACGCAATAGGTGTACCTGGAGGAAGGCAGGGTGAAAGTGGAGTTAGCCACGGCCGGCTCGCAGCCGGTGCGATTGGATAACTTCCCCGAACAGCAGAACGACGGGCGTTGGCATGCACTTTTGCTGACGCTTGCGCCGGATTCACTGCTGCTTGCAGTGGACCGCCGTCCAGTGCGCACCACCAAGCTTCTCCGCTTCCAGACCGGACCTACTTACTATATCGCAGGTTAGTGGAACTTTGATATCATCGCCAAATAAATTTATACTCTAATAAAGATTAGAATATATACTGCCAGGCCATTTTAGTAGATTCCACCTTCTCTTCTATTGCTGTCGCCAAGGAGTACGGTAATTTCTTATCAATTGCTATTTAATATTTATGCATTAATTAGTAACATGTGTATATTTCATTATTAAATGTATGCATATATTGAATCTATTTTGTGTGACACATGAAGGTGGAAAGGCGCCGCCGCGTGGTTTCATCGGGTGCATGCGCAAGATCGCGGTGGACGGCAACTATCGGCTGCCCACGGACTGGACCAAAGAGGAATACTGCTGCCCCAACGAAGTTGTTTTCGACGCGTGCCAGATGATCGACAGGTAAATATAGATTTATACAACAATATGCATAATGATTATTATAATATTTATCTAAAACAAATTACCTCGCCTTATCGTCAGATGCAACCCCAACCCGTGCGAGCATGGCGGCGCGTGCACCCAGTCGGCGGAGGAGTTCACGTGCAATTGCCAAGGCACGGGCTATGCGGGCGCAGTCTGTCACACCTGTTAGTATGCATTTAACTAGAACTCTTTCCAAACCAAACAGTAATTTTCAATTTAGCAACACAAAAATTAAAATTCAGTATATATTTACCATAGCGTTGTATTTACAACTGAAATATACACAAGAGGTTCTAGTTTAATCTATTTGTCCCATTAATAATAATAATAATATATTTAAAACAGTTAATATGGAAACTGAAACTATTTGATATTTATCTATAATCTTTTGAGACCCATGCACATTTGAATAAAGATAATCAACTTCAACTGTATAGAAAAGGTATTATATGTAACTTTATACTTAATGAGGCCTCGTATAATTGATGATCGTGGTATCTATGCCTATAATATGTGACATCACGTGCGCTTGCACAGCAATCCACCCGCTGTCGTGCGCTGCGTACGCGAGCGCACTGGGTGCGTCGCGAGCGGCCGATGTACTGCTAGACGTGGATGGTTCCGGCCCGCTGCCCGCTTTCCCCGTCACCTGCCAGCTCTACTGTAAGTAAAATATATATTTTTTTATATTGGAGTGCCTATTAAACCTGTGAGATACCCAGTGTAGTATCATCATTTTCTTAGCCACTGTAACACAGCGTGAATTTTATTTAGGGAAACGTCAATTAGTAAAAGTGTATGTAATTTTGACCGAACATTAGTTTGGAAGTATGACATTTCCAATGTAAATAATTTTACCGATAACAAACCTGATTAAGAAAGAATCACATCTTCACAAAAAATTGCGAGTTCGAATGTTATATTCAAAGCAGATTTTTTAGATTCTCTATTCGTATTTTTTAGCGGACGGTCGTGTGCTGACGGCGGTGCACCATTCGGCGGTGGGCGGCTCGCAGGTGGACGGCTATCAAGAAGCGGGTAGTTTCCGGCAGGACATCGTGTACGATGCGTCGCGTGCGCAGGTTGAGGCGCTGCTGAACCGCTCGCACACCTGTAGCCAGCGCCTCGAGTACATGTGCCGACATTCCAGGCTTCTCAACTCCCCAAGTGAGTCATCAAGCTAACATCGCTTGTATCGCGAAAAGTTTATTTAAAATATACCAGTGTTGTAGAAGGTGCACAAACCTATGTTGTCAGCAGTGACATATTGCCTGATATAACGATATCAGATAGTGACTGCATTTTAAATCAGAAGTCTTATAGTTAGTTACTATATTTAAACTTATGTTAATAAGGTAATCGTTTAATACTGACCTACATCAGATAAAAAAATATTGATATTGTCGTTTATATATTTGGTGAAGCAATAAGTTTTCAGTTCAGTGTTTGTTAGTTAATTATGGTCACTTAACGATTGAATAGTGTTAACATATACAATAATTTGTCTCTTTGTCAAGGCGATGAGGCAACGTTCCAGCCGTTCGCTTGGTGGGTGTCGCGCACGGGGCAGCGCATGGACTACTGGGCGGGCGCGACGCCCGGCAGCCGTATGTGCCAGTGCGGCGTGCTTGGCTCATGCATTGACTCCACCAAGTGGTGCAATTGCGACGCGGAGTACGCGCCGCTCAAGGCAGACGGTACGTACCGTGCCCTCTGGTTACGCATGCGGACGATCTGTATTATGAATTTATTTATTTATGCATTTATTAATTGAAGCAACTTGTAAGTACAAATTAAGAACTTTGAGATGTTTATATTCAGAATTCCAAGTGGACGGCGGTGATATCACAGAAAAGGAGTACCTGCCGGTGAAGCAGCTGCGCTTCGGTGACACGGGAAGTCACTTGGACGAGAAGTTGGGCCGTTACTCGCTCGGCCCGCTGCTTTGTGAAGGAGATGGTGATGCTTTTTACTTTGTTTTAGTTATTGTTTGGTGGCGATTTAATAACATTACATTATAATGGTGTATAATATTAAATTACCACGCTTTTCACCAAACATAGAAAATCCTTTTAAGTTTTAAACTTTCATCGAGATCTGATCATTTGTTACAATAATTAGTGATTAAATGTGTTATTATTATTTAGATTTATTCAGCAACGCGGTGACTTTCCGCATCTCGGACGCAGTGATCACGCTGCCCACCTTCGACCTGGGTCATAGCGGTGACATATATTTCGAATTCAAAACTACTAGAGAAAATGCTGTGCTGCTGCATGCTAAGGTTTGATTTTGTTATGCTCTGCAATCTTTTACTAATTTTAACTTAACTTTTTATCGAACAATTTAAAGACAGACGTGTGAAACGGTGAATATTAAAACTCATTTAATTGTCAACGTTCAGGGCCCGCAGGACTACATCAAGTTGTCGATCATCGGCGGAGACCAGCTGCAGTTCATGTTCCAGGTTGGCGATACGCCGCTCGGCGTCTCTGTGGAAACCAGCAATCGTCTCGTCGACAACAACTGGCACTCCGTCTCTATCGAACGGAACAGGTACGTAAATCCAATAACTTACTATGTTATCCATAACTTTTGAAGGTCGTTTTAAAGTGTATGATTTGAACATTGGTTATAACATAAAATGTTTTGTGCAGGAAAGAGGCACGCGTGGTGGTGGACGGAGCGCTGAAGAATGAGATCCGCACAGCGAAGGAGCCGGTGCGTGCGCTGCACCTTACCACCGCGCTGGTGCTTGGTGCCACGCTCGAGCGCAAGGACGGCTTCGTGGGCTGCATGCGCGCGCTGCTGCTCAACGGCCGGCCAATCGACCTCCGTTCCTACGCACGCAGGGGTAAAATCATTTTTTTTTAACTTGCACTATGTGTGTACCTAATCTCTCCCTTTTTTAATCATATATTCCATTCTTATAGGATGTGGGTTTTTTTTACCATCATCCTCCTGCGTGGTGGGTCAGGGCCTAGTTCTTGCTCACATTCTGTTCTACTTAAAATCATTCCGCTAATTTTCTCCCTTCTTTCATACATCGCGCTCTAGAGTGAAGGTTTCATCGTCTTACAGTTTCTACATCCGGGAGGGACCTGTGGAGCATATGTAATGCATTTTCCTGAAAGAAAATCATACATTTTCATTTCCTTCCTCTTTTCTTCTGTTTTCCTCTATCTTCACTTACAAATTATTTTCCTATTCTATTATACCTATCTATTTTACTACTTACTAATATCCTCTCCCTAGTTTTTACAATTTTATTATACTTACACTATAGCCTATCCTAGTATCACAGTTTATAATTTCTCCTCCTCTTACTCCTGTGTCTTATTCCTTTTGATGGTTTCGGTTATAGCTACTTCGCAGAACTTTAAAAATATTGGACTAACTCACCAGACAGACACAGATTTTACTCACCAGAGAAGCGACGCTACCGGCGCATATCTTTTTACCTAATTCTAATTCACAATTTATGCGCTCCCTGCCGTATAAGGGGCAATAGGATGTGGGTTAGGAGAGGGACCCACGAAAGTTCTTCCCCTCCCCATAAAAAAAATCTTTACCTCGCGGATATTTCTCATATTTTGTCACACTTTGTCTAGTTCTTTGAATCCCGTTACTGTGTAAAAGTAACCTCCACATATTTATCATAGTCTATTCCTGGAGATCATCTAAGCAGGTATCAGCGCAACAACTAGTTCCGTCGCTTAATGATACTGTGCAACCATTAGTGTGTTTTGGCTTAAAGCTAGCAAAATAACTGGGTTGATAAGACTATACATTTGACGTTTACAGTGTATATCATTCTTACCAGCGATACATTATTATGAGCCTGCGTTTGCCTTACCATAAGGATGATTTCTAGTATGTGTTCTAAAAGAAATAAAAATCCAGCAATCTTACAACCAGTTGTAACTTACCGTGGTGTTGGTGTTACGTTTAGGTCTTTACGGCGTGTCAGAGGGATGCCGCGGCAAATGCATGTCATCGCCGTGCCTCAACAACGGCACGTGCCTGGAGCGCTACGACGGCTACTCGTGTGACTGCCGCTGGACCGCTTTCAAGGGACCAATCTGCGCTGATGGTGTGTGCTTATACAACATCTCAACTCAAGAACCGCACAACTTCACGGAGAACTGATGCTATAGTGATTTTAATCACAAACACGACCTTATTATTTTTTTAAATTGGATCGTTATCTACAATATTTCCCTTAAAGCTCTTTGATGATGTCTAAAAACCAAAACACTTTAATTAACTATAGAATACCTTTTGAAAAAAAAACCTAATGTGTTAGTGGAGGACAGGCTAACACTGCTTGACTTGTAATGTAGAGTTACTATTTGTGAAATTTCGTAGGGAGTTGGAATTTGGTATGGTAGGGAGTTTTTAAACACTGTGGCTGCCTCACCATCCTTATATTGAAGAATAAAAAACTCATTTGACCTTTTCTATCTATTGCTGTTCAGAAATTGGCGTTAACCTACGACCCAACTCTATGGTCAAGTACGACTTTCTCGGTTCGTGGCGTTCCACCATCAATGAGAAGATTCGTGTGGGTTTCACCACTACCAACCCCAAAGGTTTCCTGCTCGGCTTTTTCTCCAACATCACCGGCGAATACCTCACTCTCATGGTCTCAAACTCCGGTAAGTAAAAGCCCATCCATTCATTCTTATTTTTTTGGGAAAACAATCCATGCTGCATCTGATAACCTGATGATATTTGTTTCCAGTTCATGGAATTTCTTTTGCCACGCTGACTTGTACAATTTGATACATTAATATGTATTATCTTAGTAGTTACTTGTAGGTACTCTTTGTAACTTGCAGTGCGTAATACGGTTTCACTTGTCAGGCCATCTGCGGGTTATCTTTGACTTCGGGTTCGAGCGGCAGGAGATCATCTTCCAGGGCAAGCACTTCGGTCTCGGTCAATATCACGATGTGCGGCTCTCGCGCAAGGACAGCGGCGCCACCATGGTGTTGCAGGTTAGCTTGCACCATTTGACTTCACATATCTGCTTGAATACGTAATTAAAAGAAAAATTTTGTGAAATGTGTCCTTACCGACTATTACAGCACCAAGAACAGTGCACAAAAGGAAACTGTTATAACAAAATAGTATTATGGAAGTTTATAAAATTGTTCCCATATGCACAGGTTGACAATTACGAGACGCAGGAGTACAGATTCAATATCAAAGACTCTGCGGACGCGCAGTTCAACAACATCCAGTACCTATACATCGGGCGCAACGAGTCTATGAATGAAGGCTTCGCTGGCTGTGTGAGCCGCGTCGAGTTCGACGACATATATCCGTTGAAGCTGCTGTTCCAGCAGGACCCGCCACCCAACGTGCGCACTATTGGTACGCGTACAGCTCCCATTTATCATTATCAACCAATAGACATTCACCACTGGACGTTTCCCATTCACTGAATCGCAAATCCAGTCTGCATGTATAGATGTTGCATATGTGTTGGAAATCCTAACTAATACCGCATACTATCTCTACCACAATAGGTGTTGTTTATTTTAAGAGTTTTCTTTTTTTAACTTTTTTGTGCGCTTACCTCATAAGTTCTTTGCAGCACTTAAGACTGGCAGATAATGCCAAAAGCATTGAGTCGACCTGTGCACTATGAGTGTATAAATAAGTAAATAATGAAATTTCATGAGATCAGAATGTGTGTGATGTCTAACCATATCGCACGCCGCCGCAGGTGGTATTCTGCAGGAGGACTTTTGCGGCGTGGAACCGGTGACGCACCCCGCGGAGGCTCCCGAGACGCGTCCGCCACCTGCCGTGGATCTGCAGCGCGAGCTAGACTTCCACCGCACCGACGAGGCGATCCTTGGCAGTGAGTTCCGGACTTATCCACTCACGCGTCCGTTACACCTGTTACTGTATTATATTAATTATATCAAAGCGGAGAAGAGGTCGTCAACCTAGAGCTCATTTGTGATAAATGTTTTGTAACACGGAGCTCTTGGTTCGATTCCACATATTTTATGGTGACTGTTATCTGCTACCAGCGGTGCTCGCGTTCATCTTCCTGTTGCTGGTAGTCGTGGCGGTGGTGCTTGTGCGGGCGCTCTCGCGGCACAAGGGCGAGTACCTCACGCAGGTAATATGCGATTTATTATTTATTTTACGTTGGCGAAAAGTTTCCCATAATGTCGGACAGTTGGATTTTTACGAAAAATGCCTTTTTTTTTATGGTGGTAAAAATTTAGTAACCATTTTCGTGTGTGATTAGTGTTTAAATGATCAAAATGATAAAGGTCGAGGTTTGAGTCGTGTATTCACTTTTCGGGTACCAATGCAATTCCTTTTCTGACTTCAAGTATTACTGTGCAAACATCATTGTTTTTGAAAAGGAGATTTAGGAATACGCAATCTTATTTGGCGTTTCATCGTTTTATACATTGGTATGTCTCATTACCTTAGTGATGATATCACTTTCTACAGCGCCCAATAAACCTAAACACAGTAATTATCACAGTACTGTTAAGCGGCAGAGAAAGGCTATGATGTCATGGTGTGTCAACCTTCTACTTTTAGTAATTTAAATCATTATGACGTCATCAGGAGGAACGCGGCGCTGATGGTGCTCCTGACCCCGACGCAGCAGCCCTCGCCGCGGCCACCGGCGCGCGAGTGACCAAGCGCCGCGAGTTCTTCATATAGCACCCCGCGCTCGGCACACCCACCACATCCCCACCATTGCACCGCGCGTGCTCGCTACCCACATTGCACACGGTTGTCTATGCCCTCAACTAGTTTACACAGTTCAATTGAATGTAGAAGTGCAACGTATTTAATACTCACTCAGTTAACCCGTTTAAACTCTACGACGAATCTATCAATCATTACAATAAATAACTTTGTGTTATGACGACGTTATTCCTCATGAGTTAATTACTCACGCACAGCCTTTAACAAGGGTGTTATAAGTCAACTCGTGAAAAATAAGAGATACGCGCACACGTTTTTTCATGCAAATTGAGTCTGAGCATTTAACTGCTTAATGATTTATTTTTATACAAATACATACACAGTGGCTAAGGATAAGTATTTCAATAATTAAAATGCACGTTCTTTGTCAACCCATGTTTTATATTTGCTTACATCTCAATTTATGCGAACGCGCAGTTATTAACCAGTTAAAATAATATAAAAGACAATATTAAAAAACTTCATAGTTTATGCAATACTTGAAAAAATTATGAGTGATCTATTAATATCATATATAACTATATCAAAAATTATGATTCAATCAGAATAAGATAATTCCAACTACATTTATTATATTAATATAAAACCATCAAGGTCATTCATGAAATTCTTTTGTAGTCTGACATTATCGGGGCTTTCATGTTAGACTCAAAAGTTTCATAAGTGTATATAAAACACTGCCCGATCATAAATCTCACTCATCAACCGAAATGTTTGTGTGATATTCAAAAAAATTAGTACAAATAAAATGCACTGAATGTCCGTGGCCATTAATAAGATCTATAGAAAAAACGCTTCGTCTCTAGGTGATATTTTTATAATACATTAAGCTTTACTTGTGTGTTTATTAGCTGCAAAGCCTGGTATTAACAAGTCATACATTGTACACACAAGTAGTTTGCTACAGGCCTGCTAAATGTGTGGTCCACGTGCACTCGTATATATGTTGTCTGTGGACACATCGCCCATAGATTTCGCGCCAAAAACTTTGAAATTGTTTCATTATCGTGTAAATCTATTTCTGACATTCCAAATACTTAATATTATTACATTTTTAGTAATTATTATATCATTTCCCGAATAAAATAGTTTTGGGTTGAATATTTAAATATCTACGAAATTTCCATAGTATCCTGTTTCGTACACTTGGAAACAATATTATTTCTATATTTTGGCATTGTGATACTGATCTACATTGACATTCATGCCTGATGATGTTGCCAGCCTCATTGAACATGTAAACTTAGAATAATAACTGACTAAAATATCGTGACGAATCTCAAAACATTTTGCTTTAAGTGAGACCTTTCGCTAAATCTGTTCAGTACAGATCTTAATTAACATCCAAATATTTTAAATGCAACATGTATTTTTAGGTTTATTTTAGTTAATAACGTTTTGTACATTAGCGTATATATTTTGCTATGTTATTTTTATATTAATGATTAACTATACGCACCAATTTTGTACGTTTATTTATTATTGGATGAAAGGGAGCTCGTTCAATCACGGGTCAATCTTTATGTACATCCGTTGTAGAGGAAAATGTATTTTTTTTGTAAAATTTATGAACGGCAGAAATGTTTTGTAATGTGACAATAATAATATATTGTGGTGACCTAATTTTTTTTGAGACTTGATTTTGATAGTAACTCAACTGCGGGTATGAATCTATTTTTTTTACATTTAATAGTATTTTGTACAAAATGAATTACACATGCTTGTAAGTGAAGGTGATGTAAAAGATATGGATAATTAACACTGAACTCTATTATAAAATGTCTATGGTCATTAAGTGGTAATTTTTTTGATATAATCTGCTTTAATTTACAAGTAAAGTAAAAAAAAATGAAAGGAAAAAATTCAGTGAATAAACTACTCAAAATTTATTATATTCTTAGTTACGTTTCTGTCCGACAATTTCTATATATTTTATGTTGCCAGTACAATGAAATCTGTAATGTCCTAGATCATAATCTACCAGATTGCAGTGAAACCCTTACTAAAAATAAATATAATGTTATGGATAAAAGATAGCCGCTTCCTTTACCATACCATGAATTACTAATGTTTAACTTAATCCTTCAACAGCAATTACTGCATTAGTTTATTGTCGGACCCGGGACTTTGAATAGATAAAAATCAAAACCATATTTAAATTATAATAGTTTGTGGCTTTAGACATAAGCAAAAGTGCGTCCTGTCACCACCTCCCAGTGCCTAGTCTAGATATCACTTAGACCTTTATATTTTTATACGGCGGTCGTTCCCCTTCGCACAGTATATTTAACTACTTAGTAGGTATATGTATAGTAATATATCTGTAACAGTTTGCTTTTTTTTATTTTTCCGTCCAAAATCTCTTTCGTTACTTAAGCGTGTGAATCTCTTTCGTATTTTATATTTTTTTGTGTAACATTTTGATGTAATTTATTTTGAAATGGAATTAAACATTTTTTTAGGATGTTATAGTTTTTTTTATTAATTTCCTCAGGACCTTAATGATACGTATTGATTAAGAATAAACTGATGATTGATTAGAGAAGAATGCTTAGTACGCATTAGGCCGCCCTTTGTGACCTACACTTAAGGTACTTTAAATAATAATGAATAATTGTAACATGAACCGTCCATTTCAGTCTGAATGTTGGGCCGTAATTCACAAGTAAAGATTTAAGGCCGTTGTACAACAGCCATACAATGTAAAATAATTGTTTGGTTAAATTCGTAATAGCCAACGCTGACGTGCAGTAAACATAAACTGGACGCTTATTATTGCGTTAGTAATACGATGACGGGTTAGTTGTCTTGTTATGAGTTAGGATGATACTAGATGTCTGGCTATCACAGCATAATAGTTTTAGAGCGCGGTTGTGAGGTAAATGCTGCTGAGTACGATCACCGAAGTCACTAGCGGGTAAAAATCTTCACATAACTCTAACTTTCTTCGGAAAACGGGATATGTTATTGAAAATTTCTTTCCAAAGTTTAATATATAGATAACAAAAAGTTTCTGTAAAATGAATTTAGTTTCAATATTGAATAAAGTGTATATTTTTTTAGTCGAAGTTAAAGTCGTTCAACTGATAATAAGTGGTGCCCATAATTCTCTTGTCAGATCTTTTTGGATTTAATTAGCAGCAATTAGTTAACCGGTTTTCAGTTCACGTCATTAACTCGGCGAGAAATGTGCGCAAATTATGATTAGGCTGTAGTAACTTTTGAAGAGATTTGGTCCGACCTAACCTAACCATCGGACTAGAATTTTGTATTTTTTTCTTTTAAATCAATCAGTATTAGAATTATTAATTAGATATTTGTCCACAACCATAGAACATAAGGAAGATACTTTTAAATAAAAATTGCACAACTTATATCCTGCAGATGTATTGCTACTAAATATTTATAAAATGGACGGTGAGCACAAGAAATGGAAATCACTAAACAGCAGCGCCTTGTGGCGTTATAAAAACCACAGCGCTATAAAAATCGCTCGCCGCTTTTGATGGTGATTGGTAAAACTGTATTAACTTTGAAATACTGCAATGCGATCGAGAAGCAAGATATAATAAAGCGGATCATAAAAAGTGCAAAGTTTTACAGTGATCAGTAGAAGGTTTCCGAGATTAGCGCTCTCGAACTTTTTGTCTTTCATTTGAAAATATTTAGATGGTATGCGTGGATAAGGTCGGACGGCGCGCGATAACACCTCGCGCGTCTATGTTTAGAGCTATTAAGCTAATCGTTTCAGGGCTAAGCGATACGTGATCGACCCAAATCACCTGCTCCAGTGACCCACTAAACCACTCCACGAGCGGGCGACGGTAAAAGGTGGTGAGTGGGCGCGCGTGCTCGATGGTGTATCGGCGTTTCAGGTCAAACGACCACTTAGCGATATGCGGTACAGCCAGTGACGCGCCGGCTGCCTGTCGACAACCACCAAGAAAATACAGTCTTTTAGAGGGATAAAAATGAATAAACTATTATTCAATTTAAATTATACTTCTTTGGTACTTCAGTGTTTCTTTTATCCATAGTACAACGATGAGATTCTTACAAGAACAGTGTTATTAGGCTAAATTCTAAAACGGCAATAATGAAATATGTAAATGCTAAAGTTAAAGTACAACAAAAAGTAGTTTTTAACAAAGGTAAGTTTATTACTTTAATTATTAACCTTTTTCCTATATAATTTTTCGTTTTTTCGCTTTATTCCGCGTAATAAATGATATTGAACAAGCGTGCCAAGCGTGATATTGAACCGTGCGCACTTAGGGCACCTTACTCTACATATCTGTGTATTTATTCACTATCGTTCCTCTTCTCATCCCCCTTATAAAACTGCCCTGCTCTTCAACCCTACTCCATCCAATACTTCCTTACCTATCTCCTCTCCTCTTTATAGTATATCTATGTACATATTTATGTATTTATTTATAACGTCAGCTCGCGGATGCCGGATCCGCGAGTCCAGGGTCCGATGAAGCCTTGTTGACGGTCTTAAAGGTGACCCAAAGCAAGAAAATCATTCATCAAAAAAAAAAAAAAAACGTAGGAGTAGTAGGTTCTAGTTGAAATGTTCACACAAAAGCGCTAGTTGTTTTCAGATTTAGTAATTTTTATTATACGATTGGATGTATCGACATTAGCTGTCGATCACTGGCCGCGTTCCCACGTAAAAGAGTCCGTATGCAGGCAGTCAGCGTTTTGCAAACGGGTTAAGTGCGAGACAGGTGCTTAAGGCGCAGCCAGCGGCCCCGGGCCCGGCCGCGGGCTTAAACGGTACAACGTGCCCCGGCCCTCCAGTGACTGATCTCTTGACAGGGGTTCGTTGAGTGTTGCATTCCCGAACTTAACGATATGTTCATAATTCTTAATAAAGGTTAAACGGAAATTTACAATTTTGACTTTTTTTAATTTTCATAGGAGTTATTACGAAACATTTTTCTTTTTTTTATTCTACAAGGCGATGGAACCAGCGAGACGTTCACCTGATGGTAAGTGATACGCTCGCCCATAACAACGTTAGTTAAGTTTGTATACACTGCACCATATTGCGCTCGTCGCCTTGAGACATAAGTTAAGTCTCGTTGTCCCAGTAATTTCACTTGCTTACTTCTTCTTCTTAAAGTGCCATCTTTCTTCGAAGGTCGGCGACCATTAAGGCAATCTGGACTTTCGATACCGCGGCTCTGGATAGGGGACGGGTGCTCTTTCCATACCACGGGCGTAGACTTTTTAGCCAGGATAATCTCCTTCGGCCCACACTTCGCTTTCCTCGAATCTTCCCCTGCACGATGAGCTGCAGCAGTCCATACTTTTCGTTTCTCATTATATGTCCTAAGTATTCCAGCTTTCTTCTCTTAATTGTATATATCACTTAAGTTTTTTTATTAATGCGCTTTAATACTGTTACATTTTTAACCTCATCTTTCCAGGATATCCTATCCTCAGCATTCTCCGATATACCCACATTTCGAAAGCTTGAACTTTCTTGCTCATTGATTCTGTAAGGGTCCTACTTGCTTGTACTTGTACTTGCTTAGTGCCTTAGTGATCATGCAATGGTATTAGTGGATTTGGATATAAAGAAACCAAAGCTAGCGCAGCAAGTATAATTAAGCGATGTCTAAATAATATTGACTTTGACACATTCAATGAAGATCTAATATCAATTCCGTGGCAAAACATTACTGGTCTAAAAATGTAGAACAAATGGTCGATACCTTCAACAAATATATAACAACATTATTTGATTTTCATGCACCCATTAGAAAATTAACTATTAAGGATAAACCTAAACCATGGATAACTGACATGGTAAAATTCATGATAGATCTACGAGGCAAAGCGTTAATAAAAGCACAAACAAACAAAACAGAAAGTTCAAAGAATTACTATCGAAATTTCAGGAATCTTATAACAGCTACCATAGAACGAGAGAAAAAAGCGTATTTCAATACATTCATAAATAGTAACTTAAAATATCCTGCTTTGTTATGGAAAAGTTTGAAAAACACAACTATATTTAACAAACCGTGCACAAATTTAATTCCAGACCGCATTAATGACCCAGATGATATTAATGATCACTTTCTTAATCTACCATTAAACAATATTATTAGTACAAAAGACTTACCAATTTATGAAAATACAAACCAAGAAATAGCACTTTTGAACTAAAACCAACTACTGAAACTGTAGTACAAAAAATTATAAATAACATACAAACAAAAGCAAGTGGCTATGACAACATAAGTATAGATATGATAAGAGCTACTTTAAAAGTAACTCTGCCAGTTATTACAAATATAGTAAATAAATCTATTGAAACACATTTATTTCCATCGTATTGGAAAAGAGCATTAGTTAGACCCCTACCTAAAAAAAATCCTGCTAGCCAGCTAAACGATCTTCGTCCTATATCAATTTTACCAGTATTATCAAAAGTAATAGAAAAAGTTGTTCTAGATCAGGTAATAAAATTTCTTGACGATAAAAACATTATACCAAAATTCCAATCAGGTTTTCGTAGAGGTCATAGCACAGAAACTGCACTTTTGCATGTTACAGACGACCTAACAGAAGCCTCTGATAAGGGTATGAGCAGTATTATGGTGTTACTCGATTATTCGCGCGCTTTTGACTGCCTACATCCCGAACTTCTGCTAATTAAACTCGCTAACTATGGGTTCTCCGCCGATACCTGTCGATGGTTTCGGAGTTTTCTTTTGGGGCGGGAACAATTAGTTGTCACAGATAAAAAGAATGGCGATAAAAAATATTCTGCACTAAAACCATTACAAAGAGGAGTACCTCAAGGTTCATTATTAAGTCCTATTCTATTTAGTATCTTCACAGCTGATCTACCAAAGTGTATACAATACTGTAATTATCATTTATACGCTGACGACACACAATTGTACTACTCTTTTCCTAGTAAAGATACTAAAGAAGCTATTAATAAAATTAATAAGGATTTGTCAAATATCTACAACTGGTCTAAAGATAACTCCTTGATACTAAATCCGACAAAATCTCAAACATTAGTCCTCGGGACGAAACATCAAATAAAAAACGTGTTGAATTGTGGAGAACGGGTAAAAATTAATGGCACACTACTCGAATATGTTAACTCTGCACGAAACTTGGGTCTTATTATAGATGGGGAGCAAAAATATACAGATCATGTAAACAGTAAAGTCAGAAACGCCTTTTATAAATTAAAAACTTTATACAAAATTAGACCCTACATTAATGAAAAACTCAGGATTCTTCTAACCGAGTCATTGGTGTTGTCGCAATTTAATTATTGTTGCACTATCTTCGGACCTAGGTTAAACTCCAAAACAGAAAGATTAATACAAAGAGTACAAAACGCATGCATTCGATTTTGTTATACCATACCCCGGAGAGAATTCATCACGCCATATTTAAATAAAAAAAATATACTTAACATGTCTGCGAGAAGGGAATTACTTTACGCGTGCACTGTACAAAAAGTGGTTTGGAATAAAAATCCGGAATATTTATTTGAAAAACTCTCGTGGGTGAAAGATATAACTCACAGAAATCTACGGTCAGCTACATTTAACTCTCTTGTAACTCCAACGCATAGCTCCACACGATACAGAACATGTTTCAAGTTTGCTGCAGCAAGAATTTGGAATGACCTACCTCCTCCTTTAAGAAAGAAGATTAGTTTATCGTCATTTAAGACAAAATACAAAAATGCCCTTCTTAAAAGGCAACTCGCGGCAGAAAACTTGACACACACCTGCAGCCAATATTTGGACATTCGCGAATATTTTATATAACTTATAACCATACGCACTAACACAAATGCACACACTCACGCACATACATGCACACACACGCACACACACACACACACACACACACACACACACACACACCACACACACACACACACACACACACACACACACGCACGCACGCACGTACGCACGCATAAACACAGTAGAGTTCCGATGTTAACGTATATTTATAGTTGTTTTTTTTCTTTACAATTTATTATACTTTAATTTTATACTACTTCTGGAAAAGATGTCACCCATTAGGCCACCTCATACAAACTCTCCCATTGACACCTGGGGAGACTGAACTGGGAGCGGCTGAAAACCAGCGCTGATCGGAGGCTGTTGTCCCGATCAGCATGAGCTGAGCCGCCTCCTTTTGCCGCTGTTGCATTGCGAGGAGAATGTTAATTTTAAGGAAAAAAGGTTGTATTTTTTTTTTTGGGACGGCAATAAATGGTTTTTTATTTATTTTTATTTTTACAGTACCCCTCAAACTTGAACACAGTAATGTTTGCACACTACTGTTTGGCAGCTGAAATAGAAACTGCGGTGTTATGATTAGGGACAAAGTGAGAAGGAAGGTATTTTTGAAATACTATAGAAAAGTAATTACAGACACGATAGAGAGTAATAAGAGTTAGAATAAGGATAAATGGAAAATGTAATTAATGTAAAGATTGTAAATAGAAAAGAAAAAGATGTAATAGAATAAGAAAAATTGTATTTAGTAAGTAAGAAAATAAAGAAAACAAGTGTCACCTCATTTAGCGGGATGTATGAAAGAAGGAATGGAATGTTAAAGTAAAAAGGTATAAAAGAGAAGTATGATAAAGAGAATCGGAATGAAAGAAGAATTAGGAATGAAAGAGTAGAAATTTGAACGTAGAATAAGAAAAAGATGTAACAAGATCCTTGGCCCAAAACCAACGAGGGGGAACGAGATTTAAAAAAAAAATGCGGTGTTACCTATCTAGACGGTCTGCGACAACAGAGACCTACCATATATTATACAAATTATAATAAAACCATTAAAGTCCATATATACATAAATGTCTCACTTAGAAATACGAACCACTTCGTTGCGGTCGTTTGATAACGCATGCAATTTGTTTATTTATGAAACAGGTAAATGAATAATTTTGTACAAACACCGTCACTATAATTTGCTTTAACGATTCGCGTCAATAGACGAGTGCAAATTACTACTGTGCACAATACGGGAATCAACGTGTCGCCCACTGTAATCAGTAGCCGCCTGTAATTCGAGATGAGAGTGGGAGGTGGGAGGGCGGGAGTGCTTTAATTATCCACCTCCACCGTCAATACAGCTCGCTGATATGTTATTAAGTTTCATAAACTGTTTCAGAATGTAACAAGTTTGTTTTTAGATTGTGTGTGTAATGATACCTGCTATATTATTATCAGATGCTGGAGGAGGGACGGTAGTTATTCAGACGGTGTTCCCGGCGCCCGTGCCTCCTCACAGAGGACGAGGAGTGCTTTTTAATTGTGTTTACACGCAAACCTCCAGAATTTAATAAGATGATTTAATAAGAAATCACTCTTGTTACTTTTTAGTCTATAATCAAATAATATTAATTAGTAATCAGACTTCAAAAACAGTTTTATACTTAATCACTTTTGCATTTACTTATTAATACATAAATTTTATCTTACGTCATGGTAGATTGTAATGCTGTAATAGTATTTCGATTCGGTAATTATACTTATCAAGTTTTATTTTTAAAGCTTTTGTCTCTGTTAAGTGATGATTGATGAGGGGCTGTTTGAACTTTGGAGTTTTCGTATTTTAAGTTTAACAAAGGGGAGCCTTTATAGTTATACAACGTCTTCGAATAAAAGAGGTACATTGTACCTCTTTTTTCCTTCTCCGCTTTTACCGCAACGCTTATTTTAACCGACAATTTTGTGTAGTATTGTGTTTCCGTTCGATCGGGGATGATTGATGATGATTACTAATATAAAACTTAGGGTGACGAAACTTAACGTAAGTTTTATGCAATGGACAAAATGCTGTGCTATGTGAATATTTTGAATTTTTTTTTCTTCGTTTTTTCATTCCCTCTGCGTGTTGTGGGTCAGGGTCCTCTTTCATTCAATTTTTCTTACTTTCATACCATTAGCATTCTTCCTCATTCATAACTCTCGCTGTGAGTGACGACTTGTCTTATTAGCTATATACTTAACCTATCTTTGGTCATACATACTCGAACTCTGAAAGCATCAAAGCTGGAATGGAGAAACATACAATATAAAAACTTTGAAAACATTACAACATTAAATTACTAAAACAACCACCTATACTATTATCACAATTCAGAGACTTATAACTAATTAACACTATCTCTAAACAATTTAAAAACAATATACAAAATAACATAACATTTAAAATTTTATCACAGTTGCTTTCCTTTCCATTCCAGCTAATAATCTAGTATCACAGTTAGGTTTGCGCTCCGCCTATGTCCTTTGTCTTATTTTTGTTTATAGCGTCTGATATAACCTTTCTGCAATATTTCAGGAGTACGCGGCGACATCCGTCGTCACTCATCAGGTCTACACTGTCTTTTTATTCTCTATTCTTAGTCTACACTGATTGGTATCGGGCGTATAAGTATCGGTGGTAACACCCGTCAATGATCGTCCAGCTTCAAGTCTTCAATGGGAAAGGATATTTTAGCTCATTTAGACTACATCTACGTGAACACAGTTGCAGCTAAGTAGGTAAACATTGCGGAGTGGGGGTAAGGGCAGGGGGCGCGGGAGTGGAGCGGCTTCCAACTTCGCCTAATTACCAACTTGCCAATCCGCTTTGTATCGGGGGCTCGGTAATTAGTCGCAAATTAAAACATGCCAGCGACTGTACCTGTCCCAGCGCTGAGCGGATTACCGTCACAGCGTCCCCCCGCCGCGCCGCCGGCCTGACGGCACCGCCTCCGTTATTATTTGTAAAGTAATCATAATGTTACGAACAACGGAATAATTATGTTCAGCATTGTTTGTACATGTCGATAAGATTTTTATGTAAATAACTAACGAAAGTACAATTTAAATATGTAACGTTAGTAAATATACAGAACTGTATGATATTGTACAATGTGAATGGGAGTCATCCACACGCACTTGGCAGGCGTGGTGCACGAGCGGCCTTGACTAGATCGCGAGAGAAGGCCCGATATCTGATAGTGAGAACAATAAGGAAAGTATAATAAGAGGGGATGAATTGGTAGTTTGCTTTAAGTTAAACTTCATACAATACAGATGTCCAATTGCTATATCATCATGCAAGCGAAAAGCATAGCTTACTTTATAAACTCTTTAAGATTAACAAGCGAAGATAAATAGGGTAAAAATCATAGCGTGTTATAGCTTTTATTATGCAGATTGCTATTTATTTGATAAGAAACCTTTAAAAGGCACGATGTTGCTTGTTTGTTTATAAGTACGTACGAAATTAGAAAGGAATCTGTATTTCATTGCATTGCCTAAAGTCAATGCAGAATTTAATATTGTAGGTTTAGTAAAAACAATCGTGATAGCGTAGTGGTTTGAACGCCAGCCTTCCAATGCGAAGGTACCGGGTTCGAATCCGGCCTGCACCAATGAATTTTTCAATTTATGTGCATTTAGTATAAAACACCAACTAATATCACGTGCTTTGACAGTGAAGGAAAACATCGTGAGGAAACCTGCATATCTACGTCATGACCATCCGTGCTCGCACTAGTATGTGAAATGGAGAAGGCAATGGCAACACCACTCCATTATAACTGCCAAGAGAGTCGTCGTGTGTTTCATTACACATGATGACCACGACCCTCAGTCATGAGGAAATACGACTAAGAAGAAGTAAAATCAATAGTTTTATTAACTACAGCACTCTTCAAACCAAAACACGGTAAAGCTGCTGCGTGGCGTAGAAACAGTCGTTGCGGTGATGGCTACGAAGAATGTCTCCGGTGCAGCTTTGCCGGTATTTTTATAGATTTTTTGCACAATAAAAAGTAAACGTAAGATTTTAGTTTCAATCTGCGTAAGGCGGAAACAGGGTAAGTCCGCCGTAGGGTTGTTTAAGTTGTCGATAGCTGAAGGTGGAGCTGATGCTAAGACGGCGCGCGCTTGCCGGAGCACGAACCGCTGCGTCGGCGCCCGGCCACCTACCCTAGAGATGTGTACCAATATTTCCCAACATACGATATAGAAAACTGATTAAAATTTTCATCTTACTTTACGTCAAACTAATGATTAAAATTTTCAAAAGTGATGAATTAGTAAATTGACATCTTAACTCATCTAAAAACATAAAAGAACTTAGCAACAAATCTTTCAGTTTTATTTTGGTTATGAGTAAAGTATTATAAATATTATAATAGTAAAGCTTTTCGGAGTTCTGCAACAGCGTCATAAAACAAACGTATTTTAGTTTTTATATAAATTAAAATTATAAACGTTGACTTGAGTTGCTTTTCATAATTGTATCTAAAAAAGAAATGTGCCTAGTCCGCTAAATTTCTGACTTTTGTATCAATCTAAACTTAATTGAAAGTGATTTTTTTAGTAACGTATTCCCAGGGTCTAGTTGTGGAAGTTTTTCAAGCAACCGGATGAATAAATCGATGGTGTCTAATGCCTTTTCAATTGTAATCCAGACTACGAAGAAGCAGCTGCAATTGTTTGTATTTTATTGAATGCGATTATTATCGATAAATGAACGTCTAACTCTACGACTGGCACCTTGGAGAATATATTACTCCGTGCCACCGAATCTAATCACAATCTGACGGATTAATATCAGGCGCTATCTGCCGAGTGTACCGGTCCTGAACCCAGCGGCCATTTTGCACTCCATTACACGAGGGCGACCTGCGCTCCGCAGACCTTTACTGCGTCCTCATAAAGCACAAATTACGGCTCACAAGCCTCTAACCGAGGCTCATAGCCGAGGGCAATTCGGAAGATTTATTATAATACCTGAGCGTTGTTTAAACTGTTGTTTAATGTTGAAGTTGTGAGATTAGCCGGGCTTAATGATGAAGTGATCGATGAACCGCTGCGCGACCCGGGACCGTTTCGATTCTAATCGAATCAAATTTATTACGCAATCATTTCATTTGTTATATATTACATTTCATACAAATTATTACATACAGATAAGCACCAATTACATGAAACTAAAGCAGCATAGGCGAGCTTAACTAACAATGATTTTTTCTAAAGTTGAACTTAGTAAAAGAATAGATAAAATGCAAAGTAAAACCGCGTTTTATATACATGTATCACCAACGTGGAGCAACTGTTCCGGGTGGCACAAAATAGACAGAAATTCGCAGAACTGACGGCCAACCTCCAGTAATGGAGAGGCACTTTAAGAAGAAGAAGAATATACATGTAAATACTAACTATTATGTTAGGCGTTTAATTTGTTATTTTGCGATAAGTAATATGTTTTTTATGTTGAAGATGACATAATGTTGAAATTTTACGAAAAATTGGAAATGTATTTTTGGATTTTATTGACATTGATTTATCACAGACAATTTTAATGATTTATGTTTTAATTCTTTTAATTCTTCTCTCTAGAACAAGCAGGATTATTGTTGAAACTTTTTAGTCATCTAGTCATGGTCATCTTAAAATGTGTTTCCTTGTATAAAACGTAACGTTTATCATTAAGAATTTCCGGTGAGATGGTAAAGCGATTTCTTTCGAGCGTCTTCTTAAAACTAAGCCAGTTTTTTTTTTCACATCCGTCAAAACAGGAAGACGCCTAAAGCTCTTCCGGCCGATAACAACATCCGGTGCGAAGTTTCGGTCGAAGTTCCGCAAAAGTTTCGCAAACTCGACGCGGAGCAGGTGCTCGTTTCGGATAAAAATTTTCACCTTTTGTTGTCTGTCGCGATGTCTTTTTATGGGGATAAGTTCTGAGACAGTTACAGCCTCTGAAGTATATTATATTCGAGGAAAATTGAATTGTCCCCCGAATTAAGATGCCTTTGTAAACTTCTTCAGTGTTTAAAGACATTTTAACGAGTGAAAACTTTTACATTAAAACGCACAAACCCGCAGGAGAGGTACAAAAGGACGTAATGGAATACACAGTTTAACAACTTTTTTTTATAATTATATATAATGAAGGTACAAGACGTTAAACATAGGGTGGACGGAAGTAACTTGGAGAAATTGAATGTTTAATACTCTGACGTCAAATCCTCTACTGAGAAGAAGGAAAATGTTTAGAATTACTTGCAGTACAGATACAAATAGGATGTGTTCACGTCAGTTGAGAAAATAGAATTTTTACTGTACAGCCCGCCATCTTGTGGGACATATGGGCCAGAGGTTTATTATGCCCGGCGGCGCACCTACGACGTTTGAGAAATGGCCGCCGCGTCACCGCGCGCGCGGAACTGCCGCGACGCGATAAAACTTTCAAAGTAATTCTCGCTTTTTTTTCTGCGACGTGAGAAATTTTGTGGTACTTAATTGAATCAGGTAATACTTGAGCTCGGTTTTTTCACAATTTAACAAAAATAAAGATGTTGTAACATTAACTTTTTAATGTAACACTAACTGTTAATAATGCGAGCGTCATAATTATAATCCCGTGGCGCAGCGGCTAACAGATTGTGTTGTAATATAAACGGTTATTAGACAATTCTAACGCTTGCTATAGACAAATTTAGTTGTTGGTAGAGTTTTTTAAATCTGTAGCTACTACCATCGTTTGAAAGAGTTGGAGTAATCTGGGCGAGCACGCTTCACTACGTGAAATTGTCAGTGCTATCGTATATCGTGGCTGCAAAGCACGAACAGAGTTTTCCTTAAAATATTATTGTTGTAAGATAAACGGTACATAAGGAAAATGTACAAGTTTAATGTACCCGAACAAAAATATCGGTAAACAAAAACTGAACAATGGACACTCGTGTAAAAGCCTCGATTCTTAGAAATTCTTGATTCCATTTACACCTTGAGCACCTCACGGACCTGTCACCGTCAAGACTCCTCCCCGTCTCACCACGCGAGGCGTTACTGCTGCCATGGTTCTTGTTACAGTGCAGTAAGACTCACTTTATCCCAATTCGGACCCAAACTCGTTGTGGCTGTTAATTTAATTTCGGTTTTACAGAAAGTGCTGGTGACATTCGGTAATTGCGAAAATGCCCGCCGAGTGGTGCGTAATCACCTGCTTGTTCAAAAATGAAAATGTACAAATATAAATAAGTTCAGAGCGTCTGTTTGTAATATCAAAAGAAAGATTTGTTTACTTAGTTCATATAAATGTTAAATTCACATATTGAATAAACAATTACGACGTGTAAATCTAGTAACATGTATTAAGTGTTTGATTTTTTACATAAGATTATAACCATGTGATAAAAGATGATAACAGAGTTCGTATAACTCTGAACCGGAAGAATAGTATTATCAAATTTTCTGACGGTGTAATATTAACTGCTGCGGTCAAGGATTGAAAGGTGAGTAGAGAATATTATACAATACACGTAGCATTTATATAATTTTTTACTCAAGTCTTTGGCGATAACCTTCAACTTTAACACGGCTGCGAGTTCAAGCGTCTTTTGCTCTTTTAAAGTCTATTCCAGTATCGGATCCTGTCAAGTATCCATCGCCGACACGATGAGGAACAAGAGTCGTTATTAATGACCGGAGTGGTGGGTGCGGGGTGAGGAGAGGGTGAGAGAGGGGAAAACACTTTTAAAAACTTTCTCACCCGCGAGTTATTAATAGGTCCCAACGTCGGTGGACAGTGATTACTACCAGCGGATATCGATGGTACGAATAAAAGAAACAGTTATACGGATCATGGTTGATGGAATGTAATGAGGGCCAGCTGGATAAAGTCTTCCCTCTGCTGGAAGTAACGGTGCTTGTCTCACAGGGAGTCAGATCAGATCATTGATTCCCTCCACCCCAAATAATGAAAAAATTTAAACACTCAGACACCATTTAACGTGGACCCTTCAACCATAAACCGAGAACAAAAGAAAAGTGCTCTCCGGTTATTATTTTTGATTTACATAAAGATGTTAAACGTTTATTAAATCTCACGCCTTCAACGGTAAGTGTAAATTATGTATTTTCTTGCTTAATAAGTTAGTCACAAAAAGATATTGTAAATTATATTTTGAAAACGAAGCCTGGAGGTAAGAGTTACATTTATTCAATGAATCTCTTCATTGTGTGGTTAAAGAAGGAAGTTAACATAAACTACTTTAGGTTTGATATCGGTATACCTTGTGAACATCTAAATGGCCATAAAATTTATTTAGATTTTTTTTTTTAACAAAAATTATAAATGTCGATAGACTCTCGCTCCATCTCTACGCCGGGAACACCTTGCAATGATGTAGAAATTAAGAAAGTGAGGAGATTTTTTAAAGTCAGGGTCTAGGGGCGAGTTAGTGACGCCACATTAATCCCTCCTGTCGATTACTTACCCGTCAGCCGCGCGCTCCTCCTCACCTCCACCTAACTGCTATTTGGAAGTGACGATGACAGCCACCACAGCCGCCGGTGACTGACAGGACTGCAAGTTTCTTTTTAGTGACAGTGACGAGTAAGTTTAATTAAAAAATCAACGCCCGCATGTATTTTCAATTATTTAAAGTATTAACTTGAACAACCGAACTAAAGGAAAGAAACCGAACGGACTTAAATAGATGTGGATTTATTAAAACTCAATTTTACGGATTTTATCGCGTTTATTATTTAATTTGTTTATTCCTGACGTTTCGACCGCTTTGCAGCAGTCATGGTCACGGGAGGACTGAGATGACAGACGTCCAAACGTCACAGCTATCACGTGGTACCTATAACTTTTTTAATTATTATTAATTGTCCGATCTACGCAGAAAGAGCTCACTGTATCTTGAAGTCTTCTAAGTCAAAGTCAAAGTCAACATTTTTATTCAACATGGGAACAATAGTTCACTTATTGAACGTCAAAATTTACCAGCCATTCGCAAAACAAATGCCACAGACCTGAGAAGAATGAGCAAGAAACTCAGCGGGCTATATATATATATACATTTTTTTTTGTCTTCTTCATTTTTAAATGTCTTACACGTACTGACACATACTGCTTGAGAATCAGCGCCATTTATTTCCACACATCTTTATCATTTAAATAATCGTTAACACTGTAATATGATTTACTTATCAAAACATTTTTAATTTTATTTTTTAATTTATGAAGTTTGTTTCTTCTAGTGGTTTGCTTGGGTCCCAAGCAGGTGGTATTACCCAACCATCTTCTCTGTTAAAACGATCTTCTCTCTTAAATCATCTCCTCCTCTTCGATAAGATTATTAATAAGACGCGGTCTGATTAATAATTAAAACACGGACGTCTATTCTGTTCATTGATATAGTAATTTTAAAGTATCGCGTACGTGGAGCACTTACTGTAAATTTCTTGGTCTCTCTCACGAGAAATTAAAACAAAACGTCGCGCGGAGTAAGTGCGCAGTCGAACAATAAATATCACGGTTAAAACGGTCGACAAATCAACGTGTGCGCGGCGGGCGGCGGGCGGCGGGCGGCGAGCGGTCACACGGTAAGTGCAGGCCGCCGTCTCCGTGTCACGAGACATGTCTCCCGACCGCGACTACGTATATACACACACCGGATGCGGCATTGAGCACAATTACGTAAAATTTTACCAGGTGGTAGGTCTCTGATGCCGGAGACCGTCTAGGTACCACCGCAGCTCCTATTTCAAACGCCAAATAGTAGTGTGCGAACATTACTGTGTTCCGGTTTGAAGGGCGCTGTAGCTAGTGTAATTACTGGGGTAACAAGACAACACCTTATGTCTTAACGACGAGCGCAATGTGGTGCAGTGTGTACCATCTTAACTAGCGCCACGTTGTCATGGGCAAGCGTATCACTTACCATCAGGTGAACGTCTTGCTCGTCTCGTCGCATAGTAGTATGAAAAAAAATAACGAAACAAAGGTTTTCTCATACAAACTAATGCTTGACTACACTTTCACTTGATTGTAAGTGGAAAAATAATCTAGGTGGTAATGTACACTAGACTAGAAGTTAACTATTCTCTTAAATACCATAACATACCTAGAAACACTGACGCCGGCAGGCTTTTTTACTTTTTACATTTTGTGAAGATAACTCTTCTATAATATAATTATGAAGGACTTAGTGTATAAGTCGCTCACGCTGTACGTCCCGAAGTGTCGCAGGATCGAATTCCGCTGATGTTGAGCGGTGAAGGAGAACGTGAGTAGAGAAAAATGTTCCAAGAACAGCTTTCTTTTAGTGATTTACACCAACCCGCACTTTGTCAGCGTGGTGAATACTTTTATACGGCCGTTTGTTATTATTATTATTTATTATTAGTTTATTTACTTTGCCTCGGTTTTAAATGAACCGGTTTACAGATATGCACGGGCCTAAGCCAAGTGCAAATCCGGGGTGGTATACATTGATGGTTGGTTGGTGACAGATAAGCTGTTGAAGTCACCTGGGTTTGTGTCTACATTTGGTACGGGAGCTGTGTTATCTAGAGGGGGCAGGTTGCTACTTGACTGTATTTGTAAAAATTTCCTCACTATCCGGCACGTATTCAAGATGGCTGCTTTTTGTATTAATTTATATATATTCTTCGGTAAGTTAAGAGACTTAATAGATTCGTGTAATTGTTTAGGTATGACACCAGTTGTGGAAATAACAATGGGAACTATTATTACTTTTTGCAGGTGCCAGAGTCGGGTTATTTCTTCTTTAAGTTCGGTGTATTTTGTGAGTTTTTCAGCTATCGTGGACTGCAAATTATGTGTATTTGGCACGGCTATGTCGATCAAGTATCCGGTGTTATTAGATTTTTGTATTAATGTGATGTCGGGTCTATTATAGTGTATTGTTCGATCGGTAAGGATAGCTCGATCGTAGTATAACTTTGTGTTTGTGTTCTCTAAAACTGTTTCAGGTTTATATTTATAATATGGCTGTATGGAAGGGATGAAGTCATATTGGTGTGCAAGTTTTTGGTGTATTATGTTGGCTACCTGGTCATGTCTATGCTTGTAATCACTTTGCGCTATCGCTTTACATGCTCCTGTAATATGCTGGATAGTTTCTGGACTGCTGTTACATTTTCTGCATGTGTCGGAAGACAGAGTTTTTATTATATATTTTTGGTAGTTCTTCGTTTCTATTACCTGGTCTTGAATAGCTATAATGAAGCCTTCAGTCTCTGGAAACAGTTCGCCGTGACTGAGCCAAGCGTTCGACGCTTCTCTGTCGACATTAGATTGACATAAGTCATGGCGGTGTCTTCCATGTAGTGACTTTCCAGCCCATTCGGCTATTTTTGTTTTATTATCTGTCAGTTTTTCGTTGTTTTGTGTGGTGTAGTCGTGGAGGTTTAATGGAGTTGATTTGTGGTCGTTCTGTACTGTTGCCTTGTGAAGAGTGGAAGATTCTGTTTTCTTGTGAAAGTAGTTCCGAAGTGTTATAATTTGTTTGTTGTGTAAGTTTGTAATGTCTATAAGTCCCCTACCGCCGTCTTTTCTGGGGAGTGTCAGTCTTTGCACGCAGGATCTGGGATGATGCTTACGAAATTTTGTCAGTGTAGTATTTATTTTGCGCTGAATAGATTTTAGGTCAGATTTTGTCCAATGTATAATTCCGAATGAATATGTAAGTGCTGGGATAGCGAATGTATTGATAGCTTTTACTGTATTACGTGCATTAAGTTGAGTTTTAAGGATAGTATTAAGTCGATGTTGAAATTGTTGTTTCAGGCTCTGTTTAGTATCTTTATGACAAATCTGTAGTGATTGGTGATACCCTAAGTATTTATAAGTTCATGTTCATCCAGTGGATCTACCCTGTCTCCCGACTCTAAAGTGTAGTTATGTTGATATCTATTTCCTGCTTTAACTGAGTTTACTTTGCATTTATCTATACCAAACTGCATTTTAATATCTTTTGAAAATTGTTCTGTTAAGTTGGCTAACTGGTTTAAATTATTTTCAGTTTCAGAATATAATTTTATGTCATCCATATAAAGTAAGTGAGTTACGCTTTCCTTGAAGTCAGTCTCTGCGTTGTCCTCACCATCTTTATATTTCAAACAATATCCAAAGGTAGTGGAATTTAAAATGTTGGATAAAGGGTTTAAAGAAAGGCAAAACCATAGTGGACTTAGTGCATCTCCCTGAAAGATTCCGCGTTGTATTCTAATTGGATCGGTTTCAATAATTTTTGTAGGAGACCTGAGTTTAATTTTTGTTTTCCAGTTTGCCATCGTAACTTTAGAAGTGTTATAATTTTTGGGTGGATTTTATATATTTCTAGAACCTGCAGTAACCAAGAATGAGGGACTGAATCATAAGCCTTTTTATAATCAATATACATAGTGTACAAATCCGATTTTGTTTTTTTGTTTTGTGTCAATATTACCGAATCTATAGTTAATTGTTCTTTACACCCCTGGCTAAATTTACGACATCCTTTTTGTTGTTCCGCTAATATACTGTTAAAATCAATGTGTGCATAAATCAGTTCCGCTATACAAGAAGTTAAAATTTTATACAAGGTTTGCAAACATGTAATGGGTCTATATTTTGCAGGGTTAGTTAAATCGTTCGTATCTTTAGGTATCATATATGTGTTTCCTATAGTGATAAAAGGTGGTATCGCGCTAGGGTTTTGAATAAAGTGATTTAGATGATTGTGTAAAAATGGGTGTATATGTGTAAATTTTTTGTACCAGTAACCATGAATGTTGTCTGATCCTGGTGCTTTCCAGTTATGTATTTTATAAATTACTCTTTTGAATATTTCTATTGGCATATGGTCGAAATTCATTTCTGGCGTTGAAGAGTGTTTTGTTTTTTCTAAGTCTATCCATTCAGCATCAGTGTTATGGTATTCAGGCTGTTCCCATAACTCTGCCCAGAACGTTTTTAGTTCGTTCGCCTCCGGGCAGTCACTTTCTATTTGCTGGTTGATCCCGGGTTTTTGTACGTTAGTAGTTGCCTGTCTTATGTTGCGATAGAATAATTTTTCGTTGTTAATAAACTGGTTATTTTGCTGTTTTCTTAAGTTACATGCTTTGTATCTTTTTAATCGTGCTGAAACTACGGTTAGCTTTTGTTTAAGTGTATCTAGTGTATGTGTGAGTTGTGTATTTGGCTCTTCATGTATTGTATGTATTCTGTACTGTTGTATAATATTATTTATATGTTTTTCGATATTTCGACTCCTATTGCCACTAATGAATTGTGTAAGTTTTCCAATTTTTGTACGTAACTTTTCTACTTTTCTTTCTAGTCTCCTTTGCCAGTTTGGTTTATAATCTTTGATATTATTATAGGGTCGACTAGTCACCGGTTCTAATGTAATTTTTGCACCGTTCACTTTAGCAGCTGTGAATGCTGCACAGTAAACAACTGTTTGTAAATGGTTAAAGTCTGAATCAATGTTGATATTTTCAGAGAGAGTTATCAAATTTAAGTAATTTACAATACTAGCTAGCTTTTTAGATGATTTTTGTTTGGGAATGTAAATTCGACTTGTAGGCTCAGTATGTTTAAAATATTCAAATACTTGTTGAAATATTTCGTCAATAAATTGGTTTCTTTCAGGTTGATGTTGATTATCTTGTACATTAGTTTCAGATTCCTGTGGGAGATTTAGTTCTATACTGTTAAGGAATAGATTGTGGTTATTGTTCTGTGATTCATCAACTTTATCATTCCCATCTATTGTGTTGTCACGATTATGACTAGTAATTGGAAATTCTTCAGCTACTTGTCGTTTTATTGCTTCAAGTCTATTTTTGTCTATATATTTGTTATTTATTATTGCTCTTCTTTGGTCAGCTATACGTTGTTCACTTAGGTGGGACAGCTCCGGTACAGCATTTATAAAAGCTTCATGTAGTGCTTTGCGATAAGCCGTTCTATTTGTGTCAAGTTGTGTAATTCGGTAGTATAGTCGCATTATGGTTTCGTTTTGTTCATTAGTCCATCTCAGTCGAGTTTGTACAGTAGTGCCAAGTTTTTTAGTATGATTATTACGATTAAAATGTTCTGTTTCAAAATTATTTAGTTCTTCTCTGACTTCGTTATAAATTTGATCTATTGTGTTTTGTGATAATAATTTATTGCGAATTATAGCTCTTCGTTGATCTCCTACTCGTTGACGGCTAACTTGCATATCAGGGAATTTTTCAGTAAATTTTAAATGTAAAGGTTCTAAATAAGTTTTTGTGTCAGTCTCTAATGCGGTAAGTTGAAGGTAAGTGCGCAGAATAAATGCATTCATTTCAGGTAACCATCGCCTGCGCGTACGAGAAGTGCCCGCGGTGGGTGCAAGTTCAGCGTCTAAGTTGACCTCCTGCACAACACCGTCGAGCGTACTACAAGTGGATAAGGTAGGTGTTTGCCTTGTCATGTATGAGGGGCGAGTAGAAGGTATAGATGAAAACAATGAAATCGCATCCTCGCCCGATGATTCGGCTGTAACCTCCACGTCGTGGGCCCGCCTGTTCAGCCCCCGACGACCGGCTGACGCATTTTGTGTGACAAGGGCCCGCCTGCTCAGCTCCTTGTCACCGGTGTCCCGCGAACTGAGGCACCCAGCACCGGCTCCAGGTGCGCCCCGGCGACCCCCGGGCAGCGACCGTAAATTGTACACTTTGTTTACTTGCTCCATAAGGGGGTTTTGGTCGGGAATGATTAGTTTAAAGAGGGTTTCGATCTCAGATGTTATATAGGTTTCATGAGAAGCCCTTTGAGATGTAAGTCGAGATGTTCTGACCATTAACAGTGCCTGCTCTTTGTAAGCCCCCCCACCACGACAAGGTTCATTCCCTGGGGGGGTTATTATTATTATTATTATTTTTTATACTACTTTGCGACGAGACGAGCAAGACGTTCGCCTGATGGTAAGTGATACGCTTGCCCATGACAACGCGGCGCTAGTTAAGATGGTACACACTGCACCACATTGCGCTCGTCGCCTGAGACATAAGGTGTTAAGTCTCGATACCCCAGTAATTACACTAGCTACAGCGCCCTTCAAACCGGAACACAGTAATGTTTGCACACTACTATTTGGCGGTTGAAATAG
Organism: Byasa hedistus; assembly: GCA_029286795.1. NCBI lineage: Eukaryota > Metazoa > Arthropoda > Insecta > Lepidoptera > Papilionidae > Byasa > Byasa hedistus. The sequence continues at coordinate 9,977,322 of JAGSMW010000002.1, forward strand.
GAGGTGCGGTGGTACCCATCCAGACGGTCTCCGGCAACAGAGACCTACAACCTGGTATTATAATAAGTAGAAATAATACACCGGCATTAGCAACTATTTCACTACGTCATCTAATGGAAAATGATTTCACAAAACTGGCATTGTTTGGGGGCGTCTTCCGGTTGCGTCCGTCCGTTGCAATAAAGCGGTTGCCACATCCGCATAGTTTCCAATTCCGTGTAAGCTTTCGCCTTGAGCACGCGCATTAATGATAATTTATATGGGCGCGTTGCGCTGCTCCCTCGCAGGCATTCCTCGCGACAGATTAGAAGCACCAGGAGACGGTGCACCGGCAAAAACTGAATGAGCGTTCCGCAGCTACATTTCACTGTACGTAGCTTACTTGTAGACTGGTAACATATCTTATTGTACATGAAATAAAAAGGTCTTTTAACTCTGTTTTAATCAATCATTATTTTATGTTTGCGCGATCAAATCAAAAATTAGGAAACATGCTAAAGAATCAATTACCGCTATTATACGCTGAAGAGACAGTCATCAACAGCCCGCGGCAGTCCACTGCTGGACGGCCTCTCCCAAGGAATGCCACTTAGCCCGATCTTCGGCATCTTAGTCGATATATAACTAATTAAAATTAATGGACGCAAGAGACTTAAAGTGCTAAAATAATTCGCATCGGAAATTGCATTGTGAGACCCGCTAAGTGAGCAAACGATATTAAAAAATCACTGAGAACTTCATTGATTTGATGAAGTGAGGACTTAAACTTTCCTTCTGGACTTGGCTCTAAATCCAGTAGTGGATTTAATAAAGATGATGATGATCAACGTCTCATTACGACGTAATCTCCGACCTGCTAATTACACTACGACGGTACGGAAGTACCATCATCGACGGTCTACGCCTAGATGGATACTACGCTTATTACTTCTTATCCGACATATGGTGTAACATTAGTTTTATGTTTATTCGTATGTTCTCCAAAACGATAACATTATTTAACATTAAATCAAACAATTTACGAAACATTGTGCACCTAAGTCCAAGGAGACACCGATTGCATTATTTAAATATAGGTACAAGTGAATAACGAAAAATTTAAAGTGAAACGAAATTTCTAAAGAGTCAGCAAATTAATTATATGTTTAGATATTAAAATCTATTAATCAGTAAACAGTAAACCAATGATAAATCAAATAAAATTAATAAATATTGAATTAGGTATATACCAGAATCTGTTACTAGTAAGAATAAACTTATTGTTTGTTATTTCATTCAACGGAACAGGCGTGCTGTCTACGTCATGCTCTAACCCTTCAGCCAGGAGCTAACTGGTTCTTGAGTAAATAGCGCGGAGTGGCAAGTATGTCCAGGGACATCCTTAAGCTAGGTGAAGTAGCGGCCTGTTAAGAATGAGAGTCACCAAAGGTCGCGATGATGATAAACGCACGTAACGCTCCTCCCATCTCTCTATTATATAAAAACAAGATTTTCCTTTCGATTAAAGTATACGTTCGTATTAAAGTACCTCTGTCGCGCATAAAAATTGTCTCGAATCGATTTCATTACAGGCGGGCCCCCTCACGCGCTCGGCAATAACTTAATAACACAGTATAAAGGTGGATGGAAGTTTGATAATGTCGTAAAGGATCGGCAGCCATCTTCAGATCGCGTAAACCTCCCCGGGCCGCTCAAATAATCCGGACAATAAAGAAAAATTCCAACCCCCTCTTTATGAAGAGGTAAGTCCTCGACAAATTGTTCGCGGAAGCCGTGGAGACGCCTCCGTATATTCTGTTTTGATCTTAATTATATATTTCATGAAACTGTTATAGATATAACTAATAATTAATTAGAGAAAACCCTCGTACAGTTTATTGTGTTTATGTATGTAGTTCGCAGATGATAGATCAATGTTTTTAAATCAAAAGTTGACCACACCATAAAGTTATGGTTCGTGATAACATTTTTTTTTTATGCTACTATGCTACGAGACGAGCAAGACGTTCACCTGATGGTAAGTGATACGCTTGCCCATGACAACGTGGTGCTAGTTAAGATGGTACACACTGCACCACATTGCGCTCGCCGCCTGAGACATAAGGTGTTAAGTCTCGTTACCCCAGTAATTACACTAGCTACAGCACCCTTCAGACCGGAACACAGTAATGTTTGCACACTACCATTTGGCGCTTGAAATAGGAGCTGCGGTGGTACCTAGACGGTCTCCGGCAACAGAGACCTACCACCTGGTGAAATGAGAATGTTTTGTGGTTAATAGATATTTAATAATCGATGGTCACCATCAGAGTTGGTGAAAATAAATAATGTGTTAAAAGTTTCGGTCGCGCGGAGTCTCCGCGGCGGGCGCGGTGCTGGTGGTGGTGGGGACGGTGGGACGGCGGGGGGACGGTCGCTGCAGGTAAGCGGCGCTGTAAGTGGATTGCCTTTCTGCTCAACATGCAAATGTTTTGTGCAAACGTCCTTATTGCCTGCTGATGTTCGCGATTTGCTGGCTCGGCTCTTATCATATTTCGCCGTTGTCTTATGCATGAGCACTTCCCGGATTGGGGATCCCACTTGTTTATCGCTACGGTAACTGTGTTGGATTTGCTTTGACAGAACTTACTTCTTGCACCGAATGATTCTATTGTTTTTTATATATTTCAACAGAGTAGAATGTACATTGAATAACTGCTGTTTGATAAATATTTACTATTGAAAGGAATATTAGATTTATAAGGAAGTTAGAAGCAAGCAGCATGTAAGGTTTTGTAACATCGCGCATTTGTTTAGTCTGTTTCGTTTCGTAGTTACATTGGTAATCTAGTATATAAAGCGAGTACAACATATTTTTAATTAATTTTATACACAAAAGTTTTGTTTGTGTTTTAAGATTATAAACCATTTTTTTCTATTAAAAATATTACGTTGTAAAGTAAGCGGGTTACCGTTACCCAAACGGGATCGGCTCGCAAAGTTTTGAGTGGGCCTGATTCAATTGGTTCACGCTCACCTGCGTCGGTGTCTCGCTATCTCAGGACCGGCCTCGGCACAATTGGGCTTAAAGGCACTTAAGTGTAATGAGATTAGTTAAAGCCGAACGTCTGGGCAGACCATGCGATCCGAGCGACCCAAGCGACCCAAGCTACACGCTCGCAGCTTATGATGAACTTTAGAAGTGATATTGTGAATAGAGTTATTTGGTTTTAACGTTACGTGATGTTAATTGACAATGAGCTCGTTTTTTTTAACCCAAAAAGGATAGTGCTTGATTATGATCCCAACTGGTGTTAAGTAGTAACGTGGTGTGTAGTGGTAAAGCACATTAACTTTGTAAATTCTCTGCTATTATTTTGGTAATCATAATATAAAGACGGTATCTAATTAAATGGTTAAAAATTCTGGTTGGAAAATATAAAAAATTTGCGTAACTTAAATTCAGTTCAAAATTTTTCGATTCTATTTACTTTCGGATTAAGTTTTAGTGAAAAAATATTAATAACAATAACTGACCGCCAATCTTCAGTTTGAAAAAGACACCTTATGATGATGATGAAAAAATATTATTCATATATTCTCATCAATTTACTATATTATTACTAGTTTTTTTACTTATAGTATAAGATACATAACAATGTATGTGGGAAGAATATTTAATTTTAAGTTTTTTTTTGTTGTAACTTTTTAACTAGTATTACTTTATAATTCGTTATAACGTTATTTGTGAAATGGTAACACTGAGGATGACGAAAAAAAAGGAAGAGAGAACGACGGACGAGTTGTATAGACGTTTATGATTAAAACCATTTGAAAGGAAATAAATCCAGTGCATTTCAGTTAAGTTTGGCCCCACATATATATGTACATATATATTACAGTACCATATTGTTTTGTTACTGCTATGAACGCCATTATATACATTGAAAACATTGCTTTCATAATGTTTAAAACATACGGATATGATGTAACCGCGAGCATTGTCAGAGTTCAGCTAGACCTAACTTACATAACATAATTCACAACATTTACACCTAATTCTAATAAGTACTTACATTTTATATTCTTACTTTAGTCATTTATAAGAAATGTAGTGTTAAAATTACTTAGTTACTTTTCCTCTTAACTTCTGTTGTTATGGAAGAGCGTGATTTTCAGAAACAAGAATATTCTTAATTATATTAGTCTATTCAAATATAAATTCAATCTGCTATAGTTCTCACATTCAAACGTCAACAGTCACAGAGCTCACACTTCGTACAGTGCACAAACACGAATGTCGCGAAGCTTAAAGTCATTTGTATTTTATAGCGAAACGATTTTATGTCACACCCTCCCTTTTTAAAAAGTCACACCTTCTATTTTACTAACGAAATGTTTGTAATCACAATTAATTTTCCTCTATATCAAATACTTACTAGAAAATCTTAACTTATTATGTTATTAAGTTCTTCTGAGTCGTATTTCCTCATGACTGAGGGTCGTGGTCATCATGTTTTTATTGAAACACACGACGACTCTCTTGGCAGTTATAATGGAGTGGTTTGCCATTGCCTTCTCCATTTCACATACTAGTCTGACCACTGATGGTCATGACATAGATATGCAGGTTTCCTCACGATGTTTTCCTTCACCGTCAAAGCACGTGATATTAGTTGGTGTTTTATGCTAACTGCACATAAATTGAAAAATTCATTGGTGCAGGCCGGATTCGAACCCGGTACCTTCGCATTGGAAGGCCGGCGTTCAAACCACTAGGCTATCACGGCCCTATGTTATTAAGTAGACGTCTGTCATCTTAGTCCTCCCGTGACCATGACTGCTGCAAAGCGGTCGAAACGTCGGGAATAAATAAACAAATAATAAACGCGATAAAATCCGTAAAATCGAGTTTTAATAAATGTACAAGAAATGATATAATTTTTTTTTTCTATTTACATCTATTTCATATTTTTCTAAAGTAAAAAGTTGGGTAGACAGGTAACAGCGGCGAGCTTGCACCTTGAATCTGTGTAAGTTGGTTTGCGGCGGGACATTAAGGTGTATTCACACGGACGCGGATAAGGCGCGAGATTAGCCGCGAGGTGGCGCCGAGGCCGCTTTATTGGCCTCTTCGCTTACAGCCGATCCGACTTGAAGGGGTGCGCGCTTGTCCCTTGTGTTCGACACGGTCCGATCCGCGTTTCCTAAAAAAAATGCTGATATACTATGTATTAACCTTAGGAAATAATGTCTTCATCAAGAGATTTTCTTTTAAAATTATATTGTAAGGAGTCTCCATATATCGTCGTCGGCTACCCCTGCTATCGGCTACATAAGGCGGGTACTTAGAAAAAGCGGGGCCCCAGCCACCGACTGTAAGAAGCGGGTGCTCGTAATTAATTAAATATTTGGTCGTCGGAGCTCATAGTGCACGGGCGTCGTGCGATATCCAGTGCTGGTCGTTATTAAGGTCAGGTAAGCCATTTTGATATTCCTAATTTTATTTAATTACCGAACTATACAGTACTTGAATTTTATTTATTTTAAATTCTACTTTCCATGCTAAAAGTATAATATTATTGTAAATGTCGATTTTGCTTATCTAATATTTTCTGGTGCGAACACGAACCCAATAGTTTTATAATGCGGAAAAATAAAAATTACAGATATTAATTAAAAAAATCATATCGCTTTCGTAAGATGAGGTTCAGTTCCTTATTTTTATACTAGCAGTAAATGAGAAGAATACATTACCGGCGTTAAAATTTTATCAATAAATAAGTTACGCTAGTTTATCGTTACAGATTATATCCACTTAAAATCAGGTTGAATTGTGGTCAAGCACCAATAAGAATGATACATATATAAATCTAATATATAAAATTCTCTTGTCACAATGGAAAATGCAAAATGCAAAATGGAAAATGGAAAATGCAAAATGGAAAAGGAAAATGGAAAATGGAAAATGGAAAATTGGAAATGGAAAATGGAAAATGGAAAATGGAAAATGGAAAATGGAAAATGGAAAATGGAAAATGGAAAATGGAAAATGGAAAAGGAAAATGGAAAATTGGAAATGGAAAATGGAAAATGGAAAATGGAAAATGCAAAATGGAAAATGGAAAATGGAAAATGGAAAATGGAAAATTGGAAATGGAAAATGCAAAATGGAAAATTGGAAATGGAAAATGCAAAATGCAAAATGGAAAATGAAAATGGAAAATGCAAAATGGAAAATTGGAAATGGAAAATGGAAAATGGAAAATGGAAAATGGAAAATGGAAAATGGAAAATGGAAAATGGAAAATTGAAATCTGACATCTAACATCTGACATCTGAAATCTAGAAACCAGAAACAGAAACCAGAAACCAGAAACCAGTAACTAGAAACCAGAAACCAGAAACCAGAAACCAGAAACCAGAAACCAGAAACCAGAACCAGAAACCAGAAACCAGAAACCAGAAACCAGAAACCAGGAAACCAGAAACCAGAAACAAACAAAAGTTCATATTCAAATACAAGCTTTCACTGCTGTCTAAGCAATGTAGGTGCGTTCGTAACGCTAAAGAGTCAATTTGCACTTTATTACAGCCGCACAAAGTTCAAATTCAATTATTGTATCAAAACAGTGTGCGTATGCGCATCGGACGATCTAACGCCGCGTGCCGAAATTAAAACGAATGAAATTATAACATAAATAGTCACAAAATGTAAGAGCTAAAGATCCGCCATACTGATTTTCAATTTGGTCGGCTTCGCGATATTATTTCTTTTGTTTTAGTTTCGGCGCGCGTCATAATTCGTTTTCACGTCAATACATCAGTAGAGCACAAACCGCGTTACCATCTGGCGGACCTGACAGACTACATTCTGTCAAAAAGATTTGGAATGTGACAGTTATTTGTTCCTAAAAAATTATCATAGTAAATATAACTTATGTACTTTAAAACTTTGGCCACTCTTCTGGAGCCCACTAATATTTAAATATTTGTTATTAGATGAATATATATAGTGCTGAACCTCACACACCGCCCATAACCAGGGTGAAGGTTCTGTTCAGGAGATTTTTTTGCCCCGGCTATAAAATAGGCGGGAACAAAGAACATTCCATTTTTTTTTCACAGAACGAAGTCTGTCGGGTCAGCTAGTATATATATTATGTGTCGGCAGCATTGGGCAAGCACTAAGCGTTTGAGAGATAGCTCCGCAGTGAAGTTAAGACGCCATTAAAGCGACTCGGACAATTAAATCCGCCAACAATTGAAGGTAAGGAGCTTGTTGTGGTTCGAGCGGCGCGCTTAGCTTTTTATACACAGAGGATATCGCTACAGACGTGGTTCCGTGAGGTCCTGTGATCCCTTCGGAAAGGCGACCTTTTTTTCATAAAAATAATATTGGGGCCCGAGTTCATTCTCCCGGCGATACGTTCTGCTTTGTAATGCATTGGTACATTATCCATACCCGGTACTTGCTCAATTGCCACTGAAGCAGGTGTGAGATGACAACCATTACCAGGTGGTAGGTCTCTGTTGCCGGAGACCGTCTGGGCGGGTACCACCGCAGCTCCTATTGCAACCGCCAAATAGTAGTGTGTGAACATTACTGTGTTCCGGTTTGAAGGGCGCTGTAGCTAGTGTAATTACTGGGGTAACGAGACAATGTGGTGCAGTGTGTACCGTCTTAACTAGCACCACGTTGTCATGGGCAAGCGTATCACTTACCATCAGGTGAACGTCTTGCTCGTCTCGTCGCAAAATAGCATAAAAAAAAACCAGAATCAATTCCATTTAATACGTAAGTTTATAGTTAGTTTTCGTACTCGCCTTTAGACAAGTATTTTTGATTTTTAAACCTGCTAAGCTAGCTCACCTCATTAAAAAACTATCAGACCTTCTGCTGATGTAGTAAATGATTTTATTATAATAAGGTGACAGTAATGATATAATAAGTTACACTGCGCCATAATGCGCAAAAGATGTAATACAGTAGACCTATCACAAGAGTACTGTGTGAATGATACGAAAAATATGATTTTCTGAGAAAACAAATGGTATTATTTAAAAAGTAGCATATTTAGCTCGCAATAAAAACTTCGCGGAGGTTTCCATGCGTACAGAAGTATTCCTTTTGGCAACAGTCCACGCGTCAGGTACACTGCAGGGGGTGGAAGTGGAAAAAGCGCAGTGAATTTTGTTTGTTGAAACACAACATTTATTTCGCTGTAAATGTAACATGTATGTATGCGCAATGGGAGCGAGCCTTGAGTAAATCATGTAATGTATTGCTGGTTTATAAAATATGTAGCTTGCGCAACGTTCAGGCGAGCCAAACGTTTATCAGGTGGAATGGAGTAGCAGCAACGTAGATTCGCGGCATGCAGTCGGTTAAGGTAAATGTTATATTGCGAACGTTATACTTGAACTAGGATAAGTCTTAAGCAGTTTCCAGTTTAATTAAGTCAAACTAGTCTAAAACGATAGTAAATATACATAAATATAAAAGACTAAAATACAATAACATCTATCATATTTGTAACATTGTGAAAGTTGAGTGATACTCATAACTTTAGTACCAGAGTCGCATACTAGATGGCGCTGTGAACAATTTAAAAGTCGCTATAGAGATTTGAGGTCATGGCTAATTATTTGGTTTGCTAATTATTCGGGAACAAAAGATGAGGCAAAGTAAAATAATAATAATTGAGCAAATACTTAATGTTTTTGGCATCAGTAAGTGATTTTTCCATAAGGTGTTACATATAGTTTTTTTACGTTAAGTTCTATTGACTTTACTGTGATCAGGTGATTATTTTAACAGCAAAACATAATATTTTGAGGCGTGAACACATAAGTCACCGTCGGACGGCCGCTGCAAGTCGGCCGGTGTGCGGCTGACGGGCCCCGGCTGATTTATACCGGTGCGCTGACACTGCGCACTACATCAGCATTATCACTTACACACTCCCACTCGGCGCCGTATGAATTGATCACGCGGCGCTGCACTGCTCTGCTGCTGCCAACACATCTCTTACATCTCGCTACTATTTTATTTTTACTTGTAATCCGTTATTACTTGATCTCGACTTCACATGTTACTTACTGCTAGTAGGTCTCTGTTGCCGAAGACCGTCTTTTTTTTTTAAACGGTTTTATTTAGCTCGACCCGTACGGAATTTATTTGGGTCAAAATTAGAAATTGAAATTTAAGCACCTTCCCGTTGTCAGATTGATCTGAAATTTGGTACACACATTTAATTTAGATGACAATACAATATAATAAAATCAGTAACATTATAAATCTAAGGTGGCCGCCGATACAAAATGGCGGATTGCATATTTTTCCTTAACCGCCCTCAATATGGGTATCAAATAATGGGACTACACTAGCAGAATACTGTCAACATGAATATATAATATATGTCAGAATATTCGGTAGACAATTTCACTAAATACTAAAAACAAGAAAATAAAAATCGGTAAAAAAACTTTTAAGTTAACGGTTTTCTTTATGTGCACTGAAAACTACAAAATAAATAAATAAAAAAAAACCATTAATAAATAATAAAAACGTGGGGCTCATTAACTATTTCTGTATTACTTTCTACTAATAGGCCCCACATTTTTATTATTTATTAATTGTTTTTTTTATTTTTTTATTTATTTTTTTAGTAGTTTTCAGTGCACATAAAGAAAACCGTTTAACTTAAATGTTTTTTTACCGATTTTTATTTTTCTCTCGTTCCACTTGGTAGGTTTGGGCCAAGGATCTTGGTACATCTCTTTCTTAATTATATCTTTAAAATTCTCTCTTTCATTCCTAATTCTCCTTTCATTCCGATTCTCTTTGTCATTCCAGTTCTCTTTTTCATACTTCTCTTTTATACCTTTTGCTTAAGCATTCCATTCCATCTTTCATACATCCCGCTTAATGAGGTGACAGTTTTGTTTCTGCCGAAGACCGTCTAGGCAGGTCTCACCGCAGCTTCTGTTTCAGTAATGTAACATTACTGTGTTGACAGGCGCTGTAAGCTAGTGAAATTACTGGGGTAACGAGACAACGCCTATGTCTCAAGGCAAGTACAATGTGGTGTAGTGTATACCATCTGAACTAGCGGCGTGTTGTTATGGGTAAGTGTATACTTACCATCGGGTGAACGTAGATGGTGAAAGGTGATCGTCCAGAATATCCCTATTATCATTTGTAGATAGTCGGAACTCGGCGTTGCTGTTACGGCGACAACATGTCCCTGAAATCGAACCAGGGACCCTATTTCTACGCGAGCGTGTAGTCATTGCTCCACGGCTACAGTAGAAATAGCATAAGTTAATTTTGAACGAGACGACACCTATCCTATCCGGTCACGCTAGAAATCGGTTGGAGAGGCTAAAATAATGAAGCACGGAGACAGTTAAAATATTCAACTAGTTTGAATACACTACACCACTGTGCTCGTTGTACACATCAGGCTTTAAGTATCGTCACAGCATTCGTCAAGCTGAATTTATTTGTCCGTGTCATCACATCCCATAAACGGTTAAACCGATTTTGTATTGTTTTTTGGTTGATACAAACAAAAATGGAAATTTACCAGTGTTTGCTTATTTTATTCTTTAGTATTTATGTAATATGAAGAAAATAAAAAAATATCGATGACTGTCATGTTATTTACGTTTAATTTCCGGCAATGAATTTAATTTGGCCGCAGGGCAACCTAACGGTAACGTCTACAGAGCGTCCGCCGCTCCTCCGCGCGGTAATGGCGCTCCAGCGCGCGGCCGGAAGCTGCCGCCATTTCCGCCCTCCACCTGTCGCCTTCCCGACATCCGCTCCGCTGCTTGACCGCGCGGCCATTTTCTTTAACTGCGCGTTTATTTGTTCTAGCTTTTGGAAAAGAACTCTTTGTTACGAGTGCTTTTTTTTTTGTTTTGGTGCTTCACAATGAGTTTACATTTCGTCGGAAGTGGAACGCCTTTTAACCAGCTTTCGGTGTGGAGATCTTTACGTGTCGCCTTTGTTCAACAGTGGAGACCAGAATGGCCCAAATTTAATAAATCAAGAATTAACCATGAAATGACATGCCTCTCACTAAAAATCCAACCATTTAACCTAACATCCATCTTAACTAAAGAAAGTACTACTAAAAGCTTCATTAAACATATCGAATATTTTATTGACAACCTTAAAATATTCAATAAACTCACCTAACTTCTACCTTTATTTACAATTGCTTATACATATACAAATACTTATTCTATGTACTTATTTATTTATTTATTTATAAGCCAACTTTGTTTCCTAACTAACATTTTTTTTTTTTTTAATTACATTTTTGTGTTTGTAGGAATCCCTTTTTGGGTGAAGGCCTCCTCCAGCTTATTCCATTTCTCCTTCGATTTTGCCTTTTCCATCCAATTAGTTCCAGCTATTTCTTGTAAGTCGCATACCCATCTTTTTCTTGGGCGTCCTCTTCTTCTCTTTCCTTTTGGTCTTTCCCACAGTGTTGCAAGTTTTGTCCATCTATTATCCGTGCATCTTCCAAGGTGACCGGCCCATCGCCATTTTAGTTTCAGAGCGTATTTTGGAGCATCTATAATTTTTGTTTTTTCTCTTATATATTTGCTTCTAATTCTTTGTATTTTTCTAATTTTTAGTATACTTCTCTCCATGGATTTTTGGCATGTCGCCAGTTTTTTTATAATTTTTGTATTGTATGTCCATGTCTGGCAACCATATGTAAGAGATGGTAGAATGCAGGTATCAAGGACAATCTTTTTGAGATGCAGGGATAATTCGCTTTTGAGAATTTCTTTACTCTATGTACTTATACTTACCTTTTATTATACCTGTCGTACATTGTACTTCACAGAGTCACTTATTTAGCCGCGTATCAAATCGCGTGGCTGTAAACGCCAAAAAAAATTTATTGTTTCCGAAATTACAAAAACAATACAAATGGAAATCGCTTTTAACCTTCTCCCTATAAAACTGTACAACAATAAATAAGATGTAATAAAAACATTCGGAGGTGAGACGGCGGCGCCGGGGGAGCGTGTCAGTTGGAGGTGAGCTGAAGGTGATCACGGAGACGCCTTACCCATTATCTGTTCCTCACCAGGTGCACTATGGATGCGGTATATTGAGAAAAATTATTTAAACGACCTGACTATAACGATACAGGTTTTACGATTGGGAGCTATCGTTAATGAAGTAATCATAGTTTTGTTTCGATTTTGTTAATCTATGAAAAAAAAAAGGTGTATGATGTATTTTGTGACTTCATTTATATTTTTATTGCACACCACATGGAGCTCGATTGTAGGTAACAAATAGTATAATATTTCCATAGCAATATGTACTTGTATGTATTTTGTTTCTTGTGTATGTTTATGAGTACACATGTATATTAAATATAGTATATTTAAACTGTTTATTGAACATTAACTACCACTATACAACTTTTCTTTTTCGCTAAGGTTAGCTGGTAGAAAACTCATTTTGAGTTAAGCTCGTGTACCATTCCATTTCCGTGTAACCATTGTTGTAAGTTTGTATGTTTGTACAAAGTTTTTAAATAAATAAATAAATAAAGCAATATTTTTTTCCAAGACTGGAGTGGCACAGCCTCCCGTAATATGATAACATTTGGAGGACGAGTGAGCAGGAGTGAGTAAGATACTGTACCACCAAATTCCATTTAAATGACCCCAGATTTTAACCAGGGACCACAGTATTACATGGTGTAGTGGTAAACCGCCGTGATAGCCGTGATAGCCTAGTGGTTTGAACGCCGGCCTTCCAATGCGAAGGTACCGGGTTCGAATGCGGCCTGCACCAATGAATTTTTCAATTTATGTGCAGTTCGCATAAAACACCTACTAATATCACGTGCTTTGACGGTGAAGAAAACATCGTGAGGAAACCTGCATATCTATGCCATGACCATCAGTGGTCAGACTAGTATGTGAAATGGAGAAGGCAATGGTAACACCACTCCATTATAACTGCTAAGAGAGTCGTCGTGTGTTTCAATAAAAACATGATGACCACGACCCTCAGTCATGAGGAAATACGACTTAGAAGAAGTGGTAAACAGATGGATAGGAAGAAGAATTACAATAAATACCACCTCAATAGTTTCCCTGCTTCGGATTATTGTGATGCGGATTGCGGAGTGTAGAGGGCGCGGCCGGTCGCTGCGTCTCCGCGTCCGAGTGACTCAGGTAGTCTAGATTGCGAGTCTAGACGCAGCTTATTTATTGCCGCCGCGCACCGACTACGCGTGCCTTCAATTAACGTGGAGGGAGTTTCTTTTGTAATATAAAACTAGAATTTATGTGTCGGCGGTGTCACTTCAGCTAATTTGAATCGTCTCCTGCGTGTACTTATAAGAATAAATTGATTTTCTTTTGCGTTTCCATAAAAAAATACGTTTCTTTAATTTTTTAATTAACACGTTAATTTTATTTATGTTATCTGTATGTAATCGGAAATGAATATAGTCTATGAAGTGTTTTAATTATATTTGACGAAGAATTGGTCGTAAAGTAGTTGTATTAAAAACCTAAAGAATATTAGGTATCACATATTATATTATACACAATATACGCGCGTTTTATGTAATAACCAGATCATAATTGTAAAATTGAATAGAATTAGGACGTTAAACGAAAAGGGTGACCTAGTTTGAACTCGCGCTTTAGTTACTCATACAAAACATGTGTAAGTACATACAATATAAAACAAATTATAATATATAATAAACTATACCTGGGTAATTTTAAGAACTTGTTTATTTTAGTAATGAAAGGCGCTGCTGGATAAGGCATAATATAATACAGAGACATGAGGACTTTCCATCCCCTCACTTAAAACTTCCAAATAAAAAAGTTGTTTGCGAGGAAAGAAAGTTTCTTAACTCAGATTTTTTTGCAGATTTTAAACGAACGGAACGTAATTAATATTTCAAACGTGCACCAAAGTGTTTCCGCCGGAAAAAAGCGATTTTTTTTGGTTTCTTCAGGCACTTGAGTTGGATCATTAATTGTTCTATAACATACGAAAGGCGTGAAAGATAAAAGTAACACAGTTTCAAGATAAAATCGCATCATATTCTCATATTTACTTGTCACTCGGCAGAGTTTTTATTATTTCTATTTCATCAACTTTGTGATGTAAACGGGAGTTGGTATCTGAAAGTTTTTAGACATTTCTGTCGGCGTCGAAACGACTCCATTGAATGTCTTATTGAGCAGAGGAAAACGACAGCGGGGTAGATATCCGTGATGAACGGATCAAATGAAGGGTGCGCCGAGTGTTGTCTACTGTATCTATCAAAACATTATAATCGCGACTGTTCTGGCAAAAGTGAAGCGATTAAAAAGAAGAATAATATAGTTAATGTTGTAACGTACAACTTTTTGGTTCAGGGGTTGAAAATCACATCGTTCCAGCGACGGCCGCTCGCTGCGGAACACAGCGGGCCACGAGTTCGCGCAGAGATTGAATAATTTAGTGGCAGGTAGTTTGGGCGGCCGCCAGCAGATAGCGCGAGATGTTTAAACTTCGCATTTTAGCCCGTCGTAAATTTAAAAACACAATTCCGGCCCACGGCGCCCCGTTTACATTTAAATGTGGCTCCACACTGATCCCGCTCGGTTTACACGTTTCTAAGTTTTTGTATTTGATTTACAGCTGAAGGAGTTTTTTCAGTACTCCGCAGCGTACTTGTGTTTGTATGTTCAAATTTAGTACTTCCATTGTAGTTTTTTTTTTATACTGCTTTGCGACGAGACGAGCAAGACGTTCACCTGATGGTAAGTGATACGTTTACCCACACTTGTACACACTGCACCACATTGCGCTCGTCGCCTTGAGACATAAAGTGTTAAGTCTCGTTGCCCCAGTAATTACACTAGCTACAGCAAAAGTAGTAGCTATAAATACATATTATCAAGTATCCGTTAGTTATAAAGAAACTGTAAATGTACTTCATTTTTTTATCGAAATTCGTTCACCGGTTTTTGTATACTTAGCATAATGTATCTCTCTGGTGGAAAGTCTGTTGCTGCCGACCGTCTACATAGATAACATCGAAACTTATTTCTATCGCCGAACATTTAACAATTACTGAGGTAACGAAACTTAACGTTTAGTGTTTCAAAGCGACGAGCGCAATGCGGTGCAGTGTATATCATTCTAACTAGCGTCACGTTATATACAGGCACTCACCATCAGGTGAACTTCATGTTGAATAAGAAAAAACGCGTTTTTCGATACCATCATTATTTTAATTAGCAGTTATGTTTATTGCATGTGAAAAAACTTATGTGATAGAGAGAAGCCGTGATAGCCTAGTGGTTTGAACGCCAGCCTTCCAATGCGAAGGTACCGGGTTGGAATCCGGCCTGTATCAATGAATTTTTCAATTTATGTGCAGTTAGCATAAAACACCAACTAATATCACGTGATTTGACGGTGAAGGAAAACATCGTGAGGAAACCTGCATATCTATGCCATAACCATCAGTGGTCAGACTAGTATGTGAAATGGAAAAGGCAATGGCGACACCACTTCATTATAACTGCTAAGAGAGTCGCCGTGTGTTTCAATAAAAACATAATGACTACGAGTCTCAGTCATGAGGAAATACGACTTATAAGAAGATCTTTTGCAAAAATTTTAAGTTTTGAAGCGACAACATGAAGAATAGAATTAAGATTATCTGATAAGTGTGTTATAGAAGAAGACAATGTGACACTACGGGTACGCTGTAAACCCGCGTACAATTATAAGAATAAACTAAATGGGAGCTGAATGTAGTTTACTGCAATAACTAGACTATATGAAAATATTTCTTAGAAGTAGAAGATAGAGAGAAGATGTAATTTTTATATGTTAAACGTAGTCGGCGTTGTTTTAATTAAGGGGCGGTTGTTACATCCGGCGGAAGCAATTGTGTGTTGTAGGGAAGTGGCGATAGTGTACAACTGGGGCGGCGGCGCAGGCAATTCCCGCTCGTGTGTTCGCGCACAATACAAACTTGTTTACGGCGCGCGGTACCTGAGTGTGACTGTTAAGCGGTGCCGGCCCATTACCTCGCCGGCTCTAAGTTATTTTACGACGAACCCTCTTATGCGCCACGGACTAATCTCCTTAATAACTTGACATTCTATATAGGTCACTGTTATTGGAGACCGTCTAGGACGCATTCTTTATTCTCTATCACCTAATTCTAATTGTTAAAGTGCCTCTCCATTACTGGAGGTTGGCCGTCAGTTCTGCGAATTTCTGCCTATTTTCTCCAGATTGCATCAGCGTAAAAGAGAATGATGCGCTTTAAATACTCCGTAACTCTTGTAACTTTTAAACCGGAGGAGCTAGAGCTCTTTCAGGATAAAATGGGACACAAAATCCGTAATAGCTATTCCGGTTAAGTAGATATGTAAGGTCAAAATTTCACTGTAGCGAAAAACAAAAAAAATCTCTGAGAATAGAACTCATGTGGTTTGTGTACAAAGCGTGTAAATTAGCTCCTAGACCATTCAGATCTCGTAAGGTAATAGAGACCCGGGTAATAAGACGACGCGTGCTGATAATAAGCAAGACGTTTATTTGTTGATAAGTGATAATCATATCCAAAATATGTAGCGCTAGTTAGAATATTGTATAAGAGTACATAACGCCTTAACGTGCATCCATTGTAATGACACAAGCAAAAATAAGCTCTGTAAGTCATCTCCGAGGGCATGAACATTGCAATATATAACTTACAATAGTAATACGAATATATCATTAAACAAAAATGGTTATATCATATATCAATGTTAGTTGTTTCTTTTTTTAAGAAAGCAATTTGTTTCATTTTTCATAAAATAGTCATACCTCTCGCATCTTTTGTTACTAAGTTGCCTACGTTTAGTATGTGAATGTTACGGATAGTATCACTCATTACTAGGTGATTAACATCTCATCACTTTGTTGTGATAATTAAATAATGAATGATATTATATATTCCTATTTTACATATTTAGGTTCTAACCACGATAAAGATCTTCGCTCATCTAACAACCTCCTTCTTTTGTGCCCGTCGCACACCTCTGATGTTGTTCATTCTTCCTTTCCTATTCAAAGTATCCTTCTATGGAATGCGCTCCCTCTCGAAATCAGAACAGCAACTAGTCGTCGCTCTTTTAAGAAAAAAGTTCGGGAACTTCTTCTCAACATTGCAAGAAACGAATCTTTATAATCTTTTATGTATCATAGCTTTTTTTTTTATATATATATATATAAAATATGATGTGTATATATATTATTTATATTTATAATATATCATATGTGTATTTATAATATTTGTATTTTATTTGTGTGTATGTTTCTTTTTTTTTTAAAGCTTGTTATGCACCTACCTCATAAATTCTCTGCACCACCTAAGGTAGACTGGCAGATAATGCCAAAGGCATTAAGTCGACCTGTACACTTTGAGTGTATAAATAAATAAATAATCATTTTGATCGTCACTGGTGCATGTTGCACAACGCCGTCCCCGTCTGACAACAAGTCTACGAGGGCCAATAAAGGCACGGGAGAGCGCGTTAAGCCAGTCATCTTGTTTTTGTAAACAGCCCCTACGTAAGGGCGGCGTAGCGCTGCTCTACGGCGCTACGGCGCTACGCCGCAGCGGCCGACTTTGAGGTGACCGACTTTGTAAGTTTACTAACGACGTGCCACTTCCTTGAATGTTTATAATCTCATTCGTTTATATCATCACTGAACTATATATCTAAATCAACAACATACATGTTATTTTATTTACTTTTAATTCAGATGTTTCAGTGACGAAGAATGTTTAGATGTTTCTTACTAGTCTTTATTTTTTTTTATACTACTTTGCGACGAGACGAGCAAGGCGTTCACCTGATGGTAAGTGATACGCTTGCCCATGACAACGTGGTGCTAGTTAAGATGGTACACACTGCACCACATTGCGCTCGTCGCCTTGAGACATAAGGTGTTAAGTCTCGTTACCCCAGTAATTACACTAGCTACAGCGCCCTTAAACCGGAACACAGTAATGTTCGCACATTACTATTTGGCGGTTGCAATAGGAGCAGCGGTGGTACCCACCCAGACGGTCTCCGGCAACAGAGACCTACCACCTGGTGAAAGTCTACTAGTCGTAGGACTCTATTGCTATAGATCGTCTAGGTACCTACCGTCGCAGTGACTTTCTGCCGCCAAACAGTAGTGTGCAAACATTACTGTGTTCCAGTTTGAAGGGAGCTGTAAGCTAGTAAAATTACTTGGGTAACGAGACAACACCATATGTCTGTAGTGTAAACCATCTTAACTAGTGCTGTGTTGTTATGGTCAATCGTATCCACTAATAGCAAAACTAATAGCCGCGATAGCCTAGTGGTTTGAACGCCTGCCTTCCACTCCGGAGGTACCGGGTTCGAATCCGGCATGCACCAATGAATTTTTTCAATTTATGTGCAGTTAGTATAACACCAACTAATATCACGTGCTTTGACGGTGAAGGAAAACATCGTGAGGAAACCTGCATATCTATGTCATTGACCGTCTGTGGTCGGACTAGTATGTGAAATGGAGAAGGCAATGGCAACACCACTCCATTATAACTGACAAGTAAGTCGTTATGTGTTTCAGTAAAAACATGATGACCACAACCCTCAGTCATGAGGAAATACGATTTAGAAGAAGAAGTATCCACTTACCTTCTAGTGAAAATAATAAAAAAAATCTTTAATTAGTCGTGAGGCTGGGAACGTTTAAATGGTGGTAATTGATATACTTGATTTGAAAATTAAAGCTTTTAATTGTGTATCAATAAAATTGAAACTAAATTTTTAAGATTTAGCAAACGGAGAAACCTTGATCAAAGTTTATCTGGTTGAGCTCTAATGATAATGGTTATAATATAGGCTTTTTCAAAGTTTTAGCTAACCTCTTTTCGGTTGGTGGGTTAAAACGTTGTGTTGTTAAATTCTTAATCAGCGCTCGGACGGTAACTGTAATGTCACCTGGGGAGCGCGACGAATAATTTTTGCCAGACGCATTTGTTTGCGCCGCCGCCGCGCGGTACACTCCGTGTTAATGATTTGGCTTTAATAATATCTGTCTGTTTGTACAGCTATTTCATATACGTTATATATAATTTTAAGTGTTTGTGGATATATATTATAATATTCCATTCAGAAAAATGCTATGTTATATCTATAAAAAGGTAAAAGTTATTTTAATAGCTCCCTGCGGCTCAATATAGGTTTCTCATCAGATGAACTTCCTGTTTGTTTCGTCGCTTGTTGTTTATGGGGGTATATTGTTGAGATAAAACTAAAACTAATTATATCGTGAATAAATCAACTGTACAAACTTTCAGGGTGGTCCGTGTTCAGCGGTGTAGTGACTTATTAAGCAACACACAAAGTTATCTCAGAGTAAAGTTACACGTAAATACGAACACAATATGATCACGAGATCACTGCTGAAAATAGCCTTCGTCAGCATCAAGTCGCCGAACAAAGATTTATTTGTCGGCTGATACGGAACTTGTCAAAGAAAATGGATGAATAAATACTTTAAACAAATTACGAAATGGCTAAGGGCAATAGGAAGGAGCCAAGCGTGAACGATTCCAATAAAATTGAACAGAATGGAGGCGGTGAGCCATCTAACGGCGGGGGGAGATTGGAAAAGTTTGGACGGGCGAAGGGTTGCGTGGGGCGAGGTGGAATAGTAATTAAATGAAAAACTAGCCGCGGCGAGTGGCGAGTGGCGAGTGGCGAGAGGTGAGAAGTTTTTCTTTGTTGACACAACGACGTTAGCATTTAAAGAAACCTGAAACCGGTGCTAAGTTGCATGAACGTAATTAAAAGATAAAAATTAAAAATCGTGATGGACGATATGGAAATGTATTAACACTTGACCTTTGGTACACGGCTAGCACTGGAGGACCTTTCTGCCACATCGGCCTTCGAGCGATAAACTGTGCTATCAGCTGCTTAAGGCTAGCGATCTTCTAGGCTGTATCGGTGACCTTAGTCCTCCTACAGATGACCTAATTTCTATTATTTTTTTGTTTGCACTCTCTCTGATTAGGTGTCCTCGTTAACATTTTCTATTTAATGAAATAATCTACTTTTACTTGTAATAACTTACAAGTTAAGCGGTGCCGGGGGACAATAAAGCACAGGAGCTCACTGCCAGCTTTATTTTTCCGCCGTTAATTATTTCCAGTTAACAAGGTGTTGTCTCTGAGTTTATTTATTGCTTTGCGAGCGGGGGCCCGCTTTGGGGCCGTTGTGTAACGAACGCGAAATTACTCAGTAACAGCGCATATCATCTACACAAGCCGTGCGATCAACAAGAGCACAGTTCGGTGCAGTGTATATCATCTTAACTAACGCCACTTTGTAAGCAGCCGTATTAGTTACCACGAGGTAAAAGTTTCGCTCATCTCAAAGCTTCTTCAAATAAAAAAGTGTATTAAAGAAAAGCGTGTATAATTTCATATTTATTTATTAATTTTTTTTATTTTTTAATTATATTATTAAATACACATACATCAAAACAAATTATTCGCCAAACTGGCAAGCAGTTTGTTGGCGATACGTTAATGCACTCACTTAAATAACATATATTAACAAATACGTGAATCTATAACCAACCACAACATAATAGATATAATAATAACAGTAACTCATTAGATACAATCCATTAATGTATATTAAGTGCATACGGTTAAACATATACTCATAGAAATTAGTTGAGTAATATAAAAGTTTACATACCGCAGCGCGATCGATCTATAGGCGAGTCATAAAATAAAATGAAATAGGTTCTCCTAACGTGCATATATTAATTTTCACTATGCTTGGAAATCTACCAACATATAAGAGTCGGAGTATTGTGTGTAAGAGTATAGAACGTACATACAAAATATAGTATTAGTTAAAAATATATTTATAGCTTCGCCGGTGCTGTGGCGCGTTACTTATTTGACCTTTGAGTGGGGGCTTGTTAGTGCGCCCGCCTCAGGAAAGAATTAACTGCTGTACTTTGACACTTATTACATGCGCTGATGAGGAGGTGTTTTTGTTACACTGTCTGTGTTTTTTATGAACATCTTTACTGCGTACTACAGCTTCAATCTAGCTTGGTAGTTCTGTTGCATTACATTGTGTCAGTGTTAGTCTACAGTACTATTAGCGGAGGTCCGTCGGAAGGTTGGTGCGGTCGGCGGCGCCACTTTTTGCCGCTACTGTAAACTTTGGGAATCCAATAAAGCGCACCTGCGGGCGCGGCGCCGCAAAAACTGACCCCTCGCACTACACAAACTTTCACCGCAAACGTAATAACACCGCGACATTTCTGTATGAAAATGTACACGACGGAAACTTAATATTAACGGCGCATTTAATGTTCCCACCGTTGGGATACGTGTTAGCGAATAAGTATGCGTTTATCTAAATGTGATCACTATGTTATTGTCAAATAATTATTTTCAACCCCTCTGTTATTTCATCGTTAATTACTACGACTGTTTCAGATGCTTTCCATTAGCCATGACCTCGGGGAGAATAAATTAACAGATATCCTGGCGTCATACTCATCACGGAGTACTTGCAGCTTTAAAATTAAATTTTGCGGTCGAATTTACTCGGAATTAGCTTACTGTCTTGTAATCTTCTGTTCTTACTATTATACTCTTATAGTTATTTTTTATTCGACGACACGATTAGACGAGCGAGACGTTCAACTGATAGTAAGTGATACGTTCGCATATAATAACGCGACGCTAGTTAAGATAGTATACACTGCACCACATTGCGCTCGTCGTCTTGAGACATGCGGTGTTGTCTCGTTACTCCAGTAATTTCACTACCTCACAGCTCTTCTAATCGGAACATGGTAATGTTTGCACACTACTGACAGTTGAAATAGAAGCTGCGGTTTCACCTACCTGTCTCAGGTCTAAGTCAGAGCTGCCTTCTGGTGGTAAGTCTCTGTTGCCGGAGACCGTCTAGATAGGCCACCGCAGT
This sequence comes from Byasa hedistus, assembly GCA_029286795.1. NCBI lineage: Eukaryota > Metazoa > Arthropoda > Insecta > Lepidoptera > Papilionidae > Byasa > Byasa hedistus. The sequence continues at coordinate 9,999,366 of JAGSMW010000002.1, forward strand.
TCCTATTTCATCCGCCAAATAGTAGTGTGCAAACATTACTGTGTTCCAGTTAGAAGGACTCTGTGATTACTGGGGATTACTGGGGTAACGAGCCTTAAAATCTTATATCTCAAGGCGACGAGCGCAATGTGGTGCAGTGTATACAATCTTAACCAGCGCTACGTTGTTATAGGCAGGAATACCACTTACCATCAGGTTATCGTTCGTCTCGTCTCATCGCAGTATAAAAACAAAGTAGATCCAGTGTTATGTTAGGTGATTTCATTGTGTTAATAATGGGATTCGAAGCCGTTGGTGATGCTCAGCGTGGGAGACAATTTGCTTAATTTCAGTGCGGGTGTGCACGAGGCAGGCGGAGATCAAAGGCGGCGCGGCGCTCTCCGTGACTGGCGCAAAGGGAGGCCGCGCTCGGGGCGGCCGTAACGACGCGCCTTGTTCTCTCACTTTGCGACTTTGCTGATATATTTGCTTTTATACACGTTGCGCTTTTTAATAATGCCAATAATGTACCGCCGTTGGAGGCGTGTTGGAATATTACTATCGATATTCTATTAGTTAAGCGTGACGAAAAAGGCGGGTGGAAGAGAACAAAGGAAGAAAAGAAAAGCGATTTTTTGTGTGACCTTTTCAAATGTACTGCGCTATTCACTTTCATCTATTACTCTCGTTTGGTTAGGTTAATGTATATCTCTCGTGAGCTCTCAAATGGTGATGATGATAAAATGCAACTATGTAATAAATCTAACCAAAGTGTTTTAACATCACTCTGTTTGAATTGGCAGTTAAAATCTGGTGTTTACCTATTAATTTATCACTTGTCGATTTAACGCTTGACGTCAATTTCACATACTATTAAATGATGATGAGGCCGTGGATAGTGGAGTTTGCTCGCATAGTATACTCTGGTTCTATGTTGTTAAGTGGAACACAACAAAGTTTTTATAGTGGCGGGATTATGAAAAAGCTTGGTCGTTTGAGTTTGAAAAGACCGTAAAACATTGTTACAGTCATTTATTATTGTCGCATCTTCTTCTTCTTAAAGTGCCTCTCCATTACTGGAGGTTGGCCGTCAGTTCTGCGAATTTCTGCCTATTTTTAGCCACACGGAACAGTTGCTCCACGTTGGTGATACCAGTCCACTCCCTTATGTTCCGTAGCCAGGATTTTTTTCGGCGTCCAACATGACTTTTAACATTTTCTTTTCATGTTTTATTGTCGCATCACTACTCAATAATTTCGACGCCGGTAGTACAACACTACGTCACATCACCACTTTTAATAATGGCTTTCGCCGGTAGTCCGCCATACATACTTCGAATGAATCTTCACGGTGAAGAAGTAAGTGGTGAAATAGTGATTGTGAAGTATTGAGCATATTCATTAAAGTCCTTCCGAGTCTTAAAAATATGAACTCAGAATCAAAGCAGGGACTTCAGAGGTAAAGTCAATTGTTAAGCCACTACACCACGGATGCAGTTGTATACATTTGCGCCGTGCTCTTTATGTTATTTGAACATATAAGGTCATAAATTCCTTGCGCATTCCGCGCGGGTTCCAGTTAAATGTGTAATGATAAAATCGTGCGTGATGATTGAAGGTCGCGGGGCCAGTGCTGGGCACGCGAGGTATCGATAAGTATTTAATATTGATATTATTTTGTAAGTTTTTATATAAAACAAAAGTAAAATCAATATTTCTTGTTTTTATGGAAACATTTTATGTTACCAACTTCCAGCTACATAAGTAATTCCAGATTTTAACTTTAAATATTTAGTGTAATTTACTTGGTGGTAAAGCTATTGTAGACTGTTTAGATGGTTACCACCGCAGCTCTATTTTTGGCACCAAACAGTAGTAACAAGAATATTACTGTGTACCAGTTTAATGAAGCTCTTTTGTTAATAAAATTACCGAGTCGAGACTTATTATTTTATGACTCAAGAATCGTAATTACCTCTATCTTGTTATGGTCATCGTTTACCAACAGGTGAACGTCCCGCTTAAAGTAAAAATAAAAATCGTTAAAAAAACTTTTAAGTTAAACGGTTTTCTTTATGTGCACTGAAAACTACAAAATAAATAAATAAAAAAATAAAAAAACAATTAATAAATAATAAAAACGTGGGGCCCATTAACTAACTCTGTATTCCTTTCTACTATAGGATGATGATGATGACGATTATAATAAGTCGATGCAATCCACACTTAGTGGTGGTTGTGGAAAAATATGTACCTAGTCCGCCATATTGGACGGCGTCCATCTTGAATTTTAAATTTTGACATAATCATCGTGTTTTACTAGTGTAGCCCTTTCATTTGATACCCATATTGAGGGGGTTAAGGAAAAATATGTAATCCGCCATTTTGTATCGGCGGCCATCTTAGATTTATAATGTGTGTACCAAATTTCAGATCAATCTGACAACGGGAAGGTGCTTAAATTTCAATTTCTAATTTTGACCCAAATAAATTCCGTACGGGTCGAGCTAAATAAAACCGTTTAAAAATAACTTGAAGTCACAAACAGTTTAGTAAAGTTATTGATCCTTTTTTTAAATCCATTAAACGTTACTTCAACTTAACTGTTACATGATGTGAGCACATTTTACTATTTCCAGTTTTGTTATCACTCAATATGATGTGAAGCTGCGTCAAGTGTTAGCCAATAGTTGATAAGTAAAGTACGGCCCTTTTTGTTTACGTACTCCCAAAAATTGGATAGGTAATAAAGATAAACTAATTAATCATCGGTAAAAAATAATGTGATACACACCCATTTAACGAATCTGATTTTGGTCTAGTTTTTACATTTTAAATGTAGCCCGGTTAAGAGAGTTAGACATATCAACCGTTTGACTGTTATCAATGTATTGCTTTTTTTTTTTATACTACTTTGCGACGAGACGAGCAAGACGTTCACCTGATGGTAAGTGATACGCTTGGTAACAACGCGGCGCTAGTTAAGATGGTACACACTGCACCACATTGCGCTCGTCGCCTTGAGACATAAGGTGTTAAGTCTCGTTACCCTAGTAATTACACTAGCTACAGCGCGCTTCAAACCGAAACACAGTAATGTTTGCACACTACTATTTGGCTTTTCAGTAAGATTATCTATTCAGGAGTAAGTTCTATTAGAAGCGTACAGGTCAGTCCGCAAGCAAATCACAGTGACGTCATCCGAGCCGTTACCATTAACTGCACGTGTCAGCGTCTGGTAACACGTGCGCCGGAGATACGCGATGTAGCGCGCTAATTAGCAAGTAGTTATTGTTTATAACTACAGTTACTACAATATACGTCAATAGCTATTACAATAAGGTGTAACCCAGCACCTGAGTAGTTTGTTTTATAATAGACAACGAAAGTAGCATGACGTTAGCTTAACGTCAGTGATGCTAGTTAGAATGTTTACACGGCTTTCGTATATTTATAAGTGATGTTCATAGCAGCACTCACTAATATAGCATTTTTCGAAAATACATAAGCTTGAATTTAGGAAAACACTTCTGAATTGGACTTAATGTTATAATTAATGAAATTTTAACAAACAGATGATTTAAAAACGTAGTTGCATTGATATTTAATTAATATTAACAATCAAATGATTTTGCATCGCGCCGATGTGGTTCTGTTTAAATATACATTTCAAATAATATGAAATGAAAGAAATGTTTGAAGTTATTTGCGGTCGTAAAGCTATTGTTTATATACTTAATTAGACAGTGTTGACCATTACAACTTCTAATATCTAATTATGTATCAGCGTACATAATGTGACTTTATGTTTTAATAAAACCCAATTTTTAGTTTTACTTTTTACAAAAACTGTTTATTCATTTATTTTTATCGAATGATGTTATAATGTCAAATTTAAATTATCTTCTAAAAATCATTTAATGGTAAACAATGAAATAACCTCCTTTGTCTTAATATTAAATACTCCTTGATCGGTCGCTCTTATAGGCCGAAACAAATTACTTGTCGGTAGATTCATTTGTACATTATAATGGATGTTGTAATTTTAATTTGAATCTGTCGTGTGATCTTTAATAACCTAACCTAACCTAAACATACTTCGATTTCAGACACAAAATGATACTAATGAAGTAACTTCACTAACATAGACTTCAAAATTGTATATAATGATGTTTATACAGTACTGTTTCATAACTAAAGTAAATAAGTATCGAGATCTGTCAGTAATGATTTCTAAACTCGTTAGCCAGCCGAATGCCAACTCACAGTTGATGAGAACCAGGAATATAATCAAAGGTAAAGATTGCGTTATCTTATTATTCGACCCATAGTAAAATTGGTTTCATGTTAATCTAATGAGAATTTCAACTCTCGAGTTTACAAATAATAAAGTTTAATTTACTTTACATATTTAAAATGTATAATTTTGTTTGATTTGGAGTTATTTATCAAGATTACAAATGTATACAAGTCTTCCGGGTCTCGTAAACTTTGCAATGGATCGATCGGTTTGTGGGCTACATTAACCAATGATTATTTTACAGTCTTTTTAACTGAGTACTGTTAAACATTGTAGTATATATTATGTAAAGGGTTAAAAATATTTAATTTCAACTTACATTATATTATATTATGTATGTATGTAAGTTTGTATATGTAAGTTTTATGTATGTTTTATGTATGTATGTATATATGTAGATATTATGTATGTATACATGTGAGTATTAATTTAAATTAGAATTAGCACCCGCCATTCCTCTCTATTCCAATAGTCAAACATTCTCCCGGGGTTGACTGGTAGAGAATGCCACAAGGCATTAAGTCCGCCCATTGTAACGTTTTGGCGTATACAATAAAGATTTTAAATAAATAAATAAATATATTTATAACACTAAAAATCATTCAGGTCTTCTCTTCATTTAAAACAAGTTTGTAATGATTTTAGTTAGCTCAGTAGAATCTCTTGATGATTAGTAAACACATAAGAACAGTTTCTGCTTATCTACTTACTTACAACTTGATCCTAATTTAAGTGGTGTTAAGGGATGGTGTATCAAATAAAGATGATAGTTAGTCAAACGGTTCGAAAAAATTCTTCCTCAATCTCAAACTCCTCGATTCGCAGCCCTGGAGTCGCACTGGAGACATCCGTGTTACTAGGCGGAGGCAGTGAGAGTCTGTGTAACAAACTGGCCTGTGACCATGTGCTGTCTGATCGTGAACTCGTGGTCGTTTGACGGGTCACCGGTATTATTTAACGGACATCGCTGCAGTGTCGCCAGCGGCGCGTTTCCACTGCTCTCTAATATAAAAATGATAGGTAATTTTAAATTATACAATAGTAGTAAGATAATAGTTTACTGTTACTATCTATCTGTTTGTTTATCCGTGGGATCGCAGTCCATAGTCAAAAGGAATTGCTTTGATCTATTTTTAAACGGTTTTATTTAGCTCGACCCGTACGGAATTTGTTTGTTTGGGTCAAAATTAGAAATTGAAATTTAAGCACCTTCCCGTTGTCAGATTGATCTGAAATTTGGTACACACATTTAATTTAGATGACAATACAATATAATAAAATCAATAACATTATAAATCTAAGATGGCCGCCGATACAAAATGGCGGATTACATATTTTTCCTTAACCCCCTCAATATGGGTATCAAATGAAAGGGCTACACTAGTAAAACACGATGATTATGTCAAAATTTAAAATTCAAGATGGACGCCGTTCCAACATGGCGGACTAGGTACATATTTTTCCACAACCACCACAATATGGGTATCAAATAATAGGACTACACTAGCAGAATACTGTCATTATGAATATATAATATATGTTAGAATATTCGGTAGACAATTTCACTAAATACTAAAAACAAGAAAATAAAAATCGGTAAAAAAACTTTTAAGTTAAACGGTTTTCTTTATGTGCACTGAAAACTACAAAATAAATAAAAAAAAAAAACAATTAATAAATAATAAAAACGTGGGGCCCATTAACTATTTCTGTATTACTTTCTACTATAGGATGATGATGATGACGATTATAATAAGTCGATGCAATCCACACTTAGTATATAATAAATATTATTTTGTAGTTTTCAGTGCACATAAAGAAAACCGTTTAACTTAAAAGTTTTTTTACCGATTTTTATTATCTGTAACTCGTTTGAATGGTTCAGCCGTTTATAGATACGTGGTCGTTCATTGTGATCTGTACTCTTGCCGTGTATGTACGTCAACAATGATTAGTATAAAGTTACGATTTAAAGAGTCTGTGGCTAGTGAAATAACTGAAAGACAGAGACTGGTTTTGCGGAATCTTATTCAGGAGATCTTCACTAAGCAATTATTAATACACCTAAAGTTTATCGCTTAAATCCTATTCCTTTCCTCGTTTTATGTACCGCCTCGTATACCACGCCACTTAAAGTCTCTCCTCACTCATAGAACGTACAAATCGAATTTGGGTCACCATTCGCTGATCCCTAGAACGTGCAGGCTATTTAACTATTTTATAAAAAAAGACAACACTCTTGATATATTTCACGATAGATTGCCAGTGTTTAAATCAAAAATTGTCAAGGTATTAAATCCCCCCACAGACGCAGACATCTAGCATTCTTTTATGTATATATGTTTATAGCACCTGTCTTGATGCGGTTTATGCACCCATACTCAATGTACGCAGTGTTTGTCTGTAATTGAGAGTACATGTCGCTTATTGCGTAAGTTAAGAAATGTATACAATATAACTGATACATGTATTTTTGTAGACAGACCAAATAAATAAATAAATGGAAAAGGTAATGATGGATTATACACCAGGTGGTAGGTCTCTGTTGCCGGAGACCGTCGGGATGGGTACCACCGCAGCTCCTATTGCAACCGCCAAATAGTAGTGTGCGAACATTACTGTGTTCCGGTTTGAAGGGCGCTGTAGCTTGTGTAATTACTGGGGTAACGAGACTTAACACCTTATGTCTCAAGGCGACGAGCGCAATGTGGTGCAGTGTGTACCATCTTAACTAGCGCCGCGTTGTCATGGGTAAGCGTATCACTTACCATCAGGTGAACGTCTTGCTCGTCTCGTCGCATACTAATATAAAAAAAAAAAAATTATGACGTCATCGTGTCGTATGCGCTAATGAGTACTGTACAAATATCAGCATCACGCAACCGCCAAGTGATCGCTGTCACCAGTCGCGGGCGGGTCGTATATTTTTATAGGAGCCGTTTGATTGTGAACCGCGAGGATCCTACTCTTGCGCCGTGTCAAGGTAGTCAGGTAGATTAGTGTTACCGCAGCCGGAAAGACACGGTCGGTGGCGATGTACCAATTCCCGTCTGGTGCTGGGTAAACGACTTAACTCTAGTTGTTATGAGAAGACAGCACCGGGCACTTATCGTCAGTTGAAAGTCAGTCAGTGCGATTTCTTAAACATCAATGATTATTACTACATTTTAATTGTATACAAATGGTCGATATTGGAAAAATTACAAAATTTAATCTCTTTTTTTATTTTTATTTTTTTATAATAGTATGCGACGAGATGAGCAAGACGTTCTCCTGATGGTAAGTGATACGCTTGCCCATGACAACGCAGCGCTGGTTAAGATGGTACACACTGCACCACATTGCGCTCGTCGCCTGAGACATAAGGTGTTAAGTCTCGTTACCCCAGTAATTACACTAGCTACAGCGCCCTTCAAACTGGAACACAGTAATGTTCGCACACTACTATTTGTCGGTTGCAATAGGAGCTGCGGTGGTACCCAGACGGTCGCCGGCAACAGAGACCTACCACCTGGTAAATCTCTCCAGACTTTAAGCTGTTGTCTTATTTTTACCTTTGAAATGACAATGATGCATTTTAAATAATTAATGTTAAGTAAATATAAAGTACCTTTCAGGGTCAAAACTCGTGAAAATTCCGAAGGTCCATCCACATCTAATGCCTTTAGTTAAGTCCTGCGAATCAAAAGCGACAAGTACGTATTCGCCATTCATTTGTTTTATACCGATCACAGTCTCTGTCAAGTTTTCTACAATTACTTAAGTTATTTCTGTTTAATCTGCTAAAAAAAAAAAAGGTCACACATTGCGTCACCTTCATTCGGCTTGACAATAAAACATTAGTTTCCTTCAAAATTCCGTAACCTTTCGCGTCCATAAATCGGATGTTAATTTTTATTTCGTTTGTAAAACTTGTCTTTTTTGAATAGTGGACACCAGTTTTGATGTGACATCGCGCGCTTGTAGACTTGTATGAATTGAAAATTATTACTCGATAACGTCCGAAGGGAATAAAAAACTAATTAGCATGGTTATAAATGATTCTAGAGATATTATTGAGTTTTCGTTGCTCGAGAATGTCTAAGTTGTTTTAAGGTAGAAAGCGACTAGTCTTTAGTTATATATTTACCCACTCGGCCTCAATTGCAAATGATGCTGTGACAATAAAGCTGCACATGAATGAAGTGTGCTCCGGATTTAATTTGCAGCCCAAACGAACCGATGCTGTTACGGCAGTGAATCTATAAAGTTTTAAATTAATTAGTTTCTACAATTGCAATAAAAACCCAAGTTGTTTCGCTATGTTTATCCTCAAGGTTTTAAAGTTTTTTAAAAAAACTTTAATCGCTGCAGCGGTTATCACTATTTTTATACTTAGTACACAAAGTAGGCCGTTTGTTAATTTGGTGAACGTTCAATATTTATTAAAAGATTAGAAGCGTTGCTGGTGAAGAGGGGGAGGGGAGTTTGCGACACTGGCCTGATGAAACAGATGCGGCATTTGTGATCCGACTCAAGTGCAAATGTCAGGCTTTCGCGCTGAGTTATGTGCGGGGCCGGCGGGGGGCGGTCCGGTTGAGGGGGTTCACATGCACAGACTGTTCATATTCATATTAACAGGTAGAGATACATTTTAGTAATGCTGCTAACCGACCATTTGAAAGTTGGGTGTATTAATGATAACAATTTTATATCAGAGTACTTACGGTCTGTCTGTGCCATTACAGCACACAAATGAATGGAAAGAATATAATTTTTAAACGGTTTTATTTAGCTCGACCCGTACGGAATTTATTTGGGTCAAAATTAGAAATTGAAATTTAAGCACCTTCCCGTTGTCAGATTGATCTGAAATTTGGTACACACATTTAATTTAGATGACAATACAATATAGTAAAATCAATAACATTATAAATCTAAGATGGCCGCCGATACAAAATGGCGGATTACATATTTTTCCTTAACCCCCTCAATATGGGTATCAAATGAAAGGGCTACACTAGTAAAACACGATGATTATGTCAAAATTTAAAATTCAAGATGGACGCCGTCCAATATGGCGGACTAGGTACATATTTTTCCACAACCACCACAACATGGGTATCAAATAATAGGACTACACTAGCAGAATACTGTCATTATGAATATATAATATATGTCAGAATATTCGGTAGACAATTTCACTAAATACTAAAAACAAGAAAATAAAAATCGGTAAAAAAACTTTTAAGTTAAACGGTTTTCTTTATGTGCACTGAAAACTACAAAATAAATAAATAAAAAAAACAATTAATAAATAATAAAAACGTGGGGCCCATTAACTATTTCTGTATTACTTTCTACTATACTAAGTGTGGATTGCATCGACTTATTATAATCGTCATCATCATCATCCTATAGTAGAAAGTAATACAGAAATAGTTAATGGGCCCCACGTTTTTATTATTTATTAATTGTTTTTTTATTTATTTATTTTGTAGTTTTCAGTGCACATAAAGAAAACCGTTTAACTTAAAAGTTTTTTTACCGATTTTTATTTTCAACTGAAGTTGTGATAGCAGCGCAAGTGTAATTGTAAATGTCACTCGTTATAATATAATTGTCTGGTTCGTATCCGATTATCATAATAACATTCGATGTCGACGCATAAACTCACGGCACATGGTCTATTAAATTTGATACACCGACTTCCGGGATGCTGTTTGCTGCGCAGATGAGGTGGTACGATCGGATCGAGTGTGGTTAAAAAAAATAATAACACGCCGCAGCTTGTTTGTCTTCACACAAAAAAAAGTAAAGCGGCAATTATTGTTTTTTCAACCGGATAAACATGGCTGTTTGACCGACCGCTTATAGTTCAAGCCGTTAAACAAAATACCTAGATCTAGAATTAAGTTCGATTTAAAAACAAAACGATCTTTAGGTTAAAAACAATTATAATCTAGACTTGATTAACTCAACTAAAGACTAAGAGTGTGTACGAATAGGCTAAATATCATAACTTGGTTATGGACCTATTCTGACTTATAATGAAATTGATATTTTACACAGATTTTATATAGCCTTAGAATTAGATGTTCGTTGAACATATTTAAAATACATATCTAGTTTTAGTCGCGTGTTAAAATTTCTCTTTCGTTAAGTCTCATACTTCATAGTTATCTCTCATTTAACCTTATGGTTTAAAAAACAAACTTCCAACTGGATAAAGTTAATAAATATATATACAATGCAATCCTAATCCTTGATGTTAACTGTTTATACTTATGAAAGTAGATGAAGAAGAATTTAATTAAACTACTTTTAATCTACTCGATCTTCAAGTTGAGTTTCCGGGACATGTGCAGTTTAAGCTTAATTGTTAAACTATCAAATGCAAAGTTCAAACTGTTTGATATCATATAGATATAGAATATACGATCAAACATACATATAGTGTTAGCATTGCTCAATGCTAGCGACCAGCTCGGTAATTACAGGTTAGGTTGTGATCGATTCGGGAGGTCAGCGGTTTCGCCAGTGCGATGGTATTGCCATATCGCTTTCTTGTTTAATAAACGCTTTGCTTTCTGTTACACAATCTGTCTGTACGGCGACGACCCGCTGAGGAACAGCCGATGAACTTGCAGCCCAGCCATGGGAAGGTCACCGTTGCACCTTTTTAAAGTTTACACTGCTAACTACAAGCAATTAATATATTAATCTAATTTAAGTTACATCATGTTTTTATAATCTTTTAACAAATTATATTATTTATTATTGTAACTTGATTTTAAAGAGATTGTGATGATGGTAAGCAGCCATTAAATAATAAATTTTTATGCATCGAACAGAAGAATTGTGTCGCTACCTTGTGGTGAGATTTTTTTTTTTATGTACAAGTATGCGAGGAGACGAGCGAGACGTTCACCTGATGGTAAGCGATACGCTTGCCCATGACAACGTGGTGCTAGTTAAGGTGGTACACACTGCACCACATTGCGCTCGTCGCCTAAGACATAAGGTGTTAAGTCTCGTTACCCCAGTAATTACACTAGCTACAGCGCCCTTCAAACCGGAACACAGTAATGTTCGCACACTACTATTTAGCGGTTGAAATAGGAGCTGCGGTGGTACCCACCCAGACGGTCTCCGGCAACAGAGACCTACCACCTAAATATCATTAAATACCACAACAATGAGGCATTACTTTAATATTTACAGAGTTGGATGGAAGATCTAACTGTTTACTTATTTCACTAGCTACAGTGCGATTCAAACACTAAGTTTCACGAGCTGTCGATTGGAGACAGAAATATGCGTGGATTATCATCATCGCCAGTACATCATTTCCAATAAGTTGGAGTTTTTGGTTAGATGTATAACGATTGCAATGTAATTGTTACCTTTGAACTTTAATTAGTCCTTGAGTTTAATTATGTATAAAGTTTTCTACGTACGGGACTGCATTTAGAAAGTCAAGGCCATGATCTTCTTTGCAGTATTGCGGTTGGCGGATGTCGCATATCTTCGTCTTTGGATGTAACGTTTTTTTTTAAATGTTTATCTTATCGTAAGTTCATTTGAGTTGTATAGCGCGAAGTTCAGCCGCTATGTAACTGAAATATCACCGCTTAATAAAACATATTATTACATAAAAAACATCTATGAATATTTTCTTCTGAAAAAATTTTGATCTGAAGTGGAGATAATCTGTAATCTCTCCCACTGTTCTTTGTGGTAGAAGTAGGGGTTTCCCATTTAAGTAGACGTGGGTCGTTGAAAAGTATGATTCTTACTTTTTGTTTGCCAAGCGCGATGCGGCCGTGACCCGCGGCTCGCTATAGCGCTGCTCGTAAAGTTGGACTTATGTTAATGACTAAGTGTGTAGGTTTTTTATGCACTTTACTTCACATTTTAAAGGCATGCGATTGCGCAGTGCACCGCAGCACTCATAGTACGAACCGTTCGCGTTGATCTCTCAGAAGTGTAACTAAGACCTCTGATAAAAATGTTTTTTACTGTTTGTATCCTATATAAATATTTTCATATGTCTACATGTTATGACATATTTTTTTAAACTACTAAGCGACGAGACGAGCAAGACGTTCAGCTGATGGTAAGTGATACGCTTGCCCATGACAACGTGGTGCTAGTTAAGATGGTACACACTGCACCACATTGCGCTCGTCGTGAGACATAAGGTGTTAAGTCTCGTTACCCCAGTAATTACACTAGCTACAGCGCCCTTCAAACCGGAACACAGTAATGTTCGCACACTACTATTTGTCGGTTGCAATAGGAGCTGCGGTGGTACCCATCCAGACGGTCTCCGGCAACAGAGACCTACCACCTGGTAGATTTTACATATTTACATATTTATCAACCTGCTTACTGTTTCATCAGCAATAGTTATTCTTTAGGTTAAATAATTCTTGTAAATTTTTTTTTTTTTTTTTAGGATTGACTAGTGCTTGACTACGATCCCACCTGATGGTAAGCGGCGATGTAATCTAGGTGGTAAAGCGCACTAGTCTAGAAGAAGCCTGTTCACTCTTTTCTTGAAGACCCCCACATCATACCTGGACGGAAACACTGACGCCGGCAGACTGTTCCACTCCCTCGCTGTACGCATTATGAAGGACGAAGCGAAACGCTTAGTCCTAATGTGCGGGAGATCAACAACGAAGGGATGAATGCCTGTGTGTCTGTACGTCCGATGATAAAAGGGCGAAGGCGGTATTAGATCAGACGAAGGCGGTATTAGATCAAAAATAATAATAATAATTTGAGAGACATTAAAAAAAAAACGTTTATGAACACTTATATGCATCGAGGAACTGGATTCCGCTGGGTTTAAAAGGCCACGAGTGAATACTTAGCTGTTTGGGAGGAATCGTACGGCGATAAATTAATGCGAGGAGTGGAAGTATGTTGCATAAGCCGCGAGGCCGGCGTATGGTAACGAGCGCGACTGCGCTGAGCCCCGGCGTCGCGTGCGCTCCGGGGAAATATTGTGTTCAATCCAACTCGGGCACTGTAAATGTTCACGGGGCACGGGAGATTCGGGGAGTACCTGGAACGGTTTAAGCTCCGGGAGAATCCCTCGTGCCTTTGTGACCCTGCGGAGGACCAGACCGTGGTGCATGTGATTGCTTCCTGTCCCTTGTACGGCAGGGAGCGCATTAATTGTGAGATAGAGATTGGTGGCTCTGATGAGTGAAGACGCTAGCCGTCCAAAGTTCTTAAAGTACTGCGAAGAGATTATAGCCGACGTCATTAGACGGAATAAAACCCTGGACACAGGAATAACCTAGATTAAAATAAACTGTGATATAGAATAGGCTATAGATATAAGGAAATAAAAATGTAAAAGAGGAGAAACTGTGATAGTAGCAATAAGAAAATGTTATGTAATTTAGTAGATGTAAAATGTTTTAAAGTAGGATAGGAAATAAGACTGAAAACAAAATGTAGAGAAGGAAAGGAAAAGGAATGTAGAATATAAGTAGGTAGGGAAAAACATGGGATGATTTGTTACAGGAAGGTATGCTCCACAGATTTCTCCGGAAGCAGAAAGGTAAGGACGACGGAGTCTTCACTCCTCAGAGCGCGACGTATGAGAGAATGATGAAAATTAGAGGTATAAATGTTAGCAAAACAGAATGAAAGCGGGAAATGAGTATGAAAGAACTAGGCCCGGACCCAACCACGCAGGGGGATGAGGAAAAAAAAAAACCCGGGCACTGTACCGGTCCAACTTTCGAAGAGCCTTTCAATATTTTCCATAACATAATATGAGTATCGTTATGATGTAACTTCTGTAATTTGTACTACAGCCACCTTTCAACCCGGAACACTGCAATGACCCAACTTGTTCCCAGTTTAAGTTCAATATTACTATTATTTGTTTTGTATCTCGCTGCAGCTTATCTTCTCAAGATGCATTAAAGTCTACCATTTCTCATTGCTATATATCATATACTGCAATGTCTACCTTTTCTATTTACTTAAACCAATATTCAGTGTCAAATGCGATGAAATCGTTATTCTAGTTCTCTTACTGTGTTCTCTGTGAAGGACTAACCAGAATTTGGTTACTATCTCCCAAGAATGTCATGATTTGTTGCCACATTTTAATTTTAATGTGGTACTACCTCTGTAGTAATCTTTGCCTCCTTTTAAAACTCGGTTTTAGCGACGAAAACTACAAAACACGTGTTAGTTACAAAAGCTAAGATTAATCAAGTATTTTTCCCAGATATGATTGATTTAGAGTTTTTTTTTGAGGTTAAGGGAACTCTCTTGCTGATCGAGTTTCAACTAAATCGTGAAACTTAGTTATGAAAAAATAGCTAAAGGTTAAGAAATTACAATAGTAACTTAGCTAATGTGATGAAGTGTAAACTATCCTACATCTCATCGTTTGGGGCAGGAGTATAACTCACCATCAGATGAACGTAACGCCCATCTCGTCTCCTAGATAATCAAAACTAAACTTTAACTATCTTCATTCAAAAGATTCTTAACTGGATTATATTGTAAGATTTCATCTGTTCCATAATTCTCTTTGTGCTGTTGCTTGCTACTTATATCCTCTAATTATTCAGTGTGCCGCTGTCTTCTATTTCTGTATTATTTATTTTTTCTTTTTCAAAGGATCGTCTGGAAGAATTTACTTTCAGAATGATAAGACATACAAATTATATTCGATTTATAACTTTTCTACATCTGCAATTGGTGTACAATGTAAATTATTATTGATATAATAAACCATCAAAATTATGTAAAACGAACAGATGAACGTTAGATTTTTTTTTTCTATATATGTTTTCGGCTTGTAAATTTGGTATTAATGTATAAAACTGTAATAAATTCGCTGCTATTGAACTTGTTTGGAAATCTAAAAACGAATGTTTAATGAACTAATAATATACTGTAGCTATAACACAATCGCACTAACGAACATAGACCTTGTTATATGTAATAAGACCTAAAGTTGCATGGAGCGGCCGCGGCGGCACTGGTGACGATTTTGGTGTGAATCTTACTTGCGTAGGATGATATTATTATACGAAGCAGGTGGGACATCTCGAGTTTAAAATATCAAGCGTTCATATTCTATTGTCTGCTAAGATTTATCTATTGCTTTTAGACGGCTTCATTACGATCCAATTGGAAAATGATGTCCTTTTTTTATAATATTAAAAACAAGTTTTGACGCGCAATTTTAGCCGGTTACGATTTCACTAATAATAATAAACACTTAATGTTTTCTACATAAATTATTACAGGTCTTCAGTGATACAAGTTTTTAACAATTGTGGAATTTATAATTGAATTTAAATCAGTCTATATTAATTATTCATAGGACCGGATCTCGATTTGCTAAAAACAAGCATGTTTTACTTATTTAAATGTTAAAGTATTAAGCAGTAGTAGAAATGTTATGTGAAGAAAAAAACATTAGCCGGCAAAGTTAATTCTCTTAGGTAGTAAAAAGTTTTTTTATTTATTTATTTATTGTACACACAAAAAAGACAAAAAATAAGTACATAGGTATGATAAAAGTACATAGGTGAGCTTAACCCTAAAAGAGTTTTATTCCAGCAGACCTGATCAATGACAAGTATAAAGCAGGTAGGTGTATACATTAAGAGGAAACATGATTTGAATAAGATAGAAGAGAGAAGTTTTATTAAACAAACAGTTAGATTAAGCGACTGTGCTGGTCTATCAACTAAACTCATATCGATAATAATGATACGCTACTTAGGATAACATAACACCACGTTGAGCTCGTCCTGTAGAGACGTAGGATGCATCTTCCACCTAAGTAATCTCACGGTCGGTCAGAACATTACAATCATTGCATAATATTGCTTACTGTCTGAAACACACAACACCTACTGCTGCCTTCGTCTAATCGTAACCTAAGTCAGAGAAATTGCACAGAAGTAGTCAAAATATAACTGAGCATGTAAACTAAAGACACTGCAAGGAATTGAATATGATCTTTGGGAGAGACCACCACGTCCAATTGGGATTCTATTGTCTGATGACGATAATAAGTAATAAACATCAGCGGTATTACAAACGACTCCCAGATATTTATATGTAACTAATTAACAATAAAAAAAGTACAATGGTAAATAAAAAAAAAAATTCCTTTTGAATTCATACTTAATGCTAATTTTTAAACATTATAAAGCGAAGGTTGTCTTTGTTGTTTTCTGAACAACCACTTCATCATTTTAACACGAATACTTTTTAGATTTTTTTTACTAACTCTAGGTATAGTATAAAGAGCATAATCATTTTCAAGTATGTTTATATGACAGATTTATAAAAAACTTAAATAATTAATATTACAATGTTATATCTTCTTCTTCTTCTAAGTCGTATTTCCTCATGACTGAGGGTCGTGGTCATCATGTTTTTATTGAAATACACGACGACTCTCTTGGCAGTTATAATGGAGTGGTGTTGCCATTGCCTTCCCCATTTCACATACTAGTCTTGACCACTGATGGTCATGGCATAGATATGCAGGTTTCCTCACGATGTTTTCCTTCACCGTCAAAGCACGTGATATTAGTTGGTGTTTTATGCTAACTGCACATAAATTGAAAAATTCATTGGTGCAGGCCGGATTCGTACCCGGTACCTTCGCATTGGAAGGCTGGCGTTCAAACCACTAGTCTATCACGGCTCGGCAACATATTACAATGTTATATAATAATATTAAAATTGAAACAGAGATCGTATGGCAGTATTACTAATATTTTCGAAAAAGTGCGAATTTGATTCAAAAACTTTTCTTTGGAATTTTAATAAAATCTCTCATTTAGTTGTTTTTATTCGATATATAGAACGGGTGGTTGCGTTGGATCTATATATAGATTAATTACAGAATACAGAAGATACGTCTAAGAGATATTCAAGTGAGAATCTAAGTTTCGCGAAGTACGGAGCCGGACGCGCGCGCGCCGGCGGCCGGTTCAAATGTCAGGGTGCGTCCTCGCTGCGCATCCTCCAGCGGTATAAATAGCGGCTGCGACACCACCACAGTATCAGTCGCTCAGCTGCCTTCCTATCACGAACACCCAAAAACCAACCAACCCATCAAAATGAAACTGGTACGTTCCCGCCGATTGCGCCTTTGGAATTATTAATCGTCGCTAGATAATGTTATCAGGCCGCGAGAGCTGCCAGAATAATAGCTTTCTACGACTATTCAATTTAACGAAATCTTGTGCTTGAAGATGAGTGTAAGTTAATTAATATTTGGGAACCTCAACAGTTCATTGTCGCCGCACTCTTCGTCGCCGCCGTGGCCGCCGCGCCCGCCACCCCCGACGGTGATGCCGTGATCCTCCGTTACGAGAACGACAACATTGGCGTCGAAGGATACGGCTACGGGTAAGACTGAATTTTGTAAAACTACATCTCAATCATCGTATAATTTCAAATTGTATTATGCCCCACGCAAGTGCAGTTCGGAAATTAAACCACTTATTGTATTATTTAAACAGATACGAAACCTCGAACGGAATCTCCCAATCCGAGCAAGGACAGCTTAAGAACGCCGGCACCGAAAACGAGGCTCTCGAGGTCCGCGGACAGTTCTCTTACACCGGCAGCGACGGTATCCTCTACAGCATCACCTACACCGCTGACGCAGAAGGTTTCAAGCCCGTCGGCGCCCACATCCCCCAGGCCCAATAAGTCGAGCTAACCTTACATAACATCTAGTCCAAAAATACTCAACACTCCAAACCCTTCCCTATCCTTTAGTTTACAATCGTGTGTAGCGATTCTGTGATACAATTCCGAATGAAAATTGTTAAATAAACATTGCGTTACAATAATTAAACCTTTTCTTTTAATTTCACCGACACCGTACTGCAACTACACATAAGACCTCACATTTGAAAATTACATTCAAATTCCAACTCTGATGAGATGACGCCGTGAACAGATTGTCTCAAGAATTTATTAACATCTGATAGTTATAAATAATAGATGCAATTGTTTTGATAATGTTAGAATTAACAAATAAGAAAGCTTGAAGAAAAGTACTCTTGAATGTTTCAATACATTTTAGTAATTATATAGAAGTAAAGTTCAATATCATCATTTAAATTCATAGTTAACCTACTGACAAAATTTAAAGATATCATAAATGGTAACCGGTACTAAAAGCTTAGATGTTGATATTCAAAAACAAATTAACCGGTAAACCTTGCCGACCGTCACCTCTCATCACATTATAATTTTAGAGTAATTATCCTTGGAATCCTAAATTTTCCCATTCGGCTTCGAGAAAATCTTTGTAACATTGCGTCATCGCGCGTTTTAAATGTCTTCGGCGTTTTAAACTTCATTCCTAACTTATCTTTATATTGTTTTTATATATAAAGATCACTTCAATTATTTCTGCAAAAGTAGTGTTGTGTTTCAGACTAAAGAAAATATGTTGACGATGGACTTGCACTCGTTTAAAACGGTTTGGATTTAATGATTTCAAATGTTTTTATGTACAACTGATTTTAAGTGAAAAAAAAACGTATTTTTGATTGTTTTCTTATTTATCTGTACATTGATTATTGATAAAAGCAATTTGTACATAAAAACTTATTTAATATCAATGATTGGTTGGTGCGTGTGATGTTATAAACATTCTTACGCGATGATCGCATTGCGGTGCTGTCTAGACATGTCCTGATGTCATCATCACGGCGTACAAATTACCAGCAGGTGAACGTCCTGCTTCTGTGCCAATCGCATGTATACCCGTAACCAAATAATGCTTTGTTGGAATCAAAATAAAAAAAAAATGGTCCGTTTCGTTAAATACAAAGCAATAAATAGCTCGAATCACTGCCGCGTACGCCGGCCACGCGGTTTGAATTTTTGATTGCTGCGTGTTGATGCGGACAGACCTCATCATGTGGATTTTCTGGCGTATCATAAGAACTACTGCCTTAAAGTAACTCCACGGAACACGATTACATTTACTTATTAACAAACATAAACTTTATTTTCATAGATAAATTGGGCAGACGCTTTTTACCAGAAACCATCAAAAAACGAAAAGGTCTTAATACCGGAAACATTATTACCTCTTCGTTAACATGAAAATAGTTTTTTTTCAATTTATTAAGAATCAATCCACGAGTTATATAACACTTAAGCATATAGTATATCTGAGGGCAGTTAATCACGAAACGTATTCTCCAGTTCATCTATTACTAAATAAAAATTTACACCGAAGATCATTTTATCTAACAAGAGTCCATCTGTACTGACTATTTTAATTTATATTTAAACCTTTTCGGCTATAATATATCCACAGCCGAAAATTTTCTGAAACAAACAAATACGTTGTAACTATAAATCTTAAACGTTTGAAACTAACGATTCTTTTTATTCGATTGATTCAATATCTACAAACGATGTTTAATAAATTTGTAAAAATACATTTAAAACATAAAAATCAATTTAAAATCTAAGAGATATCAGACTAGCAACTGATACACGAGTTTAATGATATTGACATTTGTGGTGACCTTCGAGCTGAATGCAAGAGCGCATGGCTTTACTTAGAAGATCATAATTTATTACACGTCGCTCCGAATTCCGAAGGATTTATTATCCAGTTTCTGTTTCAGTTACAATTAAACATTATAATTTTGTACGTGTAATAAAATCATACAATAATTTCCATATACATAACTGGATTGGTCTTATTGGTGGTTAAGTTCCGGTTTGAAGAGTTTTGTAGCTGGTGTATCTGCGTAATGAGATTTAGCATGTCTGTCAATTTTTATGATCTAAAAAGTCTAAGTTATTTGTAGAAGTAGATGGTAGAATTGACAGGCAATAACGCATAGATACACAAGTAAACTTTAGTATAATAGTTTGTCTAAGCAGAACTACTTCCCCGCTGGTTTCCGCTTTGTCGCTGCGATGGGGTGTGAAGTTGATTGATACATAGAACTTTACTAAAAGTATCATACGCGATCAACAGTTAGCCTGGATGACCTTGGAATTCGGAGACAGGGTACGGAGTGTAATAATTATCAGATACGGTAGATAAATTCCTGTTGTTTACTATTAAATAATTAATATTTTTTTTAGCTGTAACGATAAGTCTTAATGTCTATAACACGGCATGCTGGTACATTGCGGAGAGAGTGATTTCGTTCGCGGATCGATATTCAAAAGCTTTACAAACCTGACCCGCCGTCCTTCACCTTGTTGTGTAACTGTGCGGTGATGTTCGTGTCTGCACATTACGCCGCCCGAACACGAAGCGAGTCAACGACATCATCAACATTCAATAACCAAAATGTTTTAGTAATACCTATAGCTTTTCTGTTATTTTGTACACGCAAAAATTATAATACTTAGATTGCTAATACTCTAAACCAGATCTAACTAATAGTGTGAAAACTACTAAAGTATTTCTCGTAGAAATAATAAACTAAATGAAATAATATTCTGTCATAGATCATCATTTTAGTCTTTTAAAGTCTATTGCTGGAAAGAGCCTGTTCAGTGCTGGAAATCACAGGAACTAACAGCGAAGAGAACTTTGAGAGGAGCCTATGTCCAGCTGTGGACTTCTATCAGCTGATGATAAAAGGAAAAATACAACTAAAAATAACCGTCGAGTTTGTCCGCGCCCTTAGCTTTTAAGTTACTCATACTTAATGCCGTTGACGTCATACATGATGCAAAGTAACTTTAGGTTTGAGAATGAAATTGATTTCATTCCCAAAATTATTACGTAATAATTTAAGTTTGTTTTCAACTGAAAAGTTGCTTATATAATATGTAACACCAGTCGACGATCAACTATTTCATGAATCTAGAAGAGTTAAATATCCCGTTAGTTGAAACTTTTTCATTATTACTTATTTGAGGAGGCGAGCAGGACGGTCACCTGTTTCTAAGTTATACACAAGCCCAAAACAATGTAAACATCTACAAGTACTTCACGTAATAAACATATTTATAGAGCTGTTTACTTTTATTAGTAAGCCATGCGTTGACATATGCTAATAATCAGTAAACGTCGCCGCGGCCGCAATCACCGGGGCCATCATTGTATAATCAGCACCATTTGTTATATTCAGTTCGTAATCACTGAAGAACCGAGTACTAAGCGATCAACAATTAAAACTATTTTCTATAAAGTTATCTAATGTTTGTACAAAACAAACAGTTCACGTAAGAAAAGGATTTTTCCTTTATTGGTCATCTAATGAAAAACTTCTTCATCGTTATCAAACGCGTTTCTGATTTTCTTATATGATTAATCTGGAAGGACTTCGGATGTTCATCATACGATTACATATGTATATTTTTTTAAATCTTTTTTACTTCACCAAGAAGGATAGAAAAAAAGTTAATAATAAACACTGTGCGCTATAGAAACAACGAATAATTGAAATGTCTATAATGTTAGTGAAATAAAAGATTTAATGCTTTATGTTTTAAAGCGATGGGTATTATGTAAATATCCTAACCGACTATTGTTATGTGCTTATCACTAACATTTTGACATCACGATGGCCACTGCTGTTTGTATTATAAAAAAAAGCTTTGTGTAACGGTTTCTTTTGTACTACGAAGAATGTATGAGATTGTAAGAACGCAAATAGACTGATGACGTCGAACATGTCATTGTTTACCAGTAGACGAGTACTCTGCTGATCAAGATGTATGTGTACCGCATTTAGAACAATTGCAATTGCATGTAAATTAAGTTTTAAATAGGTTTTATTGTTTACTCCTCAGGGACAAGATATTTTCGTTCATCAGGCACTGCGCAGCAAGGAGGCGCTTAATCGAATCAATTTTGTCCTTCACATGTAAACGAGCCATGTTTTTGGATAAGAACGAGGCAAGTTGCACGATTAAATGCCTCAGTAAATTTTTATTTTTACCGCCGCAATACAATAACAATAAAATTACAATGAAACTGCAATAAGAGTTACGCGCGGACTCGCGGCTGTTGACTGTTCACATAACATTACATTCTCTAAATAATTCATCAAAGTCATTTTAAAAACTGCGTGTTTTATAATAGTTAAAATATGGTTATATTAAAACAGATCATAACCTCTTCTGTCTATTATACCATAGTGTTTTGTGTGTGAGGAAAAAGATTGTCTAACTCGCAACTGAGCGTCGTTATTAAAATTTTCAGTATTAACTGCTTAGTGAGGTATTTATAATAAAAATTACAAGTAACAACTCTTCGACTTGACCTTCATGAAATAATCTACAGTTCGCAAGTAATTACGGGTCAAAAAATCTTTTTCTAAAGTTCACCAGATCGTAGTGATGATGTGAAAACTAACAATACACACTAATAATTGCCTTGAGACAATAAACATCTTGTTTGCTATAAAAATAGCTTGAAGAAAGAAAGAGCTTTGAAACTTTAGCTATTGTTTTGTCAAGTCTTCACACGTTTGAACACGAAGAGGTTCCATTTGAGCTACACACACAAGTGACGTAACGACTTGGCATTTGGTATGAACAGAGTCACCTTCGCAATACTCCGGGATGGAATTTTAAACATCTATTATTCATACACAACGTATTGTCAGCTAATATTTGGACGCGGCAATGTCTCCGCGATCCAACCGCAGGAAATATTTGTTATATCATATAATTTCGACACTAGTTTAAAATCACTGCGCAACATCTTTAACAAATAATAATAGATTTTAAGATAAACTAAGGTTGAAGCATAAAAACTAGTATCTACTACAAAGATATAAATGACGAAATGCTTTATCACAAACTTGAAGATACATCTCTTAAATATCAGAAGTTATAAGAGAATCTATTCTTTATGTAAGGTATCTTTGAAGAAACAACCAAGATTTTTTATTTGTTACTGGTATTGAAATCCCGCCGCCGCACACACAGAGCCGTTATGCAGCGCGGTTGTAATGAACCCCTCGGCGTACAGTTACAACTCGAGGAATTGCGAATAAAAAAACTAGAGCAGGAAAAATACAGAATTGGTATTGTAATAAGAAAAAATATTCAAGAGGGTAAATGGATTCCGAATCAATACGGATGGGATGACCTTTGCCAGTTTTGTATGATAATGAATTATACTAAAATTAAACCTCGCCCATTTGAATAATATGTGAATAAAATACAAGACGAGTCGCGATTGGTTACGTTTGGCAAAATTATTGATATTAGGTAAATTAATGCTGTCGATGTAGATTATGACAAAATGTTCGATTCTGTGCACAGTCAAAAAATAATCATCATCACAAGGATCACAAGAGAGTTTAAAACGAAATGTTTATAAAAAGATAACATGCCTTCAGTTAAGTTGACTTGTGAGGAGAATAGGAAAGGTTATCAGATCTGTTATGATGCCCAGGATGAGATTATCAGTATACATACAGGATAGCCAATGAGCGTAGATATAGAATTCGGTACAGCGCCATCTATGTTATCATCACCTTCATCAAATTTTAGGGGTAACTCCGTACTCGATCCGAATGACTGTGGAGATATCCTGCCTGCCACGCGGGGGTATTACATTATATTTGTTCTGTATCCTCTTTTACGTCGTTTTGCTATTAAAGTTATAATTTATATTATACAAAGGCTACAATTAATGTGATTATACTATAGTATATTAATAATACATTATCTGACGCCGCGTCTTAATAAAGTTTTATAATTTACTGCCACTACGATTTCTTGCTTATACTAAATTATTGAGTTTTTATTTTTGTATAGTTATTGAATCACACTGTCGGAAGTTTTGATCCGAGTTTTCAAAAGTTTTGTTTTTCTTTAAGTTAATTTGCGTTTGTACCTTGGACTTACGTCTGTGTTTTTTGCTCTGATATTTCAATATAATAATTTAATATCTACTTTCTTTAGAATAATTGCATTTTTGATAAACCTTTTTTTTACGTTAATAAATGCTTTTTTAAGTGTATGCATAATTATTAAGTGCTTGGAATCATCATTGCCTATTATTATTAATTAGGTTTTTTTTTTCTTTTAATTTATTCAATATTAACTTATCATACTAATGTAATCAATGGACAACCAAAAAAATTTATGCATTAATCATTACCGCGACCTTCTAATTCTTGTTCCTTTTAACAGCATCCACTGCTGCCTTATCTAATTTATTGATAGTTCTTTATCATACGACGCTTTTTCCCAAAGGTTCTCATTCAATCATCTCTGATCGTCTCAACAAAGGATGAGAATACGAATATCAATAACGGTTGTACTAACAATTTGTTAAAGAATTACTCGTATTCCGCCAGATTCCGTATGTGAGCCGGTTTCGTGTTGCGGTAATGTATTCGATCGAAATCGTCTTCTCTTCGACGATAAACGTTGAAAGTGAATGTCAAGGTCGCCCGCCGCCCGCGATCTGATCACATAACTATCACACGACTGACAAACCTAAACTGGAGTGATCGGTTAGTTCAGAAGTTATGCTGAACATCTTTTCACCAGGTGGTAGGTCTCTGTTGCCGGAGACCGCCTGGATGGGTACCACCGCAGCTCCTATTTCAACTGCCAAATAGTAGTGTGCGAACATTACTGTGTTGTAGTTTGAAGGGCGCTGTAGCTAGTGTAATTACTGGAGTAACGAGATTTAACACCTTATGTCTCAAGGCGACGAGCGCAATGTGGCGCAGTGTGTACCATCTTAACTAGCGCCGCGTTGTCATGGGCAAGCGTATCACTTACCATCAGGTGAACGTCTTGCTCGTCACGTCGCATAGAAGATTAGATAAAAAAATATTTTTTTGATATTTAGAGACCTATATATATCCTGTATTAACTGCAGCTAAAAAGAATCTTATTAAACAATACAAAATATTTACGTAATTAAAATCAGTTGTTTAAGGACAATTGTAATTATAATATCTTGTTCTAACAGATTATCATCTGACAATTTTATATGAGAGTTTTAATAAGAAATGATTGGACTGGATTGGAATTAGAAATGAACGACTTAATTCGTTTTAGGAGGTACGCAAAGTTTTTTATTAGAGTAATCCGGTTCTGATGGTAAAGCGAAAAATTATTTTGGCATTTTAGTTGACTAATTAATGTAGTAATTAAAAATTATCAAAGCAAATGATCGTAATGGTAAAAATTCATCAGAGAAAACAGGTTTGACCGCTCTTGTTATTTATAGTTTATGATAATATGTTATTAATGTCGATCTTTATAGTTGCAAAGGAAACTGCAACAGCGTCAGAAACTCAGTCTCAAAAAGACGAGAATTATTAAAAAGTTCTTAAATCAAGGAATTAATCTTTACTTTCACGTTCTCTTTCTATATAAAACAATTAAATAAATAGACAGATAGATAGATAGAGATAGTTTTAACCAAAATAACAGAGAGATGGATTCAGAGTCATAAAGTCAACTCGATATCAGGTACAAGTTATTTATCAACCTATTAAAGACTTATATTGTAATAAGGCTGAATGTTATAAACAAAAGAGATGGATGGAGTGGAATCATAAGGCAATACTTAAAAATTGAGAGATAAAAAGAGAGTCACTAACTTTAATTACATATGTATATAATAATATAGCCGTGATAGCCTAGTGGTTTGAACGCCGGCCTTCCAATGCGAAGGTACCGGGTTCGAATCCGGCCAGCACCAATGAATTTTTCAACTTATGTGCAGTTAGTATAACACCAACTAATATCACGCGCTTTGACGGTGAAGGAAAACATCGAGAGGAAACCTGCATATCTATGTCATGACCATCAGTGGGCAGACTAGTATGTGAAATGGAGAAGGCAATGGCAACACCACTCCATTATAACTGACAAGAGAGTCGTCGTGTGTTTCAATAAAAACACGATGACCACGACCCTCAGTCATGAGGAAATACGACTTGGAAGAAGAAGAAGAATAATTATATATAGTGTAAAGTTAAATTCTATGAGAGTTTATATTCTTGTATGTATTACTTATATTTTCTTCTTCTCTAAATTGAGGCGTCTATCCAGTAATATTATCTTTAGTGTATACAATTCTTACTCATATTTATTTGTTCTGACTTTTCACATTATCCTGCTATTTATTCATATATTTTTTCTCTCCTGTCCTACAGGGTTACCTAAAAGAGATCTCAAGGAGATCATAAGGCCGCCCTTGCCAACATTTAGATTTTAGGCCTAGTTTTAGTAAATTTTCCTTTATGTGTGCAATAAAGAATTTATCTGTCTCTCACATATTTCCCTTTTTATGTATTAAGATATAGAACGTTTTGTTCTTAAACAAGTTTTTCAATAAATCTGTTAGGATATTTTCTATATTTATCATAGACAGGTTATATTAATTACACTTACTACAGAACTGAAATATACCTAATAAGAAATAAAGCGTTTTCGCAATTTGAGACTTTTTATAAAAGTTTTTATACAACATCTAAATAAGCTAAAAAGACCAGATCATTAAAAGCTAAATTAGCTTCTGTATCAAGTTGCTTATTCAATTAATAAAAGTTCACGCACAAATTCTGATTCAAATGTATGCAAAGTAGATCAGTCGGCTAAAAGTAAGTATATAAGTGTGAGGATGTTATACTCCAGTCACAGTCTTAGGCACTACGTTCTCTGGAAACGCGAATCCCAACACCCATCACAAAAATGAAATCCGTAAGTTAAATACATCAATTGAACTAGTTACAGATTATTTTCTTCAGAGTTAATGTTTGTTAATTTTATCCATTTTACTTAATTATCAAAGTTCTTAAGTAATTACTGAATTTATTCTGAAGTCTCAGGCAACGATTTTAATATACCTTTTCATAGCTCCCTAAAGCCATTCTCTATCTATGATTTATTAACTTGTAATTATATAGTTAATTATACTTGAGTTGAAAATGAGTTTTACCAATATCCGTTCAGTGATCGGATTTTGATACAAATTTTTAACTGTAAACAATTTTTCTTTTGTTTAACCGTAATGAATTTCTTGAATTAGTGATTAATGTATTTGTAAATCATATTCCGTCAAAATTTAATTATTTTTCATTCCTTCTCAAAGTGAACTTGAACTCTGTTGATTCTCGTACCCTACGGTCAGTGAAATGTTTTTAAAGAATTCCCTCCCCATATTTATTGATAGATTTACGATTTAAATTAGTAATAAAGCTTTTAATGGAATTATCTTATATAGCACATGAAAGATATTTTCGGATGCGTAAGGTCTCGCCTGTGATCTGTTTGACATTTAAAACAAAAATTCTCTCGGCCGTTAGTAAACAATTGACCTCCAAGACGTGAAACATCAAAACATAAATCAAACAGGTCCATTACGTTGAATACGAAATTGATTTGTATTTATAAATTAATTTTAAACAAGCAAATATACATTCAAATGTAATAAAGCCTTGAAATGACATGATCATCATTGAAACGACCCAGGTTTCGTACTCTGTGCTAAGGTAATTTCAGTGATGATTTTTCTCCACTGTTGTTATAAAAGCTGCTTTGGTGTCATTCCTGATGTGAAGGCTAATGCATCCTTCTTATCCAGCTGTGAACAACTTATTAGATTTATTTAGATTTGAACTCATACACTAAATAGATAAAAGATTTTCCACGTTCAGGCCAGGCAATGCAGTATATTGTAACGCTATTCTTTTTGTCCAGGTCTTCCTTTTCGCTTGGTTCGTGGCTGCGGTCGTCGCCCTGCCCGTCGACCCCAAAGAGGCCACCATTGTCAACATTGATTTCGACAACATCGGTGTTGGCGATTTCACATACCAGTAAGTTATAAATATTTTCATACTTTTGCCTTTGTTACGTTTGACCGTTGGTTTCGTCGTTGTTATCAAAAGGCGTATTACTAACCATCAAGTGGACGTCTCGCTGAACCTGTCGCGTAATGTTTTTTTTTCATCTGTTGTTAAATAGCATGTAAACTTGTAGTTCGGAGACCAGCGACGGCAAGTACGCCGCCGCTGCGGGTGTGCTGAAGGACCGCAGCCCCGACGGCCCCGTCCTCGAAGTCCGCGGAGAGTTCTCTTACTACGGTGACGACGGCATCCTCTACAAGATCACCTACATCGCCAACGAGAACGGATTCCAGCCCCTCGGCGACCACATCCCCAAGAACTAAACATACACCGGAACCTAGTTGAAATTAATAAAACCATAGTAAACCTTATAACCGACTGACCATCCCAGTCCATTGTATATATGTATGTATAGTAATGTTTAAATATAAGTTATTCGTCATTTATCTTCATTGTTTTATTAAGTGTAACGAAACACTCTTTTGAATTTACGTAAACATCTTTTTCTTCTGTATATTTTCATGATTTAGCTAGTTGGTTGATAAATTCTTACTTGTAAGAACAATACCGTTAGAATATAATGCTAACTGTAAACATCTGAAGACTATTTTGAGTATGCGAATCTTCTGTCCGCCTAAAGCTATTATAAAACCGAGTTGACGACGAGCTCGATTGATGAAATGTGTAAGTCCTTTAGTTATACTATTTTAAACAGTGTTACTTGAACTCAATTTTACATGAAGTTAAGTGACAATGTGGTAGAAAATGATAAAGTACACGCTGCGGAATGCTGGCACTCATATAGTTATAGTAGCAGAGTTATAGATAATGGAGGGTTTAAAATAGAACCATGGAACTCCTTGTTACATTGCATGCATATACTGGTGGTAGGTCTCTGTTGCCGGAGACCGTCTAGGTAGCTACCACCGCAGTGACTATTTTAGGCGCCAAACAGTAGTGTGCAAATATTACTGTGTTCCGGTTTGAAGGGCGCTGTAAGCTAGAGAAATTGCTGTGGTAACGAGACTTAACACGTTATGTGTATACCATCTTAACTAAAGCAAGCATATCACTTACCAGAGAGAAAAGATGTATAAGCATAATGCTTGTTCGCGATATTGTACTTTTTAAACGGCTTAATTATTATTTGAGGTTATTGGTGAGTACAGGTTTCCCCGATCGGTTCCCAGGGATCCTATTTGGAGACTTCTTATAAACAATACATTAACAATCCGCTTCAGTCGGCAGCAGGTCGCTGAGCATTCCAAGCTGCGCTACCATGGTCTCCAACACAAGGATCTTCTTGCCCGATCGTCTTCCTACGTAACCTATCCTTTGCTGCTTCAACTTATTATACCCGCTAGGATGACAGCGGCGTATGTCCTTCTATTGTACTAAATGACATTTTACTTACTGAGCCTTGTTATTACACGGAGAAAAATAAAGTCCTAACCAATTTAACAAAAAAGTCATGTAAATCAACTTGAAGTAAGTTGGCATTTTTTAAGAGATTAAGCAGAATTTTTAATTGCGATTTGTAATGATTCCTCATCGCACTGGATTAGTCTTCTTGGGTGAATGTATGTTGCTTAACAACAGAAATACTATTAATATCAATCTAGACTGTTTCCGGATTTTAACATAATACTAGGTCCTATATTACTGCAACAAAGTTAACTAATATACATTTTTATACATGATACATAGGAAGTTGGTTTCAAAAGCAAACACTAATCTCATAAGTATATATTACAATATCAAGAATGAATCTGACTTTTGTTTTGTTTTAATTTTTCGTTACACTAAGGCAGTACCGGGACTATAAGTAGTTGGACGTCTTTTAAAAAATCTAGTTTCATCTTTTCTGGGATATGTAATAAATAACTATTACCTTTTCTTATAAATTATCTAATCCCAAGTAACCATCTTCCCCCCAGAAGCAGGATTCGTATAAAAATTTCCCTCCCGGCATAAAAAAAAACACATACCTGATAACGAAATAGAAGAAATAGAATAATACGTCTATACATAGAGACCATTTTGATTTTTTTGGTAATTTAATAGTATTCATAGAACAATAATGCGAAGTTAAATTTAGTACCGAGCGACTAAAATCGATTAAGTCGTTCCCATTGGAAAACACTTTAATCTTATAACACCTCGTTTTTGTCGAAGGTTAAGATGATAATTAGATCTTTCAATCACATAAGAATGTGGTAGTTCATTCAATGCTTACTGGTTCCTGTACCCTGTCAGCTGCCAGTCGCGTGATGTGGTCGAATTTTTGGCCTTGGTTTTTCGCCGCGGCGATGACACGAGGTCAATCTCACCAATCGGAGATACCACCTAACAGCCTGAATTTTAATCTATACTAATTATGATAGCTCGTGGCTGCGGCGAAACCGGTTTTTTTACATAAAACATTTGTAAAAAGGAAATTATTTAAACGAGCCAAATGTAAACCTGTATTCATATGTCACCGGTTATTTATTGCTGGATTATTAATCAACGATGATAATAATATTCATTTATTCGATTGTATCTCTGTACGGTCCAGACCCGCATCTAGTGACTTCCCGGGTCCTCCACCAGATCATAGTCCACCTTGTAGTAGGTCTTCCAGCTTTATGATTACCAGTACGAGGCCGTCGAGTAATGTGCCCTGCTCATTGCAACTTAAATGAACTATGTAGATCTTCGAAGAGGTCATCGGCTGATGATGATAACCTCTGTGCTTTGCTTGTAAGTTTTCCACTTTACTAGCATCAAGAGAAAGCTTCTCTTACAGTTTACCAAAATAAAAATTAAAGCTGACAAAATATTTCATAATTAACCATAAAATATTCTCCACAATCGAAGTAAGAGAAAAGAAGATCACGGAAATGTTTCCTTTTTATGTATGAAGTTGGATTTTCGTTGGGAAGTCTGCTGGTCTCGAATCCAATAAAAAAAACTTCAAAATTAAAACTGGCTTTCATCATCATTATCATCATCATCAATATGATTCAGGAAATTCTATTTCCATGAATCCTAAAGTCAGTAAAATCACTGCATCATATAGAAGTACTGACTAATGTCAACTGTGTCCTTTAGTAGCCCACGCAATACAATAGCCTTTTTTTTTTATACTACTAAGCGATGAGACGAGCAGACGTTCACCTGATGGTAAGTGATACGCTTGCCCATGACAACGTGGCGCTAGTTAAGATGGTACACACTGCACCACATTGCGCTCGTCGCCTTGAGACATAAGGTGTTAAGTATCGTTACCCCAGTAATTACACTAGCTACAGCGCCCTTCAAACCGGAACACAGTAATGTTTGCACACTACTGTTTGGCGGTAGAAATAGGAGCTGCGGTGGTACCCAACCAGACGGTCTCCGGCAACAGAGACCTACCACCTGGTGAAGAATCCACAATTTCAATTATTTTAAGTATTTAACAATAAAAAAATATTTTAGGTCACATAACAAGAAAACACCTCATTCAGTTTATTGTCAATTATCTCCAGTAGTAGATGACGTGATGATTAATAGTGATCGTACTAAATTTGTTTTATTAAACGTCAAACTAAAAAAAATCTTTGAATTAACCATTAAAAGTTACTATCTTAATGTGTTCTATTATTTATTGGAAAGATATCGTCCGATTTATTGATTTCTTACGAAAAATAGTGCAGTAACATAATTTTATTTTGTTCTCATGAAATCTTCATTTTAATATTACCTTAAAGAGCCTGTGACAGTTTCTCGCAAGGCAGGATTGTCTATCTTTTGAAGGTTAAATATGAAGCTAGTATTAAAAGTTGTTACAACTTCAAATCGCCGTACGGACAAGGAAACTGTATCAACACAATTAACGAGCAAAAGTTCACGCGCGCGGCTTCAGTTAAGATTCAAATGTATGCAAAGTAGATCAGCCGCCTAAAGGTAGGTATATAAGTGTGAGGATGTTACACTCTAGTCACAGTCTTAGGCAAATCATCCTCTGGCAATACAAACCAACACACATCAAAAATGAAATCCGTAAGTTAATTTTATTAGTATATTTTTTAACCGGTTAACTTAACTTGAAAAGTATAAACATTTAAATGTAAATTAAACAGAAATGCTCTATCGTTTGGTGTAACTTAGAATTTATTAAAATTTAAAAACTATGAGTTAAAAATATTTGTACTTACGAGTATTTAAATAAGTTTTTCTTTAATTAAAATAATTGACATTGTCTTATTTATTTTTACCTATAATAACACTTGGCCTAGATTTCAAATGAAAATAAGGCTCAAGATGGTGATGCATTCACAAGTAAGAGTGTAAGAAATTTACTACCATCATAACATTATTGCAAATGATCTCGGAAACGAACCAGCACCTCCGTGTTACAAGGCAAGCGGTTTAATGCTGCACCACGGATTCAGCAGTGATTAAATTAAAAATCTTTACTAAAGATTCCTTTTAAATATTTTAAACAATTTCTCAAGTTTAAGTTATCTTAAATAACTTATTCACGATGTTACTTAACACATTGCCTCTAAACCGTATTCAAGTACGTTACGAAATACTTTGCGCGTCAAATAAAAAGTAACTGCTGTTTAATTTGTATTTTTTCTCGTTTGGTGAACCTTCGATTTAATGCATACAGACAAATTCTTGTGGTCATCGATTGAACATCAAGTGACCTTTAAGTTTGAAGCGTAAAGTTGAAAAATATGAGCATCGCATAAATTAACCGGCGCCGGCGCAGCCTTAGCTGAATACTAATTAAACTGTAGCAGGTCCTCATTTAGTAATATACCTGGTGTTTATACTGCGAAGTGTACACAGGGCATAGTTCATTATTCAGTACATTTCGACGGTAGTTAAAGTTTGACGGTGAGATGGGACGGTAGTTCACGGATATTGACCAACTCGAAGTATACTTCATAGTAATCTCAACCTTTTGAACTATACAATATACAATTCAAAAATGTCTTATACTGGATAATACTAAATATATACTGAATAATTTGGATACGGAATAGTTAAATACAAATACTAGAATGGGGATCGGTGCATAATAAAAAAGGTACTTATCTTAATAATTTGGATATGTAATCTTTTATTAGATTTGGTGTTGTCTAATACTTGAGTTGATTTCTTTAAGAATCTTTATAAACTATCTTTGCTGTGGCTTTGTCGCCATCCATACACAAAGTCTCTTTCAAGCAAAGTCTAGTGTTAAAAGTGTATGTAGGTTATATTTTAATGAAATTCTTTGTATGCAGGTCTTCGTTTTCGCTTTGTTCGTGGCTGCGGCCGTCGCCCTGCCCCTGGACCCCAAGGAGGCCACCATTGTCACCAATGAATTAGACAACATCGGTGTTGACGGATTCTCATACAAGTAAGTTATTTTCTATATCATAACTAATTGCACTACAATTAATATTTGGTTAATTATTATTTTTGTGAAAGCCAATTCAGCTATGGTTAATATTAACATGTATTTAAAGTTAATTATTTAATTCTTAATAACCACTCTTGGTAACAAACAATTTGTATAGGGATAAGCTTAATTATGTTTACGTTTAGTAATTAACAAATCTTGTTTTAGATCGGAGACCAGCGATGGCAAGTACGCCGCCGCTAAGGGGGTGCTGAAGGACCTCGGCCCCGACGGCCCCGCCCTCGAAGTCCGCGGAGAGTTCTCCTACACCGGTGACGACGGCATCCTCTACAAGATCACCTACATCTCCAACGAGAACGGATTCCAGCCCCTCGGCGCCCACATCCCCAAGAACTAAGTCGATAAGAGCCTGAATATCACTTGTCACAGATCATGTTAACGGTTGACGGATTGCCCTGTGTTGTTGTATTGTCGAAGGATTATAAAATATAAGTTACTGATAAAACATCCTGTTTCATTAATAAGATTATAAACACTTCAATCAAAGGATCCACAATATGCTGTGGAGTAGAACTTCTTTTCAGAGAAATATTGGTCAAACGTAGAATTTCTATTTTTTTCATTTATCTATATTGAGTTCACTTGTCCTCTACTTGAAATGATACACGAGGACGTAGATATCAAATATGCTCGACTTCAGCTGTCAAATGTATAATTAATAGACAGATTGGGAAAGAAGCAACTTTTCACGCTTCGTAATCGAACCTGATACCTGTTACTTAGCAATCGATTGGACGCTCTGCCATAGAAGCATATTAAATGCCTCGGATGTCTTACAAAAATGTGACATTAGCGAGGCGTCTGATTAAAAATCGTTGTTTCATACAAACCAGTCCCCTTTCCGATGATTGGGCAACGAAGCCGAACGCCACGAAACCCTGACCCTGACCCCCGCCACATATTTTATTTAAGTCGAATCTAACTTAAGCAACTTTAATATTACATAAAGTATGTTTTATCTCACAAAAGTTGATAGAATATAAATTGTAATTTAAAAAAAAAAAAGCAAATATGACTTTGTTTTTATCGGACTTGGGATGAGTTACTTAAACGATACGAAGACACGTTGCAATACAATGAGTTAAAGGCAGTGTTTTCAACAAAGAAAGATGAGACAATGTTGTTAAGGTAACTCTTAGATATCCTCTCCCATCCCCCCCTATCACCCCTTAACAATCCATTAGTGCCGCGGTGAGCCGGTAGACGTGCTATCAGCGGCCACCTCGTGCGGCACTCACGTAGATCAAAGTTAATCAAAGGAGAAGCCACAAAGGAACCGAAAAAAGGAGTTCCATTGTGGTAAATACTCCACCACCGCGACGCGAGCTGACGGACGCTCCACTTCACCAAACTATCCTTATAATAAATATTACCTACAGGTCAATGAACTACTACAGAATCATTGCTTTAAAAACCCTTCAATATTTAATTTTTTTTTTTAATTAAGTTTAAGGCTAACGCTTGACTTCGATCCCACCGGATGGTAAGTGGTGATGTAGTCTTTGATGGTTAAGCGCGCTAGGCTAGAAGAAGCCTATTCACTCTTCTCTTAAAGACTCCCACATCGTAACTGGACGGAAACACCGACGCCGGCAGACTATTCCAGTCCTTCGCTGTTCGCACTATGAAGGACGACTTCTTAACTAGCATCTTAACTAGCAGCACGTTGTCATGGGCAAGCGTATCACTTACCATCAGGTGAACGTCTTGCTCGTCTCGTCGCATAGTAGTATAAAAAAAAAACGAAGCGAAACGCTTCGTCCTAATGCGCGGAATGTCGACAGCGAAGAGATGAATATCTGCGGTGTGACTAAACGTCCGATGGTGAAAGGGCGAAGGTGGTATCAGGTCATGCAGTTCCTGCGCACAGTCTCCGAAATGCAACCGATAGAAAACCGAAAGGCTCGCTACCGTACGTCGGTGATTCAGGCTTTCAAGTTTACTACCTGTCAGCTCAGGGTGACCCACTAACCTTATGGCTCGCCTCTCCACCGAGTCCAAAGCAGCCAGGTGGTGCTTTGCAGCACCTACCCAAATTTAAATAGTGGAAACAGACATTTAACTAATTAAAGTTGGAAGTTTACTAGAAGTAAGCTGCAGTAGCAATGGTGCACAGCGCGAATATGGGACCGACGATGGGTGAGGAAGATTTTGTAATGGATACCTCTGGCGAGTGAGGGACGTGTACTTCAGATGAATCCATGACCAACATCGCAGCGGATTGTTGGACATAAGTTATTTGCGGTTATTAACAAAGTACTAAACTGAAACAAAATTTAATTGAGTTAAATAGAAAGATACATATCTCTCCGACTCCACCACCAGGAGGATCTGGACAAAATATTAAATTCGTAGTAGAGCATCCTTCCTAGCGAGTGCTCCGCCTGGTGGAGAGGCAGATTACATCAGACATCAAAGCGGCCCGGCGCCGCGCGGAGGTGTCGCTGCACTTTTGTTATACCATGTCTTGGAGCTGCAGCTGCAGATGGAGTAATTAGTTCTGTATTACTTGTATGAATGTATAAACAATTAAGAAATTATCTACTTAATCCAGGTGGTAGGTCTCTGTTGCCGGAGACCGTCTGGAGGGGTACCACCGCAGCTCCTATTGCAACTGGCAAATAGTAGCGTGCATACATTACTGTGTTCCGGTTTGAAGGGCGCTGTAGCTAGTGTAATTACTGGTATAACGAGACTTAACTCCTTATGTCTCAAGGCGACGAGCGCAATGTGGTGCAGTGTGTACCATCTTAACTAGCAGCACGTTGTCATGGGCAAGCGTATCACTTACCATCACGTGAACGTCTCGCTCGTCTCGTCGCCTACTAGTATAAAAAAAAAATATATATATTTATAATTTCTGTCTTCTAACACATCTCTGCGTTACATTTCTTTCTTTTAAATGTCCTTCAACATAACTTCCGTTGGTTTGTACAACTCAATGAATTTTAAAAGTTTCAATATATTGTAGTTCTAATTATATAGAAAGTAATAAATATTCGAGTGGAACTATCCATTTTACGTTTATATCGTCTGTATTCATTCCAGTGTTGTTTCGTCTCGGTTCTTCTCGGCAGATAGCGCTTTAAATACTCACTTCAGTTGCATGTGGTTAACAATTTAAAGTGTTTGTACAAATGTTAATTGTTATGAAGCGTAAAAGTTTGAGAAAATTATTGTTAACGACTTTTTTTCATCGATCAGTTCCAAAGTATGATAAGTCTAATGTTCTTTTTTGAATACAACGAAAATTCTTGTAACTGCGTGTAAGGGCACGGCCTATTTATTGGATAGTCACCGTGAAGGGTAGGAGGGTGCTGGTCTAAAAAACAGTGGATACGTGTTCCCTTCCGGCGCCATCTGCCGCTGATGGTGAGCGTTAATATTACAGGTGCGAGTGATCTATGGCCCGGACGTGGCGCGCGGCTCCCGCTCACAAGGGGCAGCGGAGATCTTTGCTTCTTTCTAATTCTCTAATTGTATTAGTAGTCAAAACTAATCTTTGAAAGCTAAAGTAATTATTTTTTGTTAATATACTCCCGGACACATCTATCGGCCCACCACCCAGTGTTTAAAGTTTCGACGGTGTCTAGCTAAAAATAAATGTTAGGTGGAGCAATAAGTTTTAATGCAGTTTTGAAGCAGATTTATTGATAAACCCCTATGTACGTTTATTTTTAATTTTTTTTGTAATTTCGAATTGATTTGGCCGGCAGAAGTTTTACAACTTGGGCGACAATTTCAGGCAGAGTATCCATATTTTTTGGTCAAAACTGGCTCTAAGTTTAGATTTGCCTTTTTATGGAACCAATAATCGGACACATCTAAAAAAAAAAAAATCCAACTTGAGCGAAATAAAAAAGTTTTCTCTATTCCTGGGTCATTGAAAACAATGAACAGACTCGAATTTTCGTTTTTTTTTCATAATCCTGAATTCAAAATTAAAAAAAAAACATACATAAAGGTTGACCAAAAAATCAGCTTTAAAACTGCATTAAAACTTATTGCTCCACCTAATATTTATTTTTAGCTAGGCACCGTTAAAACTTTTAAACACTAGGTGGGCCGATAGATGTGTCCGGGAGTGTATTTTACATAACAACATCTTATTACTTTTGATGAATTTATGTTAATTATCGAGTATGCTATAAGAAAACTCTTATACGGTTAAGCAAGCTATAGTTACTATTAATTTAAACTAACTAATTAATGTAAATTTAATCTAAAGTAAATTTTAATATATTCTGTTACATACATTAGTGTTTTTTGTGTAACTTTGAAAACATATGTCATCATCATTCAATGTTCTGTCTGCAGCAGTCTATTTTTGGAAAGAGGCCTTTCATGAAGGAATCCTTTTAAACTATTTTCAGCTTCTAACATTCAGCTACTAGCTTCGTTAAGAAACCAGAAACAGGAACGTCTATGTTTGATAGCCATAAATTAAAGAGACCACCAGTAGAACTTGATTATTAAAAGAATAATGAAAGTAACGGTAATACTATTTTTTAATGTTTCACGCATATTGTATATTAGCACTCTCCTTCAGTATATTCTGATGAAGGCCCGCACGAGTCTTGAACCTTGGACCACGCGATGTGGGAGGTAGACGTGTAGCGAAAGAACAAGAGAATTATTTGTCGAAACAACTTGTCGAAAATGTCGGGCTGCGATATTGCGCGCGTGTGAAGTATGAGATTTAATAATCACATTTGTTGCGAACTCGGTGATGTATGCGAGTAGTCTTTTCCAGCTCAGGGCTGGTCCTCCGCATGGTTCGCAGATATTAAAGATATTAGTGATTGATTTAACACTATTAAAATTAGCTTCAGATAATAGACAGCTCGCGGTCTTAAAGGTAACCCAAAGCAAGAACATCAATCATCCAAAAAAAAAAGAAGATAATAGATTTTTGCTTAGACACATCTCGACAGATGTGTAAGTTCAGATACGATTCTGCGATCTTTAATTCACAAGTCGTAGCCCAAACCGTCTGGTTATTGTCGCTTAGTCTTTTTTTATTGTGGTTCAAGTACATTATTTAAATATTACAAAACCCGCGATCAAATAACAGCCGAGCGCCCCGGGGCAGCAGCAGCGCGTTAACGTGTTGATTGCTTTCTAATTCGGCAGTTAAAAAACATCCCGAACACCTCGCGACATTTTTTTCCAACGTTATCTAATGCCTTTTACGACACTCGGCCAACTTTTTTTCAGCTCGAACGCGGGGAAAGTTTCAATTTTCCCGTCATTAAAGAACTCTTAACGGGGGCCGGCGCGCGGGGGAGACCGGGCCAGCAGCGAGAGCGCGTTACGCTCCGTCGGCGGGTGCGAGCGGGACGGCGAATGATCTATTTCAAATGCTTGTCTTTATTACACGTAGTTAGGCGCAAATGAGCACATAATTGTAACGCCGGCAGATATAATGAAGGTGCATCAGCGATACTGATGTTGAGCGAAGCGCGAGAGGTTAAAGGTTATTAAAATTACCACAGTAACGGTTCGTATGATAATTTTCACTTTACTATTAATCAGTTGAACTACTATGAACGGATAAAGTGCTTGATCAGATTTCCAATCCACACAAAGTTTTTACCAACTCGCTTTATAAAAGCGATCACGCTTTACCATCTACGGCCTCGTTATCAATTTAAAACACTTGTAGAAAGAAATGTTGCAATATTTGCCCGCACTGTAATCATCTTCATTACATCAAACTCTGACCATCCGTTACTGCCACCTTCGCTGAAGGTTAATAGAAAAGCTGTAATTTTAGAGTTATTTCTTAATCGCTCAATATTCCACGCTGTAGAGTTGTTAAAATTATCTTAACACGAGTTACGTAACCACGACATGGAATAAGTGTAACTTAAGTACTGTACACTTAGCGATAACATTCATTCTGTAACATAAAGCCCTTATTGTATTTCATAGTGTATTTAAGAAATAAGTTACATGTAAAGTTCAATCCGCTTGCCAGTGTACTACAGAGCGGTTGTCTGCCTGTAGAATAAAGTATTATTTTATAAAAAGCTTCTTTATTGGTTGCACAACATAACTAGTTCTCTCTACATCATTACATGGGACAGTAGTCAAGGAGTTTTATTTACAAAAACTTATCCGCCCGATCGCCCAACATAACTCACGTATCCCAATAAAAGATGTCACCATAAACACAGTAAGTGAATACCGAATTCATATTAATTATAAGCGACGATGAAGTTCAACAATAAGTGTGTAATAAAACAATAATAAAACGAAGAACAATAAAAGTGGAACGAAATTAGTTCGCGGGGCAAATTGAAAGAGAAAATTCCATTTTCACCTTTTCAGCGAATAATCGGAGAAAAAATAGAGAGGACCCTTTTATTGTACCTCTATTAGGAGAGGAACGGACATCCAATTGGCTAATAACGGTTCTATCAGGTGAAAGGAATTCACTTTCGATTGCTTCCTCGGCGTTAGTGATGTGCTGTCGCACTCGGAGTACCGATGGATATTAAATCTGGTACAAGTTTCTTTTTACATAACACGAACTACCACATTTATTTAGTTTAAAACATTTGATTTAGTCATTGATTTAAATTTTTTTAAACTACACTCCCGGACACATCTATCGGCCCACCTAGTGTTTAAAAGTTTTAACGGTGCCTAGCTAAAAATAAATGTTAGGTGGAGCAATAAGTTTTAATGCAGTTTTGAAGCTGATTTTTTGGTCAACCTTTATGTATGTTTTTATTTTATTTTGAATTCAGGATTATGAAAAAAAAAAACGAAAATTCGGGCCTGTTCATTGTTTTCGACCCAGGAATGGAGAAAACTTTTTTATATCGCACAAGTTGGATATTTTTTTTTGGTATGTCCGATTATTGGTTCCTTAAAAAGGCAAATCTAAACTTAGAGACAGTTTTTACCAAAAAATATGGATACTCTGCCTGAAATTGTCGCCCAAGTTGAAAAACTTCTGCCGGCCAAAACTATTCGAAATTACAAAAAAAAAAAAAAAATAAACATACATAGGGGTTGACCAATAAATCAGCTTTAAAACTGCATTAAAACTTATTGCTCCACCTAACATTTATTTTTAACTAGACACCGTTAAAACTTTTAAACACTGGGTGGGCCGATAGATGTGTCCGGAAGTATATTTGATTTTTCAAAACATTCAATAAACTTCATATTGTGATTATAATGCTGTAGCATAGTTTATGTAGTCTTTAACTGTTGGACGGATTACTTTAAAACGCAAGTCCAAAATCCACGAGCCCATAGATCTTAGAGTGAAGTAATTTTTGTTCCGGTTTATACTACATGAACTGGTACATATTTTTCGATACACGAACCGCTGTGTAGGCAGCGGGCCCCCATGCCTACTGTTATCGTTCCGCTGCAAAAGTTTGTCCACCTTGATGTGAGTTTTAGTGCTGCCGGGGACCCGGCGCGTCATCACGCCTGCGGACCCGGGCCCGCTGAGGTACTTAACCGAATTCTTTTATTTATCTACATAATACACTTAAAA
This sequence comes from Byasa hedistus, assembly GCA_029286795.1. Taxonomy (NCBI): domain Eukaryota; kingdom Metazoa; phylum Arthropoda; class Insecta; order Lepidoptera; family Papilionidae; genus Byasa; species Byasa hedistus. The sequence continues at coordinate 10,040,432 of JAGSMW010000002.1, forward strand.
CAAAAATATCTTTAAGAGAATGGTGAGGAGGTTTTACTTAGATATAGAACATTAATTCTTGTGTATGTTATGTATATATTAATTATGTATGTATTTATTTACTTATGTATTTTTATGTTTTTTTTTTTTTTTTTTATTTTATTAAATACACATACATCAAAACAAATATTTCGCCAAACTGGCAAGCAGAATATATGTGTATATGTGTATATACAATAATAATACTTATATATATATAAGTATTCATATTTTATGTATGTATTTGTATGTGTATGTATGTATATATTAGTATCTATCTTCCTTTTTTTTTTATATATATTTTTTTATAACAATATTTCTCTTTTACCCCCACCTACCACTGCATTTCGCCACTGCCGAGGTTGACTGGAAGAGAATGCCCTATGGCATTAAGGCCGCCTTTTTGTACAATTTTTATTTGTGTGCAAACAAAGTTTTAAATAAATAAATAAATACACTTTCTTAGATAATATCCTGCGTCAATGTAACACTATTCTTACCTTCAAAAAACATTTGAAACTCTTCCTACTGGAAAAACAGTATATGTGAAAACACTTCATTGTGGCATATATTATTCTCTGTCTTGCGTATAATATATTAAGTAGGTGTATCTATTGTTAACAATTATATATTTTTTTTAAAAATAATTTAATTTAGGAGCAATGAATCGCTCTTAACGCGACCGCACTCTGGGCGGTAGTTGAAAATCAGTGTTTCACCTCCAGCAGGTGAATAATCCACTGAGCTATGGCCTTTTGTACCATTGCAGCACACACTATATATATTTATATCTGAATTATTGTGTCTAAATGGTTAATTGTAATTATGTAAAAAAAAATTTTGTTTATTTGCGTGTATGTATGTGTGTTTATGTTGGTTACAATTAACGTTTTATATATATCTATCTATCCTCGCCCCGGACACGTCCAGCATCGTCTGGTGTTATTACCAAAATAAAATGGATATGATCTTTGAACACTTTATACCTTATCCGAGACCATCTAGTATATCATATCAACGCAGTGCACATTTTTTCTATAGTAAATAAGGTTAATGCTTGACTGTTTTCCCACCTGATGTTAAGTGATGATGTGATTTGTGGTGGTAAAGCGCATTAACCTTGTAACAGCCTATTCACTATTTTTTTTCCATATTTCTATCGATAAACATTTCTGTGTTCCGGTTTAAAGGGAACTCTACCTTTTTTTTATTAACTAGCGACGAGAAGAGGAAGATATTCACCTGATGGTAAGTGATACGCTTGCCCACAACAACGTGCCGCTAGTTAAGATGGTATACACTACACCTCATTGCGCTCGTCGGCTTTAGACATAAGATGTTAAGTCTCGTTACCTCAGTAGTTTCACTAGCTTACAGTGCTCTTCAAAATCGAATAGCCAGTGAAATTACTAGAGTAGTGTTGTGTATATTATCCTAACTAACGCCATATAGTCCACATACCCACCAGGTGGTAGGTCTCTGTTGCCGGAGACCGTCTGGGTACCACCGCAGCTCCTATTGCAACCGACAAATAGTAGTGTGCGAACATTACTGTGTTCCGGTTTGAAGGGCGCTGTAGCTAGTGTAATTACTGGGGTAACGAGACTTAACACCTTATGTCTCAAGGCGACGAGCGCAATGTGGTGCAGTGTGTACCATCTTAACTAGCGGCACGTTGTTGTGGACAAGCGTATCACTTACCATCAGGTGAACGTCTTGCTCGTCTCATCGCAAAACAGTATAAAAAAAAAACATGAGATGTTAAGTCTCGGTACCTCAGTAGTTTCACTAGCTTACAGCGCTCTTCAAACCGGAATAGCCAGTGAAATTACTAGAGTAAAATGTTGTGTATATTATCCTAACTAACGCCACATATTTATCGCCTACGTATCTCCGTTCACTTAAAAAAAAAATTTAAATCGTTACGTCGCGCTAAAAGTTTATACACTAATATCATTGCTCTTTCATAGTTCAACGCGTCGCTTAGTTGTGGAACTCTTTTGTTAACTGAAAAAGGATGAACTCGCTGTAAATTTCCAATAGAGTCCAAAGGTCGGCGGTTCAGCGGCGAGTCAATTTCCTGAATACCTGCCCACAATGGCGGCGCGCGCCGAGAAAATATCGCATTTTTCCGGCACCAACAAAAGCCTTCGCGCGGGCGGACGGCGCGAGGCATCCGAGCGATTCAACCAGACTAAACAGGTGGAAGAAATACCCTCGCGACGCAGCACTGAGCAACTTTAAACCTAAACGATTTAAAAGTTTACTGAACACTAAATAATAGAACAACAAAACTTATTTTACTAGAAATTTCACTCGTGTTTCTCAGTTAAAGTTTTTTTTTTTTATTTTATTAGATTTACCAACGCTTGTATACGTCAATTCTTTGACAAAATACATGCAAATACAAAAATATATAATGTAACAAAACACTTAAAGGTAAATAGAACATGCATTAAAAAACTATTATACTAGCAATTATTATATAAGATATGTGAAAGGAAAAGGAAGACATACCTTGTAACAATTAAAATTTAAGCTGTGTAATGCATACCGTTACGACTAACAATTGCTTAAGAAAATATCCCTGACTATTTGGCGGAGCTTGCTGGGTGAATCACCGTGAATGTCCAGGAAATCGCTGTACTCGTTGAGTAATTTGGAAAGTCTTGCAACTGGGGAGTTTGATCCAAAAACTGTTCTACGATAGGGTGGTTGGAACGGAGTTATTCTAAATCTAGGATATCTAACTGGCACACGTAGCTGAAAGGCTTTTAATAATTCAGAACATTCTAATTTATTATTAAAAATTTTCGAAGCGAATAAAAGGTCATTTAATACACTGCGATTGGCTAAAGAGATCATTTTAAAGTTTGAGAGTCGGCTATTGTATGACTGGATTTCACGTTTAGGAATACGACAAGAAAACTTTGAGTGTCTGACGAATTTTTTTTTGTATCCGTTCTATTCTCAGGGAATGGGTAGCGTTGTTGAAAGTTGATAATGGTTCAAATGGTTTTCAATAAAGAACAGTTAGTTGTTACTTCAAGCCGTGATAGCCTAGTGGTTTGAACGCCGGCCTTCCAATGCGAAGGTACCGGGATCGAATCCGGCCTGCACCATTGAATTTTTCAATTTATGTGCAGTTAGCGTAAAACACCAACTAATATCACGCGCTTTGACGGCGAAGGAAAACATCGTGAGGAAACCTGCATATCTATGTCATGACTATCAGTGGTCAGACTAGTATGTGAAATGGAGAAGGCAATGGCAACACCACTCCATTATAACTGACAAAAGAGTCGTCGTGTGTTTCACGACACATGATGACCACGACCCTCAGTCATGAGGAAATACGACTAAGAAAGAAGTTGTTACTTCGCGCAAACTCTAGTTTATTTATGTTTAATAATAATTCTAGTTTAAAAAGAATATACTTTCCGGAGTTGATACATCACAAATGAAAACAAACAAGAAGTATGCTGGTCAAGATGTTTATACAGCATTGCATTGTGCTTGTTGAATTTTTTTGTTATAGCTCATAATAAATTGGAACACAATAATATACGTAGCTTATAGGCAGAAATAAAATATATCAGTAAGGAGATATTAAGTTAAAGATAGATAAAGATTCACGGAAGGAGGTTAAAATTGTCAGAGAATTGAAAGATATTATTGATGACGTATTATTTTTGCGTACGTAGGTAGCCCAGGATACCTCTTTTTATTTATTTCAAAAGCAATGCCGATATAAAACGTTGCGATCGTTTTAACTTTTTCATCATTGTTTATTAATAATTGCTTTAGTGTGGCTAACCTCACCTTTTTGTTTGAATGGTGGTGAAGATGTTGTTATTGAACATTTGAATGTAATGAAACTATCATGTTCAGGACTATATTTAAGTGTAAGTTTTTATAGTGATAGAAATATGAATAAAAATTGGTTTATCGTAAAACTTATTTATTTATTAGGGGTATTTACAATGATCTGCTGCTTGGGACCTAGAGGCGGAGACTGTCGTCTATGTACACATGGAGTTTAGAACTTCGGTCCCGAGAAGAACAGATTCCGTCAAGAGAATGGAAACAGCGGAAGTAAAACCTCCGACAGTCCATGCTCTTAAAGTGGAAAGACCGCCTAGCTTCCCTTAGTGCTGGTAGCAGGACAGTCGAAGCTGTCCCCATCCCCTCCTAAACGAGTGGATGGAAAGGCGGCACGGGTCCCTGACATTCCGGCTGGTGCAGGTACTATCTGGCCATGGATGTTTTAGTACCTGTGCCGTATCGCCAGAAGAGAGCCGACAACCGATTGTCATCACTGTGGATGCGACGAGGATATAGCGCAGCATACCTTGGAGCACTGCTCAGCATGGGATGCCCAGCGTGACCTCAACGTTAACTAAACAAATTAAGTAACATTTGTTAATAAATGCATGTATCGATTTAGTTTCGTTACATTCGTAGTTTTATAAAGTGTGTTGTTTTGTAAAGTGTATTGTGTTTACGTGTGCGTGTAGTGCAGTGCAGTGCAGTGCAGTGGGTCGGCAGTTAGCGGAGTTCCAGTGTCACAGATCGTGAACAATATGGCAGTCGGTGTGGCAGTAAAACTGTTCGCCAGTAAAGCTGGGCATGCATCAGCCGCCGGCGGACGCGCTCAGGTGAGTGATTCACATCGCAAATGACCGCTTGATATACGGTAATGGGCGGTTGATGGCTCGCCCCCACCCCCACGCCGACCCCACGCCCACGCCGGCTCCCACGAGCCCTCCGGCTGCCAACGCCGGATGCATTGTTTCGTTTAGCGCCGCGAAGCCCCCGGCTTTGGGGACACCTATCTATCAACCTACACCCGGCCGTCCATTCACTAACATAAATCTATTCAAATATTTTAAAACAATCATTAAATAACACATTGTACAAAGAACTAGTGGGTAATTGAATTTTTAGTGCTCACTGGGTCTCTTGTAACGTTTTCTTCAAAACGCATGCAGTGGCTTGCCTTGTTCAGTGCGGAATGTTCCGCGCTGGAACAGCGTTGATGATGTTGTAAAGCTCTGTGCGATGTAAGTAATCTTCTGTCAGTTCGTTCATTGAATCATTCGCCGTGTTCCGTTATAAATGACGGCGGGGAATGTCTAGTATTTAGATCAGACCCCGGCGTGATAAATAACGTCTGAAAGCTTTATCAATCCGGAGCGCGGCGGGCGGCGAGTTCAATTCATTTCAGCAACATCTCGTCGCAGATTAAAAATGTTAATTCGGGAATTATTTGAGACAATTTATTCGGCTACCCCTTGAGATTGTGCTACCTTGTTAAGGTATTCAGCTTACTATACAGGCTGTTACGAAAAGCAGTTCTACCTATTATTAGAATAGTATGTACTTTGGATTGTCGAGTGCAGTTTTAAACAGAATAATTATGGCAACGTGACATTAACTAGGTGGTAAGTAAAACGTCTGGAATAACCTAGCGCTAGTTAAGGTGTTTGCAAAGCATCACATTGCGCTCGTCGCTACGGTCTTAAAATATTATTACAATTTAGTTAATACTGTTAATTAGATAGTAATGTCGCCAGTAAGTTTATTAAAAATATATGTGTCTGTGTGGTATATGTAGATTTTGACAAAACGGTTCAGCGGTTTGGAGTTCGTTACTTCTTTTGTGGTGTTATCTTTTAGTTGTGTAGATGTTTAATAAGGTCACCGAGAAGTGGGAAAAGGGATTCCCTATAGGTGGAAAAAGATTATCGAACCTCCGGTATGCCGACGATACCATTCTTCTGGCAACATCAATGGAAGATATGAGTGAGCTTTTCCGAAGACTTGAGTTAGAGAGTAGCAACATCGGCCTCGTTGTGAACAGAGCGAAAACAAAGGTGATGATAGTGGATCGAGCCGGAAAATTAACTAATGCCGCCTGCAACATCCCTGGCATTCATATCGCCGACCGTTACGTCTACCTAGGTTCTCAAATCTCTAATGACGGAAAATGTGTTCTCGAAATCAAAAGGCGAATCGGAATGGCAAAAGATGCTATGAGCCGTTTAAACAACATCTGGAAGAAAAGTGGAATTAGTATAAACACCAAGACTAGACTCATACGTGCTTTGGTATTCCCTATCTTCCTGTATGGAGTGGAAACGTGGACTATCCCAGCCAGAGAGAGACAAAGGATTGATGCATTCGAGATGTGGTGCTGGAGACGTATGCTAAGGATACCTTGGACTATGAAACGCACTAATGCATCAATCCTGACTCAACTACGTGTTAAGACTCGTTTGTCCACCATATGCCAACAACGCATTCTTTCGTATTTCGGCCACACAATGCGCAGAGGCGACGACAGTTTGGAGAAACTGATTGTGGTTGGTAACACCGAAGGCAAAAGATCGCGCGGTCGTTCACCAACAAGATGGACGGATCAAGTAAAGGACTCGTCGTCCTCTAAATTTTACACGGTGGTGAGAGATGCGCTGGACAGGAACCGGTGGAGGCAGATCGTCCGCTCCAGACGGCAACCCTGATGCTGACCACGATCCTCAAATATGAGGGAACGACTTGAGAGAGAGAGAGATGTTTAATAAATGGATGGGATCACGGAGCACCCTGTAGGCGGCGCGCAGCTCCCCGGGCGCGGTATCTGCATTAATCTCGCGCTGATATCTGCGTCTTAATTCATGCAAACTAATGCGGGGCCGATCAGTTCCGGCCGAGCGTGCGCCGGCTCCAACCCTTCACCTGCACTCCGTATTCATTTCAACGAAAATACTTTTCTAATTCATTTACTTACTACAGATCAGTATGTACACAGAAGTCAAAATACACTCTTATAAACAAATGTTAGATATTGAGAAAAATAATTGTGATTACCAACATTTTGTTAGTAAAATAGTAGGTGTAACGACTTTTTGAAAAGACTAAAATGAAAAAAGGGAGGGTATGGCATAACATCCTTTCACTATAAAAGACAGACGACTGTAAGTCTCAAAACATTCGTGTTTGGATGGATGTGTGAGCTCTGTCTGGTGATGTATGAATGTGGGAGGTATGGCAGATTGAATTTATTTTTAAATTGATGTTCTAATAGCTTCACCAGGTGGTAGGTCTCTGTTGCCGGAGACCGTCTGGGTACCACCGCAGCTCCTATTGCAACCGTCAAATAGTAGTGTGCAAACATTACTGTGTGCCGGTTTGAAGGGCGCTGTAGCTAGTGTAATTACTGGGGTAACGAGACTTAACACCTTGTGTCTCAAGGCGACGAGCGCAATGTGGTGCATAAGTGTGTACCATCTTAACTAGCACCACTTTGTCATGGGCAAGCGTATCACTTACCATCAGGTGAACGTCTTGCTCGTCTCGTCACAAAGAAGTATACAAAAAAAAAAAATACACACTTGCTTCACTTCATAAAATGGAAAAGCTTTGGTAAACATAAGTAGCAATTATTTAGTTAACATTTTCTCATTGCGGTTTTTAGGATTCGGAGTCTTCGTTTACATGAGGTCAAGGTCAATTACTAGTTGCCTGCGGTAGCTGAGGTTCAGGAACACATCAATATCTTCTCTTGTATCCCGCTTCGCCTCTGCTCCCAGCAGTGGGAGCAAAGCGGTGTGACGTTATATGTACTTTATGCAAGAATTAGTTTATTAAGTGATGCTTTAGATGTATTTATTTACAAAGTATAGTGATTAATGTAATAAATAAAATCATTAAACCATAAAGTTAACCGCATGAATTAGTTTGCGTTGATTTATTTTGGAATAACTGTGAAGTTTTGTGGATTAAAATAATCGAAAGTAACAGAGCTGTGCGGTTTCTTTAACACACGTCAAAGTCTAAAAACAAGATAGATCTTTATTGACTGATGAATGTTTTAATAAATAGATCCGGTTAGCACCATCTGTGATGCGCGGCTAGTGAAATAATACACAGCGCATATAAATTGGTAGCACGGGGTAGCGGTAGGTGGAATAATGTATGGTTTAAACAAAACGGGCAGCGGCGTCGACCATAAATCCTTTCCGCGTCATTTGTCAAAGACACAATCGGAACGGAAGCCGACAAACTATTCCCGCAGCAGCACCAGGTGCTGGTGGGGCGGCGCACCTCGGGGGATGCTTTAATACAGTGCGCCGCGGACCCCTCGCAATCATTTTATTTTCATACGGACTCCCAGAGGCCCCGAAGGTCTACCTCCTCGTGATTTGCCATTCAAAGTGCGGCACGTGACCGCGCATCAGGTAGTCGGATCAGCTCTCCCCGGCCGTGTCGAAGGTTAGGATAATCCTGTTGACAGACTGTAGAATTGGATGTGGAGAATCAATTGTTTGACCGGGACAATTAATTCTTCATACCTTTTACAATAAGTGCACAAAACGGCATATTTTTTTTGTAGATTAAACATTTTACGTTTACAGCAATACAATCTGTACTTACTCTTACTCTTTATTAGTTGGAAAGGCACGTGAAGAAGTACTTACTCTAGATGTATTATTGAAGTGTGAACTGTAAAACGATGGCGATATATTTAATATCACTTCTCAAAGAATTAAAATTACTACATAATTTAATATTAAGCGGTGTTAAAGTACAGCACTGGTTGAGAACTAATAGTTCTTTAATGGTCGGCGTATCTAGTAAAATTACTGCTGTAATAAAACGCATAAACTGTTTTTTGTGAGTAACAAACGGAAGTTATTTCCGAGATAAAACATTATATTTGATAACATGACCTTTCATTCCGTATGACATATCACTCAGTAGCCGGCGGTTTTATTACATGTCGAGTTCACCTTATGAAAATCTTCGGCGAACCTGTAATAAACTTGCAGAGGGACACAAAACGAAAATCAGAAAGCATTAAAGGTCCATTCAAATCGGGTACACGTACGATGGCATCTTCAGAAGTTCCGTGCGGATTTCAATATAAGGAAAAAGAGGGAAGGGTATGAAGGGGTAAAAAAAACTTTATATCAAAGTGGAAAAACTAGTGGCATACCTTCGCGCCGCTCAAATCTGGCCGTCCGGCGACGTGACCGGCATCCGGATGCGTACCCTTTAATAAATCGCTCTTTATTTTTATAAAGCACACCTTCTGACGGGCGCCATGTTTATGCGCCGCGCCTGCGGAATTTGAGAATGGGCTCCGCGGGGGTCCATGATACCTTTTATTCTAATGCGCTGCTCCCGGACCCGGGACAAATGTCTTGTTTTTTTTCTGTTCGGTTTCGAATATGGGAACACTTTCGGCGAGGTCACGTGACGACCCGCGGTGGCAAATTTGAATATTGTATCTCATATCTTTCCACTTTGCGCATTTCTCTTTTTTTTTATTGAGAATTTCATTCACACGGTGTTAAGTGAGAATGAATCTCTCATATGCTGACACTTGAAACACTGCAATGCCTTTACGGCGACGGCAGTTAGAGAAGCATGTTCGAAAAACAGAATTTGATTTATTTATTTTATTCTTCTAAGTCGTATTTCCTCATGACTGAGGGTCGTGGTCATCATGTTTTTATTGAAACACACGACGACTCTCTTGGCAGTTATAATGGAGTGGTTTGCCATTGCCTTCTCCATTTCACATACTAGTCTGACCTCTGATGCTCATGACATAGATATGCAGGTTTCCTCACGATGTTTTCCTTCACCGTAAAAGCACGTGATGTTAGTTGGTGTTTTATGCTAACTGCACGTAAATTGAAAAATTTATTGGTGCAGGCCGGATTCGAACCTTCGCATTGGAAGGCCGGCGTTCAAACCACTAGGCTATCACGGCTTATTTATTTTATTCTTCCTTAAAATTTACAAAACATGATATCCTTTAGGTCCTGAACTAAGCACAGCTTGTACCTCGAGAACCAGACTTATAGTTCCCATATAATTATCAATATTTTTTTTTAAATTACCATCAACGAAACTCGACAACGTGTGGCCCCGGAAATGTATATGTCCTCATTTAATAAACTGCCAAGAAAACCATAGTATGTCGAAACTTAAAAAACGTTATTATGAAAACATAAATACTTTAAAGGTGTTAGAATTAGATTGATGAAATCGATTTAAAAAATGTCAACTCGAAATCAGTCGATTCAAGGTTTTATTGCATCTGTTAAGTGAATACCAGTGTTTGTTTAAAACCGTTACTCCATTTTCATTAGCAAAATGCTCATGATAAGTTTCCTGTTCAAGAAAATCTAGTTTTTTTTATTATTACTTTGCATGGACTAAAGCTTAGTTGTGCAAAGACTACTGTGTTTTTAAAGTTTGTCTTCTACATACTTTGTCTTTTAAGCGGAAGTTCGTGTTTATTACTAGCGAGTCCACCGGCAGCAGCTAGTGTTTAAATATGAATCACACATGTCTTGTCTTCAACTTGTCCATCGTATACGTGGATACTTTACTTAATTTTACCGATAGCGATCGAAACAAACCGAGCGGAATACACAGAGCGTTAGCTGTTCGCGGAGCGAACGGACCTCTCATCATTTTAAAGTCAGATTTGATGGCGGGTGCAGTGACGCTGAATAGAAATAATATTCCCAATTTACAAAATGAGGGTAGTAGCTAACCAGACGTGTTCCGTAAAAACTCCACCGACAAACAAACTTCACAAATTGCGGCGCCGGAAACGAACCAGCGCCCCGCTGTTATTTTCTTAGATCATCATTGAGTGCCATCTCCAAATTGAAGTTGGTTTAGCTGGAGCAAACTTTTTTGATCTTCCGCCTTCATATTGTAATTAAAACGTATCTAATCTCTACCATTTCCGAAACACTTTCCACAACGTATTCTTAGTGCTGAACTGGAGTGTGTAAACGTATTAGGTCTCTGTATCTGTTAGTGAAGTTATTTCAATAACGAGTAAACAGTATTGGTTATGAGTAAAATTTGTTGCTGTATAAATATCGTATAACTTTAACAGTTTAAAGTCACTTCATTAAACCGCTTTGTTATATAAATTGTGTAAACCTCCGTCGCGGTAATTGAAATTATTGGTACAACTTGAGTTGATTTAACCATCTTGAGTTGTATCCTGTACATTCAAATCGTCGTTATGATCAGACCGTATCAATCGTCATCAACTAATAGCGAAATAAATCATGTTTTTTTTATAAAGAAAACGTGTGTTTCCGCGAACGTAACATAGATGATTCGTTAAGCAATCAAAGCGTCAAGGTTCGTATTGATTTATCCGTGAAGCGGTATAAAATCGGTGCTAAAACGACATTTAGATATATTCAATAGGAAAACAATAAAGCTGTCAATGTTTTTGTTTTGTTATAAATACCAACGAAACTGAAGGAAATAGAACCAAAAGATTTTTTATTGCTTGAAAATTTATAAAACCTGATTGTGTCGAAGCGGAATGTGGATAATAAAATGCGGGCAGAAACTTGATTTTCCTCCAGCCCCGCGCGACATCGAAATGAAATACGATAAAGTATTTACACAATACGCGGTGCGTGCATCAGCGCAGCCATAAAACTAGTCTAGACTAGTGATTTACGTCCACCTGAACACTGCGACGCACCGCTCACTCCGCCCACGTCGCCCACGTCGCTCACACCGCGCCACGCTGCAATATTCCTCCCCTCAACTCTACGTAAATATAGATTAGGTTTTATAGAATATTAGCTGAAACCCATACCCCATCTCCCGCAGACCAGCCGGTCTATATTTACTTTGCACCAATTATAACAAAGAGGGCAGCGCAATTATCTTCTTCGTTAATATTTACCAATTTCATGGACATTGGTCTAAGGATATTAAAATATCAAGTTTTATTTGTGGTAGTTCTATTGCTGGAGACATCAAGATACAAAAACTAGTGAATTTACCAGGATAACTAATGTCTCAACGGCACTGAAGTAGTGTACGTAATTCTAACGCATAACGGGCAAGCGTGTTACTTACGTGGTGACCGTTATGAATGTTTGCTTTGTAGTTTTAATAATGATTGGTAATGAAGTTGAAAGGATTATGAAAAATAAAAAGCCCTACTGTTAGAAAACCGATATGTCCCTAGAATAACTAGTGTAATTGATTACAGACTATGACACTGTCCTAATGAAAAGTCATGAGTTCTAGTATATCTATATATAACAAAGGATATTATTACCTAAAATAATTTATAAGTGGTTCAGTGTCTAAATACTTAAACAATCTTTATAGGTATTGTATGATCTGAAACTTTATATTTATTAAGAGTAAATTCTCGTTATCAAAGCGCAGTAAACAATAAGGCCGGAGCGAGTCTTTAGCGGGCAGGTCGGAGCCGCAAATCAATTGCTGGGCTCGGTGCCGCTCGGCCGTAATGCCTCCTGTCTGCGGACCTCGCCCCCCGACACCGCGGACCTCCGCCCGGGGCACTCTTAAGACGATAGTGTTGCAATTGGTATACCTGCAGCCATTAAAACAGCTGATTTTGTGATATTAATGAATATTTCATTTATTATTATTGACAACTCACCCTGATTTAGTTCAACTATCAATCACTATATCATACGTGCTTTGGTATTACCTATCTTCATGTATGGAGTGGAAACGTGGACTATCCCAGCCAGAGAGAGACAAAGGATAGATGCATTCGAGATGTGGTGCTGGTATGCTAAGGATACCTTGGACTATGAAACGCACTAATGCATCAATCCTGACTCAACTACGTGTTAAGACTCGTTTATCCACCATATGCCAACAACGCATTCTTTCGTATTTCGTCCACACAATGCGCAGAGGCGACGACAGTTTGGAGAAACTGATTTCAAAGTCAAAGTCAAAGTCAAAATTTTTATTCAACATGGGAACAATAGTTCACTTATTGAACGTCAAAATCTACCAGCCATTCGCAAAACAAATGCCACGGACCTGAGAAGAATGGGCAAGAAACTCAGCGGGCTATATATATATACAGTTTTTTTGTCTTCTTCATTTTTGAATGTCTTACACGTACTGACACATACTGCTTGAGAATCAGCGCCATTTATTTCCACACATCTTTATCATTTAAATAATCGTTAACACTATAATATGATTTACTAATTAAAACATTTTTAATTTTATTTTTTAATTTATGAAGTGGCAAATCTAAAACAGATTGTGGAACCTTATTATACATTCGGATACCGAGCCCCACAAAGCTTCCATTAATTTTGTGCAGACGAAAGTAAGGCACCGCGAGCTTATTTTTATTTTGTGTGTCTTATTTGTATTACGTTTGTTATGATTGTGGTTGGTAACACCGAGGGCAAAAGATCGCGCGATCGTTCACCAACAAGATGGACGGATCAAGTAAAGGACTCGTCGTCCTCTAAATTTTACACGGTGGTGAGAGATGCGCTGGACAGGAACCGGTGGAGGCAGATCGTCCGCTCCAGACGGCAACCCTGATGCTGACCACGATCCTCAAATATGAGGGAACGACTTCAGAGAGAGAGATCAATCACTAATCTACTTTTTGGCTATACAATCGCAAACGAACTGTACGCCGCACTACTCCCCCTGCGCGACTCAATATGACCGCTTTTATATCCCACCGATCATTTTAACAACCATACTAATACGGCCATATAGATAGATTCTTATAAAATGAATAATATTTCTCACTCAATAATTTCTAACAACATATTAATAGTAAATTTACGCAGATTAATTAAACAAATTTAAATAAAATTTAAGGCAAGGATACTAGTATTATAGACAAAATAAAAAAAAACTATCCGTAATATTTTTTTTTATACTACTTTGCGACGAGACGAGCAAGACGTTCACCTGATGGTAAGTGATACGCTTGTATACCAACGTGGTGCTAGTTAAGATGGTACACACTGCACCACATTGCGCTCGTCGCATGGAGACATAAGATGTTAAGTCTCGTTACCCCAGTAATTACACTAGCTACAGCGTACATGTTTGCACACTACTATTTGTCGGTTGCAATAGGAGCTGCGGTGGTACCCACCCAGACGGTCTCCGGCAACAGAGACCTACCACCTGGTGAATGCTTATACTACCTTATATTAGCTTGGACTTGAGAACAGAGATTTAACTTTACATTAAATAGATTTCAAAAAATAAGATTGTAGCAGCAGTCGGCGCGGCGGTGCGGGCGTCAGAGAGGTGCGTAACGACCGGCCGCCATTTTATCTAGTAATTTTGGAGAGGGGCGCTCGGTGGCGCGGTCACGTGACCGTGCACCTGCGCATGGCAGTGTTGCCAATGATATAAAACACAATATATTTTACTATTCTTTGTGAAAACGTTAACAGTTAGTACCCACAATAATATCCCGCGGGGCCTTCTTGCACAAGTTTGGTGTTTGGTGGATGACACATATAAAGGAATGTTGTAGTTCATTTTACAATCTAAAGCTTAGCGGGGATCGAACCCACGCTTCTTAGAAAAATATATTGCGATCGACTGTCATATAAATTGAGCTATCTAGCTATATAGCTATAATTTCTAATAAAAACTGAATAATTAGAAAAAGTTTATAAAAGGCAGTATGAAAATATAAAGTGCGGTGTATAAAGCGGCGCGCGCCGCGACGCCGTCAATTTGCCTATCGACCGTCGCACGATGCGGTTGTGTCGACGCGCCTGGTAAGTGTTTTAAATCGTTATTTCGTTTAGTAAATAGCTACAAAATACTGTAAGTACAAGATATTTTGTTCAGGAAATAATTGGTGCGATGTTTTGATATTACAGTTAAAATAAACATTTTATAAAATATTGTTATTTTTTTGGTTTTATGTAATTTCCATAACAAAATAATAAAATAGCGTAAAAATGTTATCTTCTTTCTAAGGTCAGCTATAATTAAGGCAATGTCCTACTCTACCGCGGCAAAGAAAACTCTTTACAAATCTATGGCGTACGTTCATTAGCCAGGATGTTCTTCTTAGAGAAATTCTTGAGGTAAATTGTTATTCGATATCACAAATATCAAGTTTCGTGGCCGCGCCAAGGTGCAGGGGCGAGATTAGAGCCGCACTTAAGATCCAAAACAAACCAGCGGCGCTGCCCTCGAGCTGGTGATGTGCTTTACTACAGACGCTGTTTCCGCATCATCTTATAACTTCATTTACCCGCGGTTATTTGTAAGAAATATATTTATTCAGTGTTAATTATTTAATTTTTATTCTTGTCCTTGCACCAGCGGAAATCTGAACATACCTCTTCGCACCACGCGGTGAGGAGTCGCGCAGCAGCTAGGGTGTGTTCGGACGTGGTCTCGTGCCTGTCACCACCATTAATAATTAGCGCAGCGCATAGCGATTCTATTGTTGAACTATCTGTAACGGGAAGCTAGCCCCGCTACTACTGCAGGGAGTCGAAACCGGAGCCGTACCTGCTAAAGGTAGGGCTCCGGTTTGCGCAAAAGGGGTACTTACTTGACTGACTCGATTTTCTGACCGACGTGACTAACACTGACCAAGAAGTCTCCGAGGAGCGGAGCGAGCGCTCATTGCGAGACATTGTGCCGCAGGCTTCCGAACTCTTGTTTGTTCGGCACAATATTTTTAATCTTCTTCTTCTTCTAGTGCCTCTCCATTACTGGAGGTTGGCCGTCAGTAATCTAGACGAGTATAATGATTAAAGGAGTATGAATATCCAGACACAACATCACTGTCACATACACCTCGTAAATCCAGCGTTCAAACTACTACATACACAAGCGTTATAATCCCAATTCGATGAAATCAACGTGGTGTTGTGTAAACATCTTAACTCGCGTATCTCCCCCCTCCCATCTCTTCCCCCGTCACCCACACCGTGTCCCCCGTCCCTGTGCCCGCGGCGTGTGAGCGGGCATTACCGCGGGCGATCGTAAAGGGCCGCCCGCTCGCACGGAACACGCAGATACCGAGGGACATCGGATTATATCAATAAGTTGGAGACACACTGGGATACTCCCATTCTTTTCTTTTATATTTAAAATACCTAGCTAGAAAGACAAACTCGCAGATAACCTATAAAGGCTGGACCTTGGTAGAACTTTATTTAATACGTAAGTACAACACCTGGTATTTCTTTTCGAATGTTTCATTGTTGATATCAAATCGTGTTTCTTTAAGCAAAGTGTAATGTGGTTAGTATAATCTTTTATCATGACGTCGTGGATGCTTATCTAACATGTAATTTAGATATACTAATATTAAATCATGATCGTACTAAAATTTTTACGTACTTCGTATTAGTCGACTGTTATATAAAATATTGTTAGTTCAATTAACTGTTTATACCGAGCCATTGGATCAGTCGCGTTGAAAATTGATATGGTATATCTATATCTGGCCGTGAACCATGTGTATGTGTAGAAATGGTGACAATGATTGATGTTCAAAGTTTAAATTAGATAAATTTACGATCAACCCTCGAGATTTTTTTGTGAACGCCTAAAAAATAGCAACGTCCGCGCTCGGTGCGCGCCGTTTCTCCAGGCTACCTTATTTTATGGGGATTATACGATCAGCCTCCACCTTGTCAACGTTCTTACACATACCCAGGTCGGACATTGTAAACGTTACCAGCGCGTCCGCGCGCGCCGCCCGGACCCCACTGCAACGGAATAACGACCAAACTCCTTCACCTCGAGCGAAAGTAACGCCTTCCGGCCAGGGTAGAGTGGGAAAATTGACTTACCCTAGATAAGGCTGGTAATGGGCAGTGTTTTTTTTCTATCCGAAATTACGTTTAGACGTTAACAGTTTTCTTGTTTACCTTTATTTTGTTTACGGGACCGTTTTATGGACGCGGCTCTTGTATAAATTCCATCGATTGTCTGCTTACGGTCTGCGTCTGTTTACCGTTTCTTATCTGGCACTCGACGTGCAAACACAATTCAGATTTTACGGTTTCTTTCAACTTTGCCTTTTACCCCTTCGACTTAGATTATATACTACTACGTTGTTATTAAAATAATAAACAAATTTAAAACTTGCAAATCCGTTGCAACTGGACTTACGCAAAGCCGTGCTTTGCAGGATACATTTCATGATAACTATGGACGGTCATTGGATGAGATGATGAAATTATACACATACCCATCATAATACCCAGGTTAGGATGTTCACATTACTATATTATGCTTAAAGAACTTATGAATGGAACGGTGTTGATACGTCTTATCACTACTCCAGCGCCTAACAATCAGTATATGTACAGTAATGTTACTGTTAAGTAGCAAATGCAGCCGTTGCTGTGTATTAAGTTATTTTACATTCATAGATCACAACTTGAGGTTTTTATTTGTACTGGAACTTTTAATGACATCCGCAATGAAACTTTTTAATGATTTGTTAAAAAGTGTGGTTTGTTTTAGTAGTGTTACTTAAAAGAAGTTGATGCGACTATAAAATAACGAAAGTTAACCAAACGAATGGCGAAGAATTAATTGTATGGATATCTAGTTAATAAATAATATTAATTATGTGTACTTGTAAATTATTTAAAAGGATACTGCTTAGATATTTTTAATATTGATCCAATTCTTTTACTGTAATGTCGTTCGGATTCTTCAGAGAGTTAAATTTTTAATTGTAAAGTGCTTTAAAATAAAATAGTTTTTTTTGTCACCACAAACCATTACAAAAATGGTAAAAATCTTAAGCTATGCATATATTTAGACATATGGTTGCAGATCCTTGGTGCCTGTGATAGGTAATGAATTCGTGTTACAGGTCACCAGGTCTCCAACTCCCGTGCAATTAACAGTAATAGATAACTTAAATAAGTGAAAGTAAATCAATTGTAATGAGTGTTTATTAAACAATACGCGTGCGTTGCTTTAACTTGTGAAGTTATCAATAAATTTTTAGTTTGTCTGTATCAAATGCTATATGTGAATATTAAGCTTATAAATTACACAAACTTTTACAGATGATTTATAGTTGAAAACATTTAAATTCCTTGTTAGCACAATCTAACTTTTCAAAGCTGCTGTAAACTATTTATTTAAACTTTTACCTTTGCAAAATCATTTTTATGAAAATTCTTACGCGTTAGTAAGTCGAGTTATCGTTGTAGTTATTTTATTACATCTTCTTTTATTTAGCAGCAGCTGTAAACGTGTACATCTTAGTTGTGATTGTATAAAATGTTTTTCTATTTCTCTAACATTTTAAATTTAAGAGTCGCCCCAATGTGAACGCGTGCCAAGATTTTCATTTCGTAGCGCAGCACCTATCTCCAGTGAGAACTCTGCCAAACTACTTGTCATTGTACAGTAATTTTAAGCAACTTCTATTAGGCCTTAACGGCCTATATACATGTTTTTATTGTTGATCTTACTTCATAAATCGCTGGAACTTTTATATGCAGTTGGAAAGAAAAGCTACTGAAATTACTTTGTTAACAAATCGTACTCTCATGTCTGAAGAAAATTAATGTTAAAAATACTGAGTTAAGGCTTTATGTAAACATATGTATTGGCAATTTGTTGTTAAGTATATATTAATAGCTTATTTCATAGCCGAGTGCAGTTAGGTGCGTCGACTTTGAACTTCGCCGCACATAGACCGCCTAACGTCTCTCAGTACCTGACCATCGGCTGCCAAATGGCCAGGCCGCTGCCAAATTAGATCATAAAGGTTAATACGTCCTGTGGCTAGAGGTACGCTCGAGCATTGCGCGCCGAATGTTGGCTTTAATGGATTTTTATGACTGTTTGCGAGGCCGTTCAATATTCAGTGTTGCCAACTGCTACGTTTTTAATTTGACAATCAAATGGAGGATTGTTGTTATTAGCGTTTATTTAACTGTCTGTGTCTCCCACAAACTAAATTTTCATCTAAACATTATTTTTTTTCTTTAATTTTAATTTATTAATTTTTAACTGTTGGTATTCATCCGCAATATATATGCGAACTTGCGGATTTGCGGAACACATGTAGCAGGAAATATCATACTTTAGTAACAACGCATGTATTAAACGTATATATTCTCCATTATGTTACGGAAATCATCATCAAAAGGTGTCTTTTATAAACTGAAATTTATCGAACAGATTGAGTTTTTCTTCCGGTGTCCAGGCTTCCGTTTATCTGATTGTAATGATTAATGTGGTATCTAGGAAGCACGGTTTCATTTCAAGTGTAAGGTTTTTGTTGATGCAAAATAAAACGTTATTTCCGTTGACTCGCAGTCCCAGCTGTGGGAATATAAAGTAGGCAAAGATAAAACTTTGTCACCCGACCACAAGTAGCGTAAACGAGAGATAAGCGTGTCCTCAAATTGGTTAAATTAAGCGACATCCGGCCTCGTGCGAATCTAATTTAAATGTCGGCGTGTTAAAAATATTGCGCGGTGTTACCTGCCGCCGTCACGTCGCCGTCACGTCGGGCGGCGCGCGTGACGCACGCGGCACGTCGCCCGCCGCCCGCCGCGTGACGTGACGGCGCCGCTTTCCTAATTTTATTACCTCGCGGTGTTTTAAAACGACACATGTATTTACGTTGAAAATAAAGTGCTCATGAAAATGCGGGCAAACGTTTCATGATTAAGGAACAGACTCGCTTTTTTTTTTTGGAAATCACGCTTTCCGTTGTGTCTCCCGAGTTTATGTTTTAATTAAGTTGTGAGCTTATTATATATTTACGTAGATACTATGAGAGGTTATATTTTGTTATTGCAGTTAAAAACGATTTTAATATATCACTTTAAAAAAATGTATTTACCTGTGTTTAGTTTTAATCATAGTTGAATCTAAAATAAGTGCTCAAGTTGTATAAATCTACTGAAAATTTATGTTTAACATATAAAAACGTATTTCGTGAATGATATACGACATCGCTAACGTCCAACACCATTCTAACGATCTCCATAAAATTTTATATAAATGGACATACGGAGCATGGAAAATATTTTTGCGCTGCCCCCGTCGTTGCTTGCCAACAGATAGCGCTACGGGGTATCAAATTCAACTGATGAGTACAGATAAAAATAAGCACTTATTGGCTTTTACAGCTGTTCCTTAATATTACCGTTTATCACGAACACCAAGTGCCAATAGAATTTATTGACAGGTGCAAAACTTTCTTCGAGGTTATCAAATTTCGTTTGAAACTTTCAAAAAGCTGTTGGTGTAGTATTCTCCACTATAAATGTATAATGAAAATACTGTTTCTGTGTAACATGTTATAGTACTAATTAAATGTTCCTTTTAAATAGGACCAGATATACAATACTGCTGCATTTGCAATAAAACAATATTAATCAAAACATAAACTCTTTGCAGAATGGCGCCAAAAAAAAGGAGAAATAAAAAAGTTGCGCGCCGAATTGTGAACGGCCTACTCGTTTCCGGTTAAAGCAAAATAAAAAAGACATTGTCAACTTCTTTGTCCCGGCGCGTCACGACGATTAAAATTAAACGTGTCCCGCTCAGCCCGCTCAGCCCGCTCAGTCCGCCCCATTACCATGCAGCCGTTTAGTAATTTTTATTTTGCACAATTCATCACGTCGCGCTTCTTGGGGCGCTGGTGTCGCGTCACGTCGCGCCGCGTCCCGTCGCGCAGCGTGACAGGTGACGCTTGTTGTTCGCTGTTACTTTTTTCTTTCGAGAATTAATAAATTGTGTTTGCCGCCGCAGAGCAATACCGACGGCGCGTTTGGCGCTAAGTGGGACGCGTCGCAGGTGATTCTTGTCTTCTAGTGAGCAGATACGCTGTCCGCGTTAGTGGTCACAGGGTGTTTCATATTTTCAAATTGACTAGATAAAGGTCTCAAAAACTAAAACGCTAATTTATACTGGAATTTTTATCTTCTCGAATCCCGTAAACGGCTTTTTTGACCAAAGTAAAACTAAATCTTTATACTTAAAACTTAACAGTTAAAGTACTATTCGCTAATGGAACGCAGATAAGAGTACAGAGTGTTTTACATAAGCAAGCTTACTGAAGAGCGCTGCGAAAGAAACCGTTTGCAAGTGAGAATGCGAGGACATAACAAAGGAAGCGGGCGACACCGCGCCGCGCCGGGGGCAGTAACGAGGTTAGGCGGCAAGGAGCCCGTAATGAGTCTCATGTAATTAGCGCGGCGACGTGACCCACGTGACCCACGTGACCCACGTGCCGACACCGACACCTGCATAACGCCGCCCCTGACTCAGGCGTACATGTCCACTTAACCCAGCTCAGCGCCTCCCGCACACTCCGTTGATTGCTCATTCTGTCTATACGTACGTATAACAAATTTGTGTCATTTATATCGATTACAGTGGCACGAGGAGTTGTTACCGCCGCTAAATAATAGTGCGCTAACATTACCGTATTCCGTTGAAGTGCGTAACATCTAATGTAACAAAGCGAATATAAACACAGTGACATACACGGTAGAAATACAAGAAATAAAAATTAGCTCGCGGTGCCTTACTTTCGTCTGCACAAAATTAATGGAAGCTTTGTGGGGCTCGGTATCCGAAATAATAAGGTTCCACAATCTGTTTTAGATTTACCACTTCATAAATTAAAAAATAAAATTAAAAATGTTTTGATAAGTAAATCATATTATAGTGTTAACGATTACTTAAATGATAAAGATGTGTGGAAATAAATGGCGCTGATTCTCAAGCAGTATGTGTCAGTACGTGTAAGACATTTAAAAATGAAAAAGACAAAAAAAATGTATATATATATATATATATATATATATATATAGCCCGCTGAGTTTCTTGCCCATTCTTCTCAGGTCCGTGGCATATGTTTTGCGAATGGCTGGTACATTTTGACGTTCAATAAGTGAACTATTGTTCCCATGTTGAATAAAAATTTTGACTTTGACTTTGACTTTGACTTTGAACAGCGCAAAGTATCATTAGAATTTGCATGAGATGAGCACTGTTGATAACGTTACGATAGTAAGCAACGTTACAAACCTAGTTAATATAGAAGATGCCTAAGTTAGATGTCCACATCAATAACAACCTGATGATGTTATAGATATGAAAGGGAGCACTCAATCTCATATGAAATATGAAAAAAAAATTTATGAACTTGGTGATGTTGTTTTGCGGACGGTACACGAAATCATTAAACTGTTGTCGTTGGGTATTAATTAATGCTCCCGCCGTCAGCGTGCAGTGAGCGCGTGGAAACAACGCGAGAGAGCGCGGCGGGCGGCGGCGGGCGGCGGGCGGCGGGCGGCGGGCTCGCGTCTATAAATCAACGCACCTGACCGGGTCCACTTGTCCCGCGCATAAATCTCCACGACTTGACCACTGCCCGCTAGTGCTGTGCGGGTGCAATATCGATATAGATAAATAATAATATTACTTTGTTCATCAATGTTGATTATCGAACAATCACGACTTACATAATGATTTCTTATATTTCCGCGAATGTTACACATTTATTAAAACTCAATTTTACGGATTTTATCGCGTTTATTATTTCGTTTGTTTATTCCCGAAGTTTCGACCGCTTTGCAGCAGTCATGGTCACGGGAGGACTGAGATGACAGACGTCCAAATGTCACAGCTATCACGTGGTACCCACAATTTTTTTTTTTTAATTATTGTTAATGGTCCGATCTACGCAGATCATCTCAGTCCTCCCGTGACCATGACTGCTGCAAAGCGGTCGAAACGTCGGGAATAAACAAACGAAATAATAAACGCGATAAAATCCGTAAAATTGAGTTTAATAAATCACGACTTACGTTATTAGTGAATATTTATTTTTAAGTAAAATTATCAGTTTAGTAATTCCACTGACGATGGACTACAGTTACCCGTGACTGCCTGCCTAAAAATTACTCTGCTACGATTTGATGTTATTCCCATACAATGTACATCTTATTGTGCTTTAAAACGCGAGATACTAACTCACATTACGCTAATATCATCAAATCGTAACACAGTAATTTTTGTACACATACCTAGGCAGTCTCGGTTGTGTCTATTATTGGTACATCGTTATGGGCGTATCACTCATTATCAGATGAACGTTCTTCATCTCGTCGTTACGAGGAATTAAAAAATGCAGCGGTATTTGTACCTTTAATATTTTGTTAATTTTATTACTAGGAGAGATAAGTAGGTAGTGACTGGTAATATGGAAGCAACTCAACACCAAATAGCGCTCGAGTCATCGCAAAATAGGATAAAGCGATCTTCAAATTCGAATAGTAATTTCTGCACGATACTTTGTCAGAAATGGACGTTATATGGTATCTATACCTAGTATACATACTAGTTATACGGATATCTAAAGTAGTATTACTTACTCTTCGGAATTAAAGATTTGAGAGCAGTTTTTTTCAATAATTTACTTAACAATTGAAGTTACTAACATATAGAAGATGAGATTAATTTTTAAATTTTAGATTGTATGTTTGAATGTAGTTTATGTTATCGTGTGTAGGGTACAGAAGTGCCGACGCGCGCGCGACACTAGCGCCGCCGGCGACCCCGCGCTCGTAAATATTGAACTATTGACTCCGCGCCGATGCCGGGTTAGGCTGACTGTTTGTTAATGATAGTGAGGTTTAGGGGTGAGTGGGTGTTGAGATTCTCTAGTTTAACCTACCTACCTACCTACCTACCTAGTACCTACCTACGGAACAATTTGCCGTCCGCAGCTTCAAGTTATTTTCCAACTATATATTTACAATATTTAGATTACAACGAAAACCGATCTCCAAATCCAATTTTATGTTACAACTTTTAAATATTTGTCTTTATTACCTTTTCTTCTTTCTGTATGATAAAAGTAGGTTATAAGAATTCACATAAGACTGGGTTCTATGGGAACTCATTTACAATTCAGGCTACACTCTGGAACTCCTTGTCTGAAGAAACTCGTAATACTTCAACAAAGTATCGGTTTAAAAAATTGGTTCGTAAACACCTAAATCAGATGCAGACATCGTAGTACTATTTATGTATGTGTATTTATGTAACCCTGTACATGTATCTATAAAATATGTAAGTATGTATGTATATGTAAGTGTATGCGTAATTATGTACACATTTCTTTCTTTTTATTTCTATACCTATCACTTTTTATGCTAGATTGCCACCTACCACAACATCTCACCTCACCAAAGGTTGGCTGGTACAGAACGCCTTCAGGCATTAAGCCCGCCTTTTGTATTCCTGATGTTCTACAATATAGAATAAATAAATAAATTAAAACAGCTTAACTTATACTGAAATCCTGAAAAAGAATTACAATCGTGGTTTTAATATAATAACTGAGAAGCGGCATATAATTAAAAGTCGGGCTCGGCTAAGTGTCGCGCAAGTCCGGGAGACTTAAGTCCTCTCCCTCGCAGCTGATTATTAGAAAACTGCAGGTACATTAGCATTCGCTGCGGGTGACGAGCTACGTTATGAGCACTGCGTCTGGACTCCTAACGAGGGCCTTAACTCCTCTCCCAGCACCCGAGAGCACGATGTAGCTGCAGACTTAACTGCCTTTTAAACACTTCTAGCTTTATAAAGGAAAATATAACTGTAGGTGAATTTGTTTCTTATAATATTAACCTAAAGTTGTTTACGTAATACTTTACTTGCATTATAATAATATAGTGATATGAAAGAGTTGTTTTTAACGTTTTTTTCTACGTTACAGTATTAGGGTACAACACCAACTAGCAATTACCGAGGTAACAAGAGGGAGACGGATAAGGTAGATATCATCGCAGCGCCAGTCTCGGCTGCCAAGCAATTACTGCTGTTTGTTGGGGGGCTTGTTTCCCATTTTAAGTAACATCGTTTTTATATCTCGGATTTCATTATACATACACTCTTCGATACAAACAAAATTTCGTGATTTTTCTTTGTTTCTCTTCCTAGTTTCCTATTTTCAATCGATTGTCTTTGACATCACATCTTTTCAAGTTGTCGCTCGTCCATGTCTCTGGTTCGGAGAGTTCTGTATTGATAGTCGTCACAAATTATTAGTAAAGTAACTAATAATATAGTTAAATTAAGAATAGTTCGAAATTATAATGAATTGAACAGTTCCTCGAAGCGGACACATTTCCACTTTTAAGTTATGACCTAAGATTTAATTCAGTGTCCACGGCTGCGTCTAGGAGTTCTAAATCAAAGCTGGATGGCAGGTGCCGGGGCAGCGGCCTAGTCGACCGTGAACACGATAGTAATAAATTTGTCCCCACCAGCGGCTGAGGTGGTGGTGGGGCAGCGGGGACGGGAGCAGGCGACGAGAGTGGACGGTAAAGAAGGTTTAATGAGACGTAAGGCGACAGTGACACATAACTGATTAAACGATTAGTTTTCACTTTAACATTATTGCGTAGTGACATATACCTAAAATAATAACTCGGTACAATACTAAGATCACTACCAGAAATGGTTTATAACGTCTACATCATTAAAATTGTGTTTCTATTAATTATCAATTACTTCTACAATTCGGGTTTAGACGGCGCATGTAATAATATTACAATGAGAATTTGCGAAATTATTGTAGAAACGAGATTTAACTTCTTGTCTGAAAACGAGGAGCACAATTTGATGCAGTGTATATCATCCTAACCAGCGTCACCATCATCAGATAATCGTCGTCCCCTCGTCGCTTATTCAAAAGAAGTTTCACCTTCCGACAGTACAGGCGAGCCAGGTTTTAATTCCGTCAGGAACGTTAGTGTCTGGGGGAACCTAAATCAAGGTAACAGAGCGGCGATCTAGTCATCCGTGAACCTGATTGTAATAAATTCCACCTCGCAGCCAGCGAAGATATGAAGGGTGGGGTGGTGATAAAAATATACGAGGTACGATGCGGCTGAGAGATCTCCTGGGATTTTATTTCTTATCACCCTCCGAACATAGTCACGGTTATCTAGATTTGAGCTTTCTCCGAAAATATTTGATGCTCTGAGGAGTGGCACGCCGATAACATCATACGGTGATAAGTAACAGTCTTACAACTTAATTTAACTTACAACAAAATTGCGTCTGTTCTCTTCAAACTCGAATACAATAATATTTAAACGTTGCGATTATAGCGAAAGGTAGACGCTGCTGTGTCACTGAAATTGTCTCTGAAAAGTGATTTATAATATATAGAATACTGTAGCTCTGCTCTAAACCGTAGCTTACAAGTATAACAGCCTTATTATTCACGTGTCAAGGACTCCAGGTCAGCACTTGGCTCGGAAACGGTCCGCAAGGTTTAGGATTTCATTGCCAATATTCATACGCAAATTTAGTCTTCGAATAAAGCATCGCACATGAAGTTTACAAAGTTACCGTTGTGAATTTTAACCGACTTCAGAGACTGAAGTCTGGACACAATCTTTGAAAATGAATCTGTCTTCTTTTATATTGAAATTAGTTTTGGTAATTAAGCGAAATAAAAGTTACGCGACTCCGGGATTAGAGTAGAAACTTTAAACGGTTACCAACACTACCATTTTTTTTTTAAAGTACTAAGCGACGAGACGGGCAAGACGTTCACCTGATGGTAAGTGATACGCTTGCCCATGACAACGCGGTGCTAGTTAAGATGGTATACACTGCACCACATTGCGCTCGTCGCGTTGAGACATAAGGTGTTGTCTCGTTACCCCAGTAATTACACTAGCTACAGCGCCCTTCAAACCGGAACACAGTAATGTTCGCACACTACTATCTGGCGGTTGAAATAGGAGCTGCGGTGGTACCTAGACGGTCTCCGGCAACAGAGACCTACCACCTGGTAATAATATAACCGGTACGGTAATCATCTTCTAGGGGAGGAGTGTTCTGCTCTGGTAAATTTAAAGCTAAAATTCAAATCAGATATTTCTAGCACATTAAGTATTAATTTCAATAGTAGCTATCATTTAGTTATTTTTGACACAAAATTTTGTTGTCAATTAGTTAAAAAAAATTAATGTAACGTTTTTGCTTTTAACAACATGAATGGAGGGTAAGTTGAAGAGTTAATTTAACATAGTGCTTAGGTCGGGTATCGGCGGAGATGTAAGTCGCGGTGAGTTATGACATCGGCGAGGTGTTCGCACCTCGTGCGGTGCAGACGCGGCTCCGTCCTCCGGAGATATGGCGCAGTTCCAAAGACGGAGAGCGGCGTCGGGCCCCCGGGCACCTCATGTGTTACTCCGGATAACGAATATTTACACGCGGAAATAGGTGCTCTTTTATAAAGACAGACAGACTGCACAGTTACAAGCGTTTTATGGTGTAGAACGAGCGGCGGCGGTAATATACGAGAGACTGTAATTATTTATGAAGTCGCCAGAAACGTTAAAAAATCAAGGATAAAATATAAATATGAACAGTAAAGCTGTTCTGTATGAGCCGAGTAAGCAGTTAGTAAACTCAGGTTTAGCCCTCGGTAACAGTTAACAGAGACCGTCGAGCGAAGACAGCTCCCCGGGGTGCGGCAGCGAGGGTTGCGGAGTACTTTAACAGTGAAATCTGATACATTTCCACAATTCTTAACCCTTAAATAAAAAGTGCGATATTATATGTAAGTTTATGTATATAAATATATGTATTTATCTGTATGTATACACATTTCTTTCTCTTTATTTCCATACCATATTTTTATGCTAGATTGCCACCTACCACAACATCTCACCTCACCAAAGGTTGGCTGGTAGAGAATGCCTTCAGGCATTAAGCCCGCCTTTTGTATTCCTGATGTGGTACAATAAAGAATAAATAAATAAATATAGTTTTAACTTGATATACACAGGTGGGGGAAACAATTAAAGTAGAAACAAAGAAAGTAGTTCACCAGGTGGTAGGTCTTTGTTGCCGGAGACCGTCTGGGTACCACCGCAGCTCCTATTGCAACCGACAAATAGTAGTGTGCGAACATTACTGTGTTCCAGTTTGAAGGGCGCTGTAGCTAGTGTAATTACTGGGGTAACGAGACTTAACACCTTATGTCCCAGGCGACGAGCGCGATGTGGTGCAGTGTGTACCATCTTAACTAGCGCCGCGTTGTCATGGGCAAGCGTATTACTTACCATCAGATGAACGTCTTGCTCGTCTCGTCGCAAAACAGTATAAAAAAAAAATGAAGAACAGAAACTGAGTTGTGTATCTTATCAGCTTTGGGATTTGATGATGAGGTTCCTTATACACGTGTCAGTAGCTGATGGAACTATTCCATAAGAGGTTGTATATCTTGCGCCTGAAGAATAAATATTGCGGAGGCTCTTCGTCAATTAACTTTGTGTAGTCCTCGCAGTTAAACGTCCGGTTACAGAGATGACTTTTTTTCTAATACGCCCGCCCATAACAACGCGGTGCTAGTTAAGATGGTGTACACTGCACCACTTTGCGCTCGTCGCTTGAGACATGAGGTATTAAGTCTCGTTACCCCATTACACTACCTTGCAGCACCCTTCAAACCGGGACACTGTAATATTTGGCGGCTGAAATAGAAACTGCGATGGTACTTAGACGGTCTTTTTTTTTTTGGGGGGGGGGGAAATCTTCTTAAAGATACCCTGTCTTCTGGGGGGAAGTCAGGGTTATGTGGAGATTTTTACCCACTAAAAACCCCCTCGGTGGTCGTCCTCAACGTTTGGAGAGGTGACAGGAACTCCGTTCAGAACACAACTGACACCTCCCCGACGCTATGCTGAGAAAGCCCGCCCCGGGGACTGATTTATGCAGCCCCCAACATCCTCACGCTATTACAATAGCTGGAGACCACGTCCAGCCACCGTCCTCCTCGGAGTCGTTTAGAAGGCGATGAAGACCCCCATCCTAACCGCCCACGACTCCCAATTAGACGGTCTGCAGCTACTGAGACCTACCAGCAGTCCGTTTCTGGGTTGTTTGGTTTTTTTTTTTTCTTTTTTTTACTTCTCATCCCCCTGCGTGGTTGGGTCAGGGCCTAGTTCTTTCATTCCAGTTCTCGCATTCGTACAGTTCTACTAACATTCATACCGCTAATTTTCATCATTCTCACATACATCGCTCTCTGTAGAGTGAAGACTCCGTCGTCTTTACATTTTGTGCAGGAGTGACCAGTGGAGCATACCATATTTAATATGCCTGAAATAAAATCATACTCATTCTCCTTCTCCTTCCCGATTTCTTCATTATTCTTCCCAGCCAGTTCTTTCCTTCTCTTATGTGTTTACAATCTTTTCCTTACTATTTTCTATACTTATTCTTTATACTTACATCTAATATCACAGTCGCTCCTACACTTACAATTTGCTTTCCTTAGTCTATAGCCTACTCTATTATCACAGTTTATGTTACATTTAGGTTATTCCTGTGTCTAGTGTTCGATTGCGTCTGATGACGTCGGCGGGGTTGTTCGGTTAGTGTCTGTATCGAATAGCTAGAGAACGAAACGAATGCGTCCGCGTCGTGGTATTAGCGCTCGATGAGCCGCGGCGGGTGGATTTACAGCCGACAACATGGAAACCCGTTGGGCCGCGTTTTAACATAAGGACCGTGCAGTCGTAAATTAAACGTTCACAAAACACGTTGAAAAGCCGCTCGGGGCACTCCATCGGTGTCCACTGCGAGGGAATCAATCACCGGCCCACAATCCGCCCTTCCCTCCCACCGCCCTCCATTTTCCAGATATTTTCACCTCCCGCTGCCGGGCGCGTCCATTTGTCGTTTTTATTCCGACGACAAATGTATTGCTCCGGTTCGCCTTATTGCCGGCGGGGACTTTTCAACGCCCTTCCTGAACCGACCAACAAACAAAAGGGTGTTTTGATTTCAACGCGCACAGAAACGTTGATGCGGCTAATGATACAATTCTAAGTACGAAATTGGAATTATGTGCGAGTGCTTTTAAGGAAGGAAAAGGCTCTAATCTGGTTACTTACGAAATATTTAAATATTTAAGTTTTGTTATTTATACTTATCTCTGCCATCATTGTCGCTTTCCGTTATTGGCAATATGATAGCCAGGAAGTTTATTAAAGCTAGGAGAAATGTTAAAATTAACCTATTCCGAACTCACTGTCAAAGTTTCTACACCTGCCAGCTATGGACTGACTATACGAGGAGGTCATTTAATGGCGTCCGTGTCCAGTATAATAACATATTTAGACACTTATTAGGTTTAAAAAGGCACTGCAGTGCCTCCGAAATGTTCTTCGAGACGAGAGTGGACACGTTTGACGCCATTCTAAGAAAACGAATCGCGTCATTCATTGCCAGGCTTGGCAGGTGTAGTAACTTAGTGGTCAAAGAGTTAGCAACGAGACTGCACTATATAGCCATACCTACAGAAAATGGCTAAATGTTGCTGCCTAGCCGGGATCAGACTGTTCTTTTTTTTGTTTGTACTTTTTGGTTTATTTTTTTCCTTTGTTATTGATATGTATTATTTATTTTTTTTGTAATCAATGTGGATCTGGAGTCCGAAATAAAGGTTATTTATTTATTTATTACTGAACAGACAACGACAAAAGAGATACATTTTTTTTTATACTACTATGCGACGAGACGAGCAAGACGTTCACCTGATGGTAAGTGATACGCTTGCCCATGACAACGCGGTGCTAGTTAAGATGGTACACACTGCACCACATTGCGCTCGTCGTGAGACATAAGGTGTTAAGTCTCGTTACCCCAGTAATTACACTAGCTACAGCGCCCTTCAAACCGGAACACAGTAATGTTTGCACACTACTATTTGGTGGTTGAAATAACTTATCTCTGCCACTGCTGAACAGACGACAAAAGAGATATCTTCTTCTTCTTCTTAAAGTGCCTCTCCATTACTAGAGGTTGGCCGTCAGTTCTGCGAATTTCTGTCTATTTTGTGCCACCCGGAACAGTTGCTCCACGTTGGTGATACCAGTCCACTCCCTTATGTTCCGTAGCCAGGATTTTTTTCGAAAAGAGATATATGAATGTTTAATTACTGTAGTTGGGGGAGATCGTGTCCAGTGGTGGACGTCTTTCGGCCGATGATGGGGTCTCTTATAACATTTATGTACTAGATTTTTTAATTTGAGGTCTAACCGAGCGGTGTTGGCGTTAAGCGGCGTTAAATCCACACATTTATTGGCTCCCTCCGATGTAACGTGTCAATGCTTTAACGTTTCATAATTTTTCATGCGGGACATAGAGGATGTGAGAAATTCGGATGCGGTATAGATAGGTAAACATTTTTTTCTGAATACACTCGAATTGATATGCGCGTCGTCATGGCGTGATGTTTGCTTATATAACTTGAGTTTTATTTGTTCAACCGCGAGACGCACAGTTAAGATGTTTACTTACTCAAAAAGCTATACATTCTCCTTTCATAGTGTATTCAATTCTTCTGAAAACGAACACATCTTCAGTGTAACTGATTCTCGTTTCTCTACTTCGATGATTGTTGTTTCAGTATGGCGCATCAATTTTTTTTTCAACGCCCAACCCGTTGAAGATCCGCGTAAGTTGTCGCGTCACGCTGCGTGACGTCGGCCGCGTGACAGGTGACGTGTTTACACCGTTTAATAGGCATCGAGTTCAAGCGGCGCGGCGTGCTAATGGTCCCGCTGAAAAATGGTCCTGCGTGTTATTGTTTGTGAATATTTCCACTTTGCGGCCCGCGTGCGATCGCGCGGGATATTTGGGCCCGATTTATGTCACACAACCTACTTACAGATTTATCTGCGTCCGTAGGTGACTAGCGCTTGCCTTGTAACGCGAAGGTCCCGGTTTGGTTCCGGGGACACATTTTGTGTACTTTGGTTGGTAGAAAGGTTTTTCTAATCCTCCTGCGACCATGCTCTTAAAATAAATCTGTCGCCATAATAACACTGCTGGAGACAGCTATCACTAACCACCGCTTCATTGTCGTTTAACACCAAGTATCAAACACATGTATCTAGTAAAGTTACTGGAGAAACGAGTCTTAACGCATTATGAACTTAAGTCAAGTACACAACATTGTGTTAGGTAATCGTTGTAAATAACACATTATAGTTTTGTGGTCACCATCACCTTAATATCTAGCTCTTCCTGTTATGTTTAAAAAAAATAAACGTGTTTTAAAACAGACCCGAGCTGCTTTACAGATTAAGTGGGTAGGGTCAATAAATTTACGATTGCCGAGTTAAACTGGCAAGTTGTTGTTAACATACTCGTAACACAACAGTGTTGCGGCGAGGCGCGAGTCCGTTCGACAGCTGATCCCCCCGGACCTCGCAGCCGGAGGGCAATAAATTCACCGTCAGGTATAAAAGCTCAGGGATGATATATCGCCACTTGGCGGTGAAACTGAGCGGTCACTTAGCGGCTCGCTCACGTACGTGAACGTACGCCCACCTCTTTTATATTTGGACCCGCACTCAACAGCTGATGGTGTATTATTCCTCTTTACATCCGCTAGTTATCATCCTCGTATTGTCAATCGGAGTATTATACTGTGACAGTATTGTTGTGTCTCCGCGCTCTTACTTATGTAAGCTATTCTATTCTGGACGTCATCTTCGGCTTTATTATCACTTAACATCATTCATAATTGGGGTTGACTTATATCATCCCACTGTTTATAAAAAATACGGTTATCGATGTTCTGTATGTGGTCGTTCACAATCATTTCCTATCACGATATGTTTGTATACGATTTCTGTTCGAAATCAAATCGTAAAAACCTAAAAATATTATGTGAACTCGTGAATGTTCCTGCGTTTAAACGAAAGTTATAAAAAGAAGAAATTTACGAGTTTGTTTTGTTACAGCTAAGCTAAAGAACTCATTTTTTGGAGCTGCGTATTTCTCTGAAACTCCTCGCAGAAGGTTTGGGTGATTAGATTTGTCGTTCATAAAACTAACAAACATAACTTACCTGCATCAGACTTCGTCTCCTTCATTTAGGATTTCTACAAAACTAAATTTAAACTTACAGCACATGTAAAAAGCGCAGATTAAAAACGAGGTTTTTAAATTTAGCAAAGGACATCGGAGACACCTTGGTGCCGCGGGAGCCCCGTCCAGCTCAAACAACCGATCTCAACTTCAACTATATATCAAAGTTTACAGTTTTCATTACCTTGGTCTGATCTGAACTTTGTTCCGTTAGTTTCTATCTAATTTAAGTTGGCGAAAGTATATTTTGTGATGACGCTTTCCATTAAAGTAAATTCTTTTCGCTTTGATTTAAACTGATCGCAAAATTTAACTTATTTCGAAAATCACTGAAGAAATTTGTAGTTACTTTTTGTTTCTACTTTTAGTTGTTGAAAGCATTAGAATATATCATCTCCGTAAAAGTCTGCTTCGTTACAGTTCACATTTTGATATTGTGCAGTGAATTTCGCTTCCTGAAAATATCACCGTGCTCCGGTTTAAACGTTTTAAAGATCAAAGCGTAGTAACTAAACGGGAGAGTGATGAAACGCAATCGATCCGGTGATAAAGCGATGAGGAGCGGCGAAATAGAAACAAACGTGCGAATAATCGACGTTCAGCTGTGTCGTGATGGCGACAAATGCTGCTGAGGAGCATTCAATTAAGCAGCGCCAGCACCGGGGCTGATGGATGGACAGGCGGCGGGCGCGCGGCACGAGCAGCAGCGATTTTATAACATGCTATAATACACATTAAATATTAATGAATTCTTACTTATTCAAGTAGCAAGTTAGTTGCTATTCAGTAATGTACAGACATTACTGTGTTACAGTTCGAAAGTCACTGCTTCTAATTCATTTATTAAGGTATCGAGTGCTCTGTTATTCCTGTAGTAATGACGTAACTCATCATTGCTATCACCACGAAATTACTCGTCTCGTTAGATAAAAAAAACCTTACTCAAAATGATAACTTGTCACCAGTGCACTTGCCTGACTGGTGATACCGATAAGATTTTGGGCATAGTATATATGTTATATAATGCTTTCATATACTGTCTCATGTTCTAACACTGGTCAAGTGCGGGTTGGCCGATGTTAGAACATGTTGATTTCCTAACGAGGATCGAATCCGCGTCTATTCGAGACTTGTACTGCGTACCTTTAACACAAACTAGTAGTACCAGTAAAGTATGGTAAATGTCTGTAAACGATTTTTAGTATAAACGTATATTAAAAGAAAAAACAGTGTATGTAGTGGATCTACTATAAGATCTTTCATGTTTTACACAACCTTACACAGAAGTTTAATCTCTCTTATTAGAGAGAACTATATACTGTAAAGTTATTTTTTATGTAAATTTATATTATTGTATTTATTACCTATGTTTTCTTCTAATCTAAATTGAGACTTCTGTCCAATAATCTTATCTTTATAATATACATTTCTTACTCATATTTATTTACTCTGACTTTTCACATTACCCTACTATTTATTTATATATTTTTTCTCTCCTGTCCCACAGGTTTGCCTGGTAGAGATCGCTCATAGCGATAAGGCCGCCCTAGCCCACATTTAGATCTTAAGCCTAGTTTTAGTCAAATTTCCTTGTTTTGTTATGTGTGCAATAAAGAATAAAAAGAAAGAAAGAAGTTTATCGCATACGCTGAAAATCTTAGTCAAACTTGTAGCTTCTGTAGACATTAGTAATGATCAAAACAAACAAAACGTTATCGGTTTTGGCGACGCAAAGATTTCGCTTTAAGTGTTGTTTATCGAGATTTTAACTTTATACAATTAACGCTGTATATTATGTATTATGTTATAAACAAATAACATCCTCTCAATTTACACTTTTAGTTAAACTCCGTTAGTAAAATAAAATAGTTGTATTTGAATGGAACGGTTTAACTGCCGCTTTGAACAGTTCGTTTATTTTTTGTAAGTTGTAATGACAATGAAGTACGCGCCGGGCTGTTCTGAATGATTGGCCGGGGAAGGCGCGGGACATCCATCCACCTGTCCGGGGGCTCGGTGCTTCATGCTACTCTCAAATATATCCATAGAGCTGGACTAGACTTGTTCTCTCTGCTTAGTCTAGTCGTGATTACTTACTTGTACCGGAGACTGTGTAAGTACTACTGCAGAGTCTAGCACCCTTCGGCTCTTGAATTATATCTCGCTTTTTGGGGAAGGCCTCCCGGAACAATAACACTCAAAATTTTTTATTTTTGTACAATTGCGTTTATAGGGAACCTAAAAATGGTTACGCTTCTAATTTTACGGTACTGTACTAATATTATTAATTATGTTAGTAAAAGAAATAAAAAATAGATATAGTTTAAGAAATATTGTAACCAGTTATAAAACTCGCTCAAATCAAAACTGTTCCCGCACGAAAATACACTCCCGGACACATCTATCGGCCCACCTAGTGTTTAAAAGTTTTAACGGTGCCTAGCTAAAAATAAATGTGAGGTGGAGCAATAAGTTTTAATGCAGTTTTAAAGCTGATTTTTTGGTCAACCTTTATGTATGTTTTTTTTTTAATTTTGAATTCAGGATTATGAAAAAAAAAAAGAAAATTCGAGCCTGTTCATTGTTTTCAACGACCCAGGAATGGAGAAAACTTTTTTATTTACCACAAGTTGGATTTTTTTTTGATGTGTCCGATTATTGGTTCCTTAAAAAAGCAAATCTAAACTTAGAGCCAGTTTTGACAACGAAATATGGATACTCTGAC
Source organism: Byasa hedistus (assembly GCA_029286795.1). Lineage (NCBI taxonomy): Eukaryota > Metazoa > Arthropoda > Insecta > Lepidoptera > Papilionidae > Byasa > Byasa hedistus. Next base: position 10,075,941 of record JAGSMW010000002.1, read on the forward strand.
TGAAATTGTCGCCCAAGTTGTAAAACTTCTGCCGGCCAAATCAATTTGAAATTCCAAAAAAAACAAAAAAAAAACATACATAAATATAGACCAATAAATCTGCTTCAAAACTGCATTAAAACTTATTGCTCCACCTAACATTTATTTTTAACTAGATACCGTCGAAACTTTAAACACTGGGTGGTGGACCGATAGATGTGTCCGGGAGTATATATTTGTTATCGGCAACTTCATTGATCTTGTGTCAAACAGGAAAAAAGGGAGCTGTTTATGTTCCTACAGCTGAGAGTCATTATAACTGCCACGAAACACTTATTATCAAGTGAAAATGACGTACATATGGTTTCGTAGATAAATTTGGTGACGTAATCTCTTTTAGCAGTGAAGACACAGCTCTATGTGAATCCGTGTTACGAACGGCCGAACAAAGCATTCATCGCGATAACTCCGGGCGGCGAGAGCGATTGAAAAACGAAAACGAAGCGTCTGAAGGTTTTAAAAAAGAGAAATGGCTCCTGAATAGCTTTTAAAGGTGGTGCGAGACAAATGATGGTGTCGACGTGGAGCGGACGGCTCCCGTCCGACGTCTACATCGCGGATTACCGGCGGATACTTTAAAGTATCGATTAAGCATCAATTACTGCATTTTTTTTTTTTTTATTATACTACTATGCGACGAGACGAGCAAGACGTTCACCTGATGGTAAGTGATTCGCTTGCCCATGACAACGTGGTGCTAGTTAAGATGGTATACACTGCACCACATTGCGCTCGTCGCCTTGAGACATAAGGTGTTAAGTCTCGTTACCCCAGTAATTACACTAGCTACAGCGCCCTTCAAACCGGAACACAGTAATGTTCGCACACTACTATTTGTCGGTTGCAATAGGAGCTGCGGTGGTACCCACCCAGACGGTCTCCGGCAACAGAGACCTACCACCTGGTGATACCATTGACAGTGAGAATTGTAAAATTGAACTTCATGATATTGTATTTCATTGATTTGGATTGAAATATTTGTAGGTTTTATGAAGAAATTTTTACTGCAACGTAGCGCAGTGGCTGAGAACTTACCTTGTAACGCGGACATCCCTTTTTCGGGACCGGGGCCAGAGGTTTGGTGATGACAGGGTTTTTAGACCCTTACTTGAGAGCTGGTATATTGTCACACGGTCAACTGTTAGCCCGTTGTAGATAAAATAGAGACCGTCATTTTCACTATCCGTTTTGTTTACTATCCAGCTTGTGGTAGAAGTATAGCACACGCTCCTGCCGCAATGGTAGTATGCCAAAAAATATTGGGAACTTGTTTTGGCAGTCGCTGTTGCTATTGAAATTACTGGGTAACGAATTATACGTTTGCTTACTCCAGTAATTTGGTAAGTTGATTAGTATAATGACGTCTAAATGAGCTTTTAAAATCCTTAATGTTGTTTCTCTCTTGCTCTAAAACTCTACTTAGTGTTACTAATTTAATAATAATCATTTTCAGTAGTAGTTCAATTTTAATTAAGACTGAGAGTAAAGTAACGAATTGAAACAGTAATTTTACGTAAAAACCATTTGAATTTTTGATTTTATATGTGAAAAATGTTCCGAATCCCTTTTGTCAAACGTTAAAGTCCATTTCCTGGAGCTGCTACATCTGTACAAGGAGCTTCGGTAAACTCGTTAAGGCTTTACATTTTTTTTCCCGTGTCGGAAAGTGTTCGGGGTTTGTTAATTAAAAACCTGTCCGACGCCGACGGATTCCGGCATTTGCGTCTTGCTTAATTACTTCAAACAAAATTTGAAATAGTACAAATATTTTTATAGCTGAATTCGATGAAAAAAATAATACTTTATTAAGTCGTGGAACAGTTTCAACTAATATCAGCTTGGAAGACATTGTAGCTGATGTAATCATAACATTATAAGGATGTATCATCGATGTCAAATCTGACAAGCGCAAATGTTTTACTGGTTAGAAGCGGGCCTTTAAGAAAATTGATAGGATCGCATATACGTAGGACTTTTCCCTAAATCCCCAGTCGTAGATAAAAGAAATATAAATAACTCGGCGTCGGATGAAGATGATCGGAAAAGAAAATAAACTAGCTAACCTAATTGCGGGAGTTGATGCGTTAAATGGCACCGGAAGCTGTTCGCCCCGCCCGGCCCCGGGTGAAGGGTTGCTCGTAAATCTGAGGCAGGTGCTCTAAAAGTTTTATCAGACGCAGTTATTGAATGCCTAATCCTCTTTTATTACTCTCGCGTAATAAAAGCGAGGTCTAGGTAATTGTTCGGGGCCGCGTGCTCCGCCGCCGGAGCATTAATCGCTTTTTCTTTTCACTACTCCATTTTTATCGGGCAATAATGAGACCGGAAAGTTTTTCGCGTCGGCTAGAATTTTTATTGTGCAAGTAGTGAGATAGGTAGATATATTAAATGTAACGTTTCACCTCGGCCGATGAGGCGACCGAATTTAAAAGCTTACTATCTAACCGCGAAGCCTGCGGTTAGTTTTGTGGAAAATTCACAAAACAGTAGTAAGCGTAAGTTTGTTTGCAGCAGCGTGAATTCAGATTGTTTCACCGTTTTATTTAAATGCAAGCAAGAATTAAAGCGAGTGCTCGCCGTGAAAACAAATAGCCTCCCCGGCTGCCAGGGAACCTGCCAGAGATCTGCCAGAGATGGCGCGTTGAGGTAACGTGTGAAGGAACTACGGAACGGAATGCTTATACGAAGTCGAAGCGATTATCTTGCAAACAGCTTAGAGCCTAAAGCGAGTGAAACAACATTACTACGACCAAGTAAACTATTGCATTTCTTTGTACGTTTTTTTTAAATAGAAGATATTATATTTAGTTTAGAAGCTGTCGCAAGTCACTTGGGAGACCGGGATTCGGTTACCCGTCGGGGAGTACTTACCGCGGTTGCAAGCGTCCCCGTAGGTCAAAATCTATGAAAGCGTCATCGAAGGATTTAGTTGTTAAGAGTTCATTATAACTCTTTTGTTTTCTTTTTATTATACTACTATGCGACAAGACAAGCAAGCCGTTCACCTGATGGTAAGTGATACGTTTGCCCATGACAACGTGCTGCTAGTTAAGATGGTACACACTGCACCACATTGCGCTCGTCGCCTTGAGACATAAGGTGTTAAGTCTCGTTAGCCCAGTAATTACACTAACTACAGCGCCCTTCAAACCGGAACACAGTAATGTTCGCACACTACTATTTGTCGGTTGCAATAGGAGCAGCGGTGGTACCCATCCAGACGGTCTCCGGCAACAGAGACCTACCACCTGGAAAGTTGTTGCCTTTACCCCGGAAGTGTATCCCGTGTAAGCTATTTACAAATTAAAAAAAATAGTAGCAGGTTAAATTTTACGCTCAATACACGTGTTGAGTTTCAAAGCAGTTTTTTGAAAGACATTGAGAATAGAGCAGCAGGCGCAAAGCAAACAACGAAGTTCATTTCCGTCTCGTTACTACAAATTAATTTCATTAAATTCTACGTCGATTGTTAAATCGTCGATAATTTCTTCTGCTAAAGAGCTATTTTGCCAATTCGCAATTTAATTAAAAAGCCGCTACGACGTTAAATGTCGTAATTCGCTTTTTATTTTCCGTTTCGAATGATCGGAAAACGTTTAGCTCACCTGCAGCTTGCGTTGTTTGTGGACGGGGAAAAAATGAACGAGCGCTCCAATCAGCTCTGGTGGAGGAGGGGGAGAAAAAAATGATCGAATTCAACTCACGTGCGGAGGTTATGGCAAAAAATTGTAGGTGTTCAGCTAGCAGTGTGTATTTGCGAAGTTACGGCGGTCAGCGCCCGGAGTTTTATTAATGTCCACAGTTATTGGGTTCTGTCCGTATGTTTGTTTTTGTGTTCGCGCCGGCAACGCGCGCGCCCTAATCATTTTGCAACGGCACTGCACTGACGTGGGCAGTATTTGTGTGTACGCGTGTAACAACCAATCTGTACATTTCCACAGGAAAAAACCAATTATGATTTTCCGTTGATTTTAGTTTTTATTTATTTCAAACTTTGTTTGCACACAAATAAATATTGTACAAAAAGGCGGACTTAATGCCATAGGGCATTCTCTCCCAGTCAACCTCGGCAGTGGCGAAATGCAGTGGTAGCTGAGGGTAAAACAGAAGTTTTGTTTTTAAAAGAAAATTATATAAAAAAAGAAGATATATACTAATATATACATATAAATACATACATAATGAATATATACATAACATACATACGAATTACTATTCTATATCTAAGTAAAACCTCCTCACCATTCTCTTAAAGATATTTTTGTTTGGAGCCCTTCTAATATCGTCGGGTAAGGAGTTCAGTAGTTTTCTATTTTCATATAGTTGTGTAATCTGATGTATGTTTTAAAACATATGAAAAAGGAAACATTGTACCTTCCGAACGCGGGGACAAATTATGAGTCGTTAAAAACAGCTCAATAAGTATTCAGATTTTTGTTAGCAAGGAGCGTCAAAATTTTTTATATTCATACAATCTAATAATACTAAGTAACAACTTAAGCAATTTTAAAAAAATTGGCGATGAGAAACTAGTTCAACAATAATATTCTTTACCGAAACGCAACTTCGACTTACAAGTTAAATTGAACGGTAATAACTTGGCCGAACTGTTCCGGGCGAAGTTCAAATCCGAGTGGAGGTAATGAAAACTGAAAAGTTTCTTGTTTACGCTGACACTCGCCAAATCCGCTGACCTGTGCACACTTTGTGACACTCGATCATACTTACCCGCAGAACCTAACGCCGATATTAACAGGTGGACAATCGGGAACGTTGAGTAATGTGTGTTTCAATCGAAAATAAGAAGTGAAGAAAGAAAGGACGTTGTTATAATTAACAAGAGAACAATGAGGTTCCGCATCCGGCCCCGGAGTCAAAACATGAACATTTAAAAGGAAATTAACATATTTTTTAGTTAGTGATTGAAGTGGTTGGGGTTGTGTTTAATTGTTGTATGTAGATAATTATATGTGAATGAGAGAAGAGCTGCAACTGTGCGAGTGAGTGGGCGGCGAGGTTCGGATTTGCATGCGATGCGGTGCGGTGCTGCCTTGACAGGAGTCGCCGGCGCCGGAGATGTGTACATGCAATCCTCAAAGGATAAAATTTTAATTAAAGCTGGCTCGAGTGGACTAACGGAAATTTGCAGACTTAGCCGCCCATTTACTATTCGGCTGCCGGACGGAGGGGGAGAGGGCGGAGGACCGGGAGTTCACACTTTAATAAAGGATTACGTACGTCGTTTGACGGTTCGTTTGTAAACACTTACACAAAAAGGGAGTGCGAATGTTTTTTTTTTTTTGCATTTGAAATATGTCGCCCTCGACCGAGAATGCTGTAATTTTAATAATCCCTCCGCGACTCAAGTTATTAATTTATCTACAACTCAATTTTAATTTTACACGGTGTTAATTAACAATCGGTCTGTATATGGTGATCGCACTGTTCTGGTTCCCATAAATTGTCAGGCGGAACACAGCGATGGTGTTATGGGAGCAGATTTACAGCGTCCAGATTGCTGGAGGGATTGGACAAATTATCATCAAATGATGTATGTGACGCAGGTTTACAGGGACGCGTATAAGTGCGTAGGGGGGGTGGTGGGGTCCCACCTGCGGCCGGACCTCGCCGCGGAAATCTGGTACAAATCACACGGCGCCCCGCGTCCGGTGTAAGGCGCACCGCGCACCGGGCGTTTGGTACTTTATACCTTTTAGTATTTCATTTACAACCCCTGGTAACAAAGTGGCATGTCATATGTTTAACCCGTTAATCTGTGTTTATTTGTGACGTAGTATCACTAAAATAATGGTCAACGTAACGTACGTAAAATAATCGTCAACGTAACGTACGTAAAATAAACGTCAACGTAACGTACGTAAAATAATCGTCAATGTAACGTACGTAAAATAATCGTCAACGTAACGTACGTAAAATAATGGTCAACGTAACGTACGTAAAATAATCGTCAACGTAACGTACGTAAAATAATGGTCAACGTAACGTACGTAAAATAATCGTCAACGTAACGTACGTAAAATAATGGTCAACGTAACGTACGTAAAATAATGGTCAACGTAACGTACGTAAAATAATGGTCAACGTAACGTACGTACAATAATGGTCAACGTAACGTGCGTAAAATAATCGTCAACGTTACGTACGTAAAATAATGGTCAACGTAACGTACGTAAAATAATCGACAACGTATCGTACGTAAAATAATGGTCAACGTAACGTATGTAAAATAATCGACAACGTATCGTACGTAAAATAATGGTTCAACGTAACGTACGTAAAATAATCGTCAACGTAACGTAACGTACGTTAAAATAATGGTCCAACGTAACGTACGTAAAATAATGGTCAACGTAACGGACGTAAAATAATGGTCAACGTAACGTACTAAAATAATGGTCCAACGTAACGTTACGTACGTAAAATAATGGTCAACGTAACGTACGTAAAATAATGGTCAACGTAACGTACGTAAAATAATCGTCAACGTAACGTACGTAAAATAATCATCAACGTAACGTACGTAAAATAACCGTCAACGTAACGTACGTAAAATAATCATCAACGTAACGTGTTCAATTTATTTAGCCTCCCATCTGGGGTTGGCCGGGGTAATGCCACTTAGGAATTAAATCCGCCCCTCAGTAACTCAATCAGCCAAGTATACAATAAAGAATAAATAAATGAAACAGTTGGTCCGGTTCTGAACTGATTAGTTTTGTTTGGTAATTTTGAAAATTGTGAAAATCGTTTCAGCCGCGTTAATATTCCTACTCTCCCTAACTCGGGTGTTTAAGAAGTTTAATTTAAATTTATGATTTTGATGAATCCGGTTTTTTAAATATACTTTTGAGGAATGTATGTGATAATTGAAATATTTTTATATTTACGTTTATATATAAATAAGAGTGAAATGTTTAAGAAAGTAGAGTTGGTGCCGGTCGGTGCGGTCCGCCTTATCGATATGAAGGCGCGTCACGTATCCGCCGGAAGGTGGGAGCGGCCAATAAAAATGTATTGAGGGATTTGTACGAGGAATAGACCACCACCACCACCACACCGACAATTACCGATTGAACGATTTGTATCAGCACCGCGATCGGAAACAACACAAATCTAATTTGATTCATGTGTATTTTTTTGTTTAGTCTTATCAACAAGATGCGATGCGCACATGACGTTAAGTGATACATTGCTGTCATCTTCTTCTTCTAAGTCATATTTCCTCATGACTGAGGGTCGTGGTCATCATGTTTTTATTGAAACACACGACGACTCTCTTGGCAGTTATAATGGAGTGGTGTTGCCATTGCCTTCTCCATTTCACATACTAGTCTGACCACTGATAGTCATGGCATAGATATGCAGGTTTCCTCACGATGTTTTCCTTCACCGTCAAAGCGCGTGATATTAGTTGGAGTTTTATGCTAACTGCACATAAATTGAAAAATTCATTGGTGCTGGCCGGATTCGTACCCGGTCCCTTCGCAGTGGATGGCCGACGTTCTTTTTTTTTTATGCTACTTAGCGACGAGACGAGCAAGACGTTCACCTGATGGTAAGTGATACGCTTGCCCATGACAACGCGGTGCTAGTTAAGATGGTACACACTGCACCACATTGCGCTCGTCGTAAGACATAAGGTGTTAAGTCTCGTTACCCCAGTAATTACACTAGCTACAGCGCCCTTCAAACCGGAACACAGTAATGTTCGCACACTACTATTTGTCGGTTGCAATAGGAGCTGCGGTGGTACCCATCCAGACGGTCTCCGGCAACAGAAGACCTACCACCTGGTAAAAGCTAGCCCGGCTCTGTCATATAGTCCGGACATTTCAGTAATTTACCAGGTGGCAGGTCTCTGTTGCCGGAGACCGTCTGGATGGGTACCACCTCAGCCCTATTTCAACCGCCAAATAGTAGTGTGCGAACATTACTGTGTTCCGGTTCGAAGGGCGCTGTAGCTAGTGTAATTACTGGGGTAACGAGACTTAACACCTCATATCTCAATGCGACGAGCGCAATGTGGTGCAGTGTGTACCATCTTAACTAGCACCACGTTGTAATGGGCAAGCGTATCACTTACCATCAGGTGAACGTCTTGCTCGTCTCGCCTCAAAGTAGTATGAAAAAAAAAATCACTAAAATCATTTAAAACACTGATGTTGTGTAGCTGGAGTAGTAATGCGAGCCACCGGTTACAGTTAATGAAAGCGCCACCATTCCTCGAGTTGATGTCTGGTTGCAGTCTGTCCTGTTGTTCAGGTGAATGTCGCGTAATGGTGTTCATTAGCGCGCGGCGCCGGGCGGAGGCGTTAGTTTGTGATCGCGGCGCGCTCCGGTTTGTTTTTGTTGGTCCGCGGGATTAGGCGGTGTTTTTGTTCATTAGCGGGGGATGAGGACGCCGCCCGCCGTCAGGTGGAGCCGCGTCCAATTTAACCGGATTATTTATTTAATCGCCTCATCGGCTTATGTAAAATTAAACCGCCGCTGAAAATGTAACGCCGATTGAACGTTATTTGAATTTACTGCGCGCTCCATATGCTGTTCAGGTAATTTCAGATTAATGTACAGCTGTAAAAGAGAAATGTGATCGTTTTGTCAGTTATTTAATGTTATTATATGTATGGTGATTAAGCTTGTTTTTACATACCCATTGCATCAATAAAGTAAATTTCGGTTAATCAGACTGATGATTTTAACAAAAAAAAAAATACTGTGTCGGTACGTAATATTTATCAATGTGTAGGCGTGATTTGAAAAACAATGATACATCTTATGAACATAAATGAAAACTAAAAAAAAGGAATAGTTAGAGTAATGAAAAATCTTTACTAATTTACACAAACAGCGCGGAATATTCTTAAGTTGTGCATGATAACATGCAAGCGAAAGGTACGTGAATAATGTAGAGGACGGATTGAAACCTCAGCCCTTGATTACAAGCGATTGAATTTACATTAACACTTTACAAAGTTCTATTGAAATATAATGAGGTAACGTTTTCGTAGGTATTCCATTCCCAATAGTTATCAATCAGCCGGGTCGGATTGGAAGGGCTGATCTCGCCGCACCAACTTCGCCGTCCGCCGCTGTGGCTCTTATTGCTGAAGTGGTTAAGTTTAGTATCGCTTGTCCGTCGGCAGCGGCGACCGTGTAGCGATCGAAGGCTCCAGTACAATTCCGTATGAATCGCCAAGTTGAATCAATCAATGTCGCCGCAGTATCTCCAGAACCTCGATGACTCACGCGGGATCCCGCCTAATCCTCGCACCTTTAGAGGTGCCACGGTTATCATATCTCCTCACTGTATTTTTGATGTTATTTTATTTCAGGAAATTCTCATGAGCGACTGTTTAAAAACATAAATTGATTATTTTTCTTTATTGAAGTGAAACTTCTTTATCGGGGTCGGAAAAAAATGTAGTGTAACACTTTTTCGTTACGCGTCACATTTTAACGTTACGTAACGTGATTCGAAGTATACTTTCTCCAGCGGAATAGGGATAGGTAAATGTCTCCAATGTATTTTGCGACCCGTTTTGAGTAGTTTAATTTTTGAAATCCAGGTGGCGATTGCATCGACTTCCATAAGAGCCGATGACCCGCTTCGAGTAGTGATGACTTTGCCCACTAGGTGGTGTCGTGCAATTGCCATTTACCAATAGCATATCGTTTTAACGGACTTACTCCTGCCACTATACTTGACCGTTTTTCTATTGCACGCTTATTTATTCCCAACGCTCTATAGTGACGTGATAAATATATATATATTATATTGAAGTGATCAGCAAAATCAAAGGGTTTGTTTTAATTCTAATTCCAGTGAATTTCTAAAAAAGTAAGTAATTACATCTCTTTTTCGAATACTTAGGTAGGTTATGGTATTTATTTTTCCACGTTATTTAAAATTAACCTCAGTTTTTGATTGTATTTGTAATTATGGTATCAATTTTTTCTAATACTTGAATGTTTATTGTGGTATTTATTTATTTTTCTAAAGTATTCAAAGTCAACCTCAGTTTTTGGTTGCATTTTTCAAAACACCAACACGTGGGCGTGATCATGTTATTTATTTTTCAAGTTTTCAAGTTATTTAAGCTTAACCTTTGTCATATATATAAATATATATATTTTTTGTAAATTGATAAAGTTTTTTGTAGTTTCACTTCTTACGAGTGTACGCTAGTACACGCACACATTTTTTTTATATAAAAATCTGTCAAGAAGACACAGTTTTGAGAGACGGAAATTATAAAAAATCAGTGTAATTCAATGTTCAGCGGTGCACAACTCGTTTATTCCACTTTTCAAAGTTGTCTCGCCTTAAACATACCGGCAGGGTCCCCGCCGCGGAGTGAGCGTCCTCTTGTTTAACTTACTCCCGACAATCAGCTACGTCAATAGCACCGCAAAAATTAACCAGCCACTTCCCGCCTGCTAACTCCTCGGAGCTGTACCGGAACCTTGCGGATTTAATCGCATTAACAACTTGCTCCGCGTCTGTGCCAACCGGGCGCTTTTTGTTGCCAGTGAATTATTCATAGCGATTGATAAGAGTTTCACAGCAGGTAGAGCGCATTCTCATGCTCACTCCGTCTCCTAGCTCGCTATTGAGATGTGCATCAGCATCATCTATAAATATAAAGTATGAAAGTACTTTTTCATATTCGACGCTCAGCTCGATGTGGTTGTATACAGGAACTAATTTTATTTTAAAATTGTTACTAAAGATGTTTAACATGATGCAAATATATAAATTTGTTTCATATATATCACAACCTCACAAGCCAAGATAAACCTCACCTCTGTGAGAAGCTTCTCGTTCAAGACTACAAACTTGTGTGGTTGTTAAGCTACGTGAATAAAGTTCCGCTGCAGACTTTGATCAAACAGAAACTTCTAGTGGATGGAAAATAGAAAGGTTATTTTAATTGAATCGATTGCTATCTGCGAGAGTAAAGTTGTTAGGACCTCAGCCGGCGCTTGGACATCTTGGTCCAATATAAATGTAAATGTATTGGAGGTACCTTCACAGAGCGGCCGTTGCGAACAGACGGACAAGTAAGCATAACGTATTTTATTAAAATATGCGAAACGTATTTGTGTAGCAGTTTTGGTAAATTGTATGTGTTATAATTACTAGTAGTCTTATATTATAATGTTGTAAGTTATCATTGCTCATTAAACATACAGCATTGCAGCAACTTTACAAAATTTTTAAGTTTTTATACATACGTATCCCGCAAATGTTTGTTAACTGCGGCAAATATCCGTTCTCGCTTACTTAAAGACTTTTAAGTACAACTTTTTTTATTCGTTGATAAAATAATAAGGTACCTGTGATTGTCATGTTGCTCTTGGATGGAGAAAACGATTTCTTGATCAGGTGGGATTCCAGGATTGTTGTAATCATTCAATAAATAAATAATAATAAAATAGATTTTTATTTGTCAGCACAAACCATTACAAAAAAATAGGTAAAAATCTTAAGCTATGCGTATATTAAGACATATGGTTGTGGGTCGCTGGTGCCTGTGATAGGTAATAAACCCGTGTTACAGGTCACCAGGTCTCCTACTCTCGTGCAAATAACAGTAATAGATAACTTAAATAAGGTAATAAATCAATTGTAGTGAATGTGTTTGTTTGTTTTACCAGTTTTACCAGGTGGTAGGTCTCTGTTGCCGGAGACCGTCTGGGTACCACCGCAGCTCCTATTGCAACCGACAAATAGTAGTGTGCGAACATTACTGTGTTCCGGTTTGAAGGGCGCTGTAGCTAGTGTAATTACTGGGGTAACGAGACTTAACACCTCATGTCTTACGACGAGCGCAATGTGGTGCAGTGTGTACCATCTTAACTAGCACCGCGTTGTCATGGGCAAGCGTATCACTTACCATCAGGTGAACGTCTTGCTCGTCTCGTCGCTTAGTAGTTTAAAAAAAAATGTGTGTGTATTGTGTGTGAGTGTTTATTAAACAATGTGCGCGTGCGTGTGTGTGCCTGATGATAGATTAAGAATGAGATAATATAACATAAGTACATTACATTGTTATCATAAATGATTAGATAATAATCTCCATAAGTTTTTCTGTGTCTGCATAAGAATATGTAAGGAGCCAATTATGAACTGCGTTTTGACGTGACAACGTCTATTAAATTGGTATAAGATAGGACGCGCGTGCTGAGAAATGTCCCGCACATAAGTGGGCGTGGCTTACGCCGACCGCTAAGTCGGTATGCGTTTGCCCGAATTGGTTGAAAGTAAAAGATGTATTCTATTGCTCAATAATAATTAGAAATAAAATCCCTAACAAATATAATTGAGAGTTAGTATAACTTGATTTGTAACCCGATAAACATGTCAAACAAGAATAATAAAATTTATTATCAAAATTTTTTGTGATATAATTAATAGACGTTGTCACGTTAAAATACATAAGTGCCCTGCACATATAACCCAGAATTTTTATTATAAATAACTAAATGGTGTAAAGCATCAGGTGTATTGTCTGCGCGGATGGCGGATTGCTCTATGGGGACACATGTCCGCGTCACGCGCGCCCTCATGCATGAGGAGCGCCGCCACCTGAACGCCGGCCGGCTGAATATTTCATTGCGCGCCCGCTTCCGACCACGCCGTGAGACCGGAGTCACGAATCTGATTTCGTTCGCATTCACACATTCGTATACATTTTACATATCGCGTTTAAACGTATTTGTTAAGCGTGATTTTCATATACACTCCCGGCCCCTGGCACATCTATCGGCCCACTATTTTACCAGATTTCAACCGCCAAATAGTAGTGTGCAAACATTACTGTGTTCCGGTTTGAAGGGCGCTGTAGCTAGTGTACTTACTGGGGTAACGAGACTTAACACCTTATGTCTCCGGCGACGAGTGCAATGTGGTGCAGTGTGTACCATCTTAACTACCAGCACGTTGTCATGGGCAAGCGTATCACTTACCATCAGGTGAACGTCTTGTTCGTCTCGTCGCTTAGTAGTATAAAAAAAAAAACCTAGTGTTTAAAAGTTTTAACGGTGTCTAGCTAAAAATAAATGTTCGGTGCAGCAATAAGTTTTAATGCAGTTTTAAAGCTGATTTTTTTGTCAACCTTTATGTATGTTTTTTTTTTAATTTCGAATTCAGGATTGTGAAAAAAAAAACGAAAATTCGAGCCTGTTCATTGTTTTCAACGACCCAGGAATGGAGAAAACTTTTTTATTTCGCACAAGTTTTCGATTATTGGTTCCATAAAAAGGCAAATCTAAACTTAGAGCCAGTTTTGTCCAAAAAATATGGATACTCTGCCTGAAATTGTCGCCCAAGCTGTAAAACTTCTGCCGGCCAAATTAATTCGAAATTACAAAAAAATTTAAAATAAAACACATATATAAGGGTTGACCAATAAATCTGCTTCAAAACTGCATTAAAACTTTTTGCTCCGCCTAACATTTCTTTTTAACTAGACACCGTCGAAACTTTAAACACTGGGTGGTGGGCCGATAGATGTGTCCGGGAGTATATTTCATGCTGGTACTTTAAAGTTGGTGCTCACTAAAAAATATTAACTTTGCAACTAAATAGCGTTTAGAGCAGAACTGTCAAGAATATACCAAGAGACCAGTGAGACGGTCCCCTGATCGTAAGTGAAATGCTCGCTCATGACAACGCGGCACTAGTTAAGATGGTACTGCACCACATTGCGTTCATTACCCCAGTAATTACACTAGCGCCATTGAAACTACTGTGGCGACTGAAATAAGAGCTGCCGTGGTTGGTACCTATCTAGACAGTCTGCGGCAACAGAGACCTATCAGCAGTCTGTATTATTAATTGTATCATAACGATCATGTACAATAATCTGATTACATCAAGTTAACAATTTTCGAAAATGTGATGCCGTAAAGCACTTGAAAAGTGAAATTATCCACAATGGGATCTGTTAATTTAAGTTATGTTGTTTCCACGTTGTTATGTGTCCATACATTCACCTCATAGCCGGCGGTAATCTTGTGGAAGTTTTAAATTTTCAATGGAGTTTTTAATTTAGTCGGAGTTCGACCGTCTCCCGGAGGCTCCACCTGACCCGGGCAACTTCTGCACACTTTTTAATGAATACTTTATTCGATCGCCGAAGTTTCGGAGTTTTCATGATTTTTATATTGCCAAGTTCCGGAGGCATTACCTATGCATTGTCTCTCGGAGGCGCCGCGCACACCCCGCTTAATTCCACTTCCGGCGGTGGGACATCCGTTTATCAAAGTTTAATTTGTTTGTTTGTAATTTCTTATACATTGTTGCTCTGTTCATTATATTATTTATCACGGTGCAATTAAAATGACCGCAATTCTTTTCGCATTAATATGCTAACAAGTGTAAGATTCCACCAGGTGGTAGGTCTCTGTTGCCGGAGACCGTCTGGATGGGTACCACCGCAGCTCCTATTGCAACCGACAAATAGTAGTGTGCGAACATTACTGTGTTCCGGTTTGAAGGGCGCTGTAGCTAGTGTAATTACTGGGGTAACGAGACAACACCTTATGTCTCTGCGACGAGCGCAATGTGGTGCAGTGTGTACCATCTTAACTAGCACCGCGTTGTCATGGGCAAGCGTATCACTTACCATCAAGTGAACGTCTTGCTCGTCTCGTTGCAGAGTAGCATAAAAAAAAAGAAAAGATACTTTATTCTGGAACAGCTGTTGGGGTCGGTGAGCTCTGTTCTGAGATTGATACCATTGATGAAAATTTGTACTTAATAGTAGCGAGATGTTCGAATTTATGTATAGATCCGTTCACATCTAAACGTTACTCTATGTACTGCTGGAATATCTGATTAACTGCACGTTACCGAAGACTATTAATAGTTATATTTTTAAATATAACGAAGCGACAACACGTTCTTCAGTCACATAACAACGTTATTACGATGGTATACGAAGTTCCATATTATGCTCCTCACTATGGACAAGAGTTTAAGTATCATTACTCTAGTAGCTTCATTACAGCGCCCTTTCAACTGTAATACAGAAATGTTTGTGCTTTGTGCAACATAATTTAGATGATTTTCAGCAATTGAGATGTTCTATCAGTTAATGTAATAATGATGCAGTGCAAGTTGGCAAGTGGTGATGTGCAATCGGAGCTTTACGGAAGCGGGCGGGCGCTGCCTGGCGGAGTGATGGGCGCGTGCTCATCTGAAATGAATCTTTTAATATCGCGCGCGCGCGGCCAGAGCTCAAATATTGGTAGCACACGTAACAAAAGGTCGATCGCTTTATTGAAATCCGCAGTTCGGTGCCGGCCCGACCCGGCCCGGCCCGGCCCGCCGTCATACCTAATAACGGCAATCCGTTGCGCGGAGAGGAGCCGGCTTCTTTATCATCAAACTGAATTCTAATATCATTCGTTGCTATCAAACGTACCTGAATAATTTGCTTTTACCAAATAGGATAAATTCATACACAGGAGGTAAAAGATGAGAAGTAATAAATGTCCAAAAATCGATTTCAAAGTTCTGTTAAATCACGAATTAAAAGAGATCAACAGATTACCGACACTTTGAGTACTTTAATAATCATTCAATCGTCATCCTATAGACGCCCACTGCTGGACGAAGACCCGAGTAATTCAACCTAACAGATATCATTTGTTTATTACAACAGAATCTGTAATTATAAACGTTAACTGGGGTAAGTATAAATCGCTACACTGTATGAAGTCAATCAGTATCATTCTGTGCTGGCTATCACAAGATAATAACGTTAGTGAGTTAGTCATGTTTTGAGACGACTGAACCTGAAACTTGGATATGACGTTAAATACATTTACGTATGAAACTTTTGGAAGTTTCCTTATTCAGAGTTCGAGAGAGTTCGAAGATTCGTTTCGACCTGTAATGAATAATGGATATAATCCAATTACATAAAATCTTGCTCAATGTTTATATGACCCCATTTTTTTCTGTACCTAAATATTTTCACGCTTTTTCTCTAGAAATTTACACAAAATTTAAGATTTTTATTAGTATAAAAGAGTACTGTTATTAAAAGCGGTGGAAAATTTATATTGTGTATATAACTTAAAAGTAGTTCAAATTCCTGGAGAGGACAATCACGGTAATAAGAGAATATTACGAAGCCGTTTCCGTGCTTAGTTATCCGTCGACTTATCGTTAGAAAAAAAGTAACAGGGATATCAGGAAATGAAACAAAGGTAGGAGGCGGCGGCAAGTGTCAACGGCGCAGCGCGCTCGTTGCGCGCGGCTGCGAGCTGTGACTGCTCACGGCCGCCGGTACAATTGGCAATCGGCACAACATATTGAACAATCGTTTGCTGCATGCACACACTCACACACCTTTATTAATTCAAATCTTGTTCATAAAATTCTAACCGACAATCATATAACACAACGCTCCGCCTATACAAGAAACTCGTTAAAAAACAACGATCATTTGAAAAAGTAACAATTAATTACAGAGCCTTTTAAAAATGAATCTTTAAAGCAACATTGTTCATAAACTACTGCTAGTACTATTATTGCAATTTTACTTCGTTGAATTAATGGTTTTCTAGTGTTCCATGCATATTTAATACGAATAACTTCGATAATTTCCTTTTTCCGCATTTTTCCAATACATTTCCAAATTTGATTATAATTTGTTCCAGGTCCAATGATTATACAAGCAAAGTTAATAATTCATCACGTTTACAATATGTAATTTTACATGTTTAAAAAAGCTAAATGAATAAGTAAATTTTCTTTAGACGGTTGCTAAATGCGTTGTTTGGATGAATACTCATAATATAACGCAAGAATATGTGAAATTGATGTCAAGTATTACCCTTTTGTTGATAAAAAAATCAAGGTTATTTGATATATATTATTTTGAACTATATATTTATTCATAACGTCTAGATAAACATCTAATTAAGTGCAACGGAGGCGCGGCGCGACACGTTCCCGCCACAATTCTCATAAACGCGCGGAATTAAACATGGCGGCGATAAAACACGCGGCGCGCGCGGCGCGGGACGTGTTTACGAGACTAGGTTTTGTTACCAGGTATTTGCTACACGTACTAGGCGCTAAAACTTTCACATAATAACAACGCTTTGAAGTTTTTATACTGTTTTACAAGACACAACCGTTTGAGAATGATTTTTATCATTGTGTACGTCTTGCTGCGCTCATCCTCCGTATGACTTAGCACGCAATGTATGCTGAACAAGTCAAACTTCTACATGTAAATTACATATCAAATTTTAAATACAAATCTCACAGTCAATTTATCTCTTTATATCAATTTATTTAAGTTTGGTTTTTAAATTTTAAATTAAAATCTCAATTTTGGAAACTAGTTTTTAAAACACTTGTGCCGGAGCGCTCCAGTTTGCTAAAGCTAGTGTTGTATTAACGCTATGCATTTCCTTGCCGTTGCACGTTGTGATTGCTCACGAATTCCGAAATTCCATTACTAATAAATATTCCTTCTCACTTTAAGGTATTATTCTGTTAACAGTATTGTGGTTTTAACGGGAAATTGTTTCATAAACACGTTAGGCTACATTTATCGATGTGTTTTGGTACGACGGCACCATTATTTGAATATAAAATGAAATACGTATATGAAAATAACAAATACTCATCAGTTCTTATGCAATAATCACATGTGTAATTTTTCTATTATTAATAGGTTAAAAATATACCTAGGTGGTCTTACCCAGTAAACTTTTTGATTCTGATGTGGCCCCAGATTGGTATTACGGAGTTCCGCGTTACAAGCGGTCAGTCGCTGCGGCACAAAGGTTTTAAGGGACGAGTAGCAAAAAGCGAATCAAGAACACAAACAGTTTTCCCACTCGCAGGTAATAAATCAACCGGGGCCCATCAGGCACAGGAGCGGTGCCCGTACGCCGAGCACGAGCCTCCGCAACGAATCACTCCATTCAGTTGAGTTAACAACCGCATTATGCCCCCGTTTACGGGGAAAACGAGCCGCCCGCCATTACTCATCCCGCAGCCTGTATTAATGATAGACATCCTGCCCGACTTACCTATGCTGACACTCATACGGTACAACTCACAAGCTGTAACAGTATTCATCGAGGTGTACAATTTTGGTTAATAGAAAAGCCGGATGTTGAGAGTAGAAACAAAACTGTCCACGTGGAGATCTCGTCATTACATTTAATCACGAAGAGGTTAATATCGTTCTGTGTATGTCTTTAAGAGATGAACACAATATGATGCTGCATAAATTTCAATTAACGTAATATCAACATAGACATGTGATATTTACTATCGTTACCCCTGTAATTTGACTGACTACAGCGCCCCCAAAACTGGAACACAGTAATGTTTACACAGTACTGTTTAGCTGTAGACATAATGATAATTTTAAAGCATCTGTCTGGTTCGCACACGTCTCTCTAGACTTGAAAACTAAAGTACACTGAACAATTACAAACGAAATTTGACTGTGTTTCATGAGCTCCACAGCTCAGTTCGCGGGGCCCCGGCCGGTCGCTCCGGCGGGTCGCGGAAGGGTCCCACTCAATTCGTTACAATTTTTCTTTGTCACAAGGAGACGGATTTAGGCGGCGTACGTATCTAGAGGAAATTTTATTAAGCGGTATTCAAGGTATTCTTTACCCATGATTAATGGTTCTCGAACTTAATTGGGCCCATTCTTGGCAGATCGGCTGCGGCACGCGGGGGTATCTTTAGATGAGATTGAGGAAAATACATGTGCGTTACTCGGTGTACCCGTAGAAGGTACTATAGATAGCTCACATGTATATTGTTTGTAGATAAATTTCACTGTTTTTACTAGTGGATAGATAATTATAAGACTTGATGTAACTGGATAATAATATTGTTTAATTGTAGATAAAGAAATACTTCAACTTTCCTAGAGGTTATAAATTTAAAACATGCGTTATAATTAAGAGCGGTCGAAGAACTACGTTGATCGGCATATAGATCGTTGAACATAAGTGGCAATGTCCAGGGCATATTTCTCGAAAGAAAGAAAGCTGATGGGGCAGTAAGGTCTTAAACTGGCGGTCCTATAGGCGGACTGAGAAATTGTAGTAGGTCCCAGGAAATGAGAGCAGATCTTTGAAGGGTGGTTTACACCCAGAAGTGGACATGTATAAAATAATAATAAGAAACAATTATTTAAATATTATTCTATCTGCATTCGTGTCATTGCAACTGGTCTACAATAGCATAATATTTGCATATACAAAAAATATTGAATAAGCAAATCCTCCCCTGTACCCGGAGCTAAAACGGTTAATAGTGGTCCCGGATTAGCCGGGAGAGTAATGCCGCAGCGAAACTTGCAGACGGATACAAATGCCCGAAGAA
This sequence comes from Byasa hedistus, assembly GCA_029286795.1. NCBI lineage: Eukaryota > Metazoa > Arthropoda > Insecta > Lepidoptera > Papilionidae > Byasa > Byasa hedistus. The sequence continues at coordinate 10,095,382 of JAGSMW010000002.1, forward strand.
TATTGGTTAGTGGGCTACACGGGAGCTTTCAGGAGGGATCGGACCTCATACGCTTCACTACTACGAGTATTCCGCTCGGATCTAATTAAACAAAGAAATAAGTTATGTAAACAGAACAAACGTAAGTATTTATTTATCATATACACTTTATTATAATAAGACCATTAAATAACAAGCTACAGCGTAGGAAGCACTTAGAGAAGTAAGTTTGGATCCACTCACAATCGGTGTTCAAGTGGAATTTTTATTCCACGAACAAATTACTTTCTGCTGGAAAATTTGTGTTTCTTAATGACGAGGCTCATATTAAAAAAGCAAATATATTACTAAAAACACTATCAATCAAGCCAGGAACGTCAAATTCTTTTTGACACAAAGAAACTTTGTCCATTAATGTTAGTCCATTGAAAAGATGCGTGAAACGTAACACCCGGCCTTTTACGTCAGCGCTAAGAAATAGACTAATCTTATATAACATAAGACCTGATAGTAAGTGATACGCCTGTCTGTAACAATGGATAGGATGTTTGCACAACACCATAGAGCGATCGTCGTTTAAAAACACAACATATCAAATGTCTTTATTCCCGGAATATCGTTAGCTACAGCACACATCGAAAAGGAACACAATCAACAATAGAAACCTACCACTAGTGTAATTAATAGAACTAAAATAATAAAATGGAACATTAGATTAACTTTTACCGCAAAAGTTAACTTCTTTGCTAAAGAATGTAAGTAGGATTCAAATTAGGCGCAAAAATCAATCACGATTTCGATCATTCAGGATTCCGATCAGACATATCTAAAAACATCTTAAATAATTCGTCGCCAACCAGAGCGTCGCGTCGTTCGAGTATTTTATAATTCTAAATAGAACACCGTGAAAAGCGAAGTTTGCCCGGGACTCCCCCGCGATTCTACGCTCAATTACTAATTCAGTCGCGGAAGTCTGCGGAAAATTAAGAATTTTACCTATTCAGTTAATTTAGCATTCCGTCGGCGGCGCCGCGGCGACAAACAAGGCGCCCGTAAATAAAATTAATTGTCTATTCAAGACCTCACCTGTCTCCGGCAGCAGACGAGCTGCTAACGAGACTATACTTTTATTTACGTGGACTTTACAATGGAGCGAAATTGTCTAGAGGTGCGACAGGGTGGGGAATTCAGAAGATACTGTTGTGAGCAAAATGCAAAATCAATAATGAATTATACAATTTTTTGCATCGACGGAGTCTCCCAAGAATCCTTCTGCGTGATGCTATATAAGTAACATCTCGGCGTCTGCTTTTCAAAAACTTACTTGTGATGTAAAACCCTGTAGTTATACTATGTGGTAATCTAAAATCTAACTTGTTGTTAAAATTATAAAGAAATCCCCATATAAACAGTGAACTCGTATCACGAGGTTTGTTATGTAAATGTATATATAAGTTATGTTAAGTAAATCTCACCTCGTGTATTACAATAGTGTAGATGTTGCTTAACTTCACACTCAGGATCCGAGGGAACTTCTTGTTGTTACATTGAAACTACACTGTTTAAGTAACACTTTATTCTTCTTGTTAAATCCGGTTTTGTTCTTCAGGTTTTTTTCTTTCCGTGGGACAAATGCACGGTCAGGCCTTTTTGCAAATGGAAGCAACTAAACTATACCGCGCATTTGCCTACATGCAACGCCATCTCTCGGTGACACAGCGAAATAATGCATTATACGTTTAACAGATGTAATTACTGCATATGATCATTCCAACTGTGCCCATCCGCCCACTTCCTCCTCCCCTCCTCCGCCAAGTCCGAGCCGGCTGCGACGTATGTCTATCGGACTCAATTTAATGATCCATCAACAAGATGTATCGGCGGCGATCCCGCGTCCCGATCCCCTAATCCCGGGACCGAGCCCACCTGCGGGATTACCGGGATCCGGAGTCGCCCCCTGGGACGATCATCCGGTGTCACATCGCGTATCTGCAGTTCACTTGAAGACGGGCTTAGCTGTACTTAGTTTTTGTTAAACAAGTTCCGTACACCAACGCTATAAATGTTAATACATAGAAATTTAAATAATTTCTTCTTTTACAGGTAAGTTTCGTCGCAGATCGTCTCGGTAAGTATTACCATAACATCTTGTTCTACCGACGAGTTATTCAAGTTGATCTTTTATTGAAATGTTGAAAATAACTGAGACCTCGGGTTCGAATCCATATTCATTCGCTTCATGTTAAAGAAATTCTCGAGGGAACATAAAAAAACAAACGACTGAAACCGTATTAAAAGTCCATCTTCTTTTATATGTTCGCCTGAACCACCAAAGGAAATTTCTCCGCGTAATGGATGCTTAAAAAACTTCACCTGAAAACTTGAGTCCGCAGTTTTAATGAAGAAAATTATTTCAATTTGCAAAGTCGCGTAACTTAGATCGGGAACTCCACTGACAGAATTACCTTCGCGTATTTGAACGACGTCGGTGAAATAACATCCGGTTTTTTTTCTTCCACTTTTACATCTAATCGTCATTATCGTTTTGATTAATATATTATATTAACAACATCATCATTATCAATTTGACAAATGATACTTAATGTTTTATGTCAGAGAGTGACTAATGCGGTGTTGTGTATCAACCTAACACCAAATGGTTATTGATACGTATCAAGAGTACGTTATGTTCGTAATTTATTTACCTCAACTGTCTCATGCGCTGGAGGTGATGGTGATAAAAATGGTAAGTTTTGCCGTTAATTTACATAGTACGGTAGTAATAAACAAAAGCTGCTCCGTATCGCGCAGTACAGGTGTTAATACTGCGCGATGAATATTTCGCCGCTGCGAACTTTGAAAACTTTTGACAGTTCGCCCCCCGGCTGACTGGTGACATAGACAGAATGGCTCTGTTCGTTTGTCTGTATTTTTTTTAATTGCAACACTCTTTCCTCTAACTCAATGATTGCACAGACGGCAGCCGCATCGACAACAAGGTGGGCGCGGCGTCCTGCGGTATGCGGGGCGCCGCGAGGCGACGACCAGAAAGCTCAAGCTGGGCGGACTCTGCACCGTCCTCCGGGCAGAGCTGCTGGCTTGGGTGGAAGAGACGGGGTACGCGGCCAGCGAGTCATCGCAGACCACCGCGATTATGAGCGACTCGAGGTCCGCCCTCGACATAGTCCGAAAACCCGACACCCTCCACCCCTTAGCGTAAAGAGTGAAAGAGAATGTAATGAAAGCACGAGAGAGAGGAAGGATGTAAGACAGTATTGAGTGAAAGCGCACGCGGGGAGGGAGGGAAATGGCAGGGCGGACGATGCCAAGGATGCGGCCTAAAGAGCCCGAGACTATTGGAATACGAGGACTGTCTTTTTTTTCCTTCGTCAGCGTCAGTTCCGATTGGAGACGCTTGACGGGGGACTAGACCTGTATAAGGAAGGCATGACGGCTTCAACACCGTGGACAGCTTTCCCGGACTCGTGGCAGCCTACCGGATCCCGCGCCGTGTAGAGCTGGACACGGTACTGGTCCGGATGTTCGCTGGGCGCGGGGGATTCGGTGAGTACCTTCATAGGTCAAACTCAAGGAGAGTCCCTCGCGCCTATGTGATCCGACCGAGGGCCAGACCGTGTCCCAGATGATCACCAGCCGTCCTTACGGTAGGGAGCGCTATGACTGCCGGATGGAGCTGGGGCAGGACATAGACGCAGGTACGATCGCCTCCCTGATGAGTGACGACGGATGTCGCCGCGTATTCCTGAGGTACTGCAAAAATATTATGACAAGTGCAATAAACAAAAATAAGACAAAGGACATTGGCGGAGCGCAGACATAGTTGCGGTACAACGAGAGCTGGAGTAGAGGAAACTGTGATAAATGTTGAGAAAATTATACTGTAGGATTTTAACCTGTTTTAATTTGTTTAATTGTTATTGTTATTTTATTGTTATTGCTATGGTTATTTTAAGTGTTGAATTGTATTGAATTGTATTTTAAAAAATTTTTAACCTGAAATTGTGATATTAGTGTAGGCAATAACAAGTGTTTTATTTATTTATTTTGAGTGTTCCCTATTCCAGCTTTAATGTTTACAGGGATATGAGTACGAGCATGTATGTTAAAATGGTTAAGTATTAGATATAAGGAAATGACGATGTCGTCACTCACAGCGAGACGTATGAATGAGGAAGTATGCTAAAGGTACGAAAGCGAGACATGTATGAATGATAGAACTGGAATGCAAGTAACGACCCTGACCCACAACACGCAGGGGGGATGAATGGAAAAAAAAAAAAAAAAAAAAAAAAAAAAAAAAAAAAAAAAAAACTCAATGATTGCTTACAAGTGTAGTGTTTCTGTTATCAAATGGTTTTCTCATAATTATGTAACCAAAATAATTGTTTATTAAAACTAAATTTTACGGGTTTTATCGCGTTTATTACCTCGTTTGTTTATTCCCGACGTTTCGACCGCTTTGCAGCAGTCATGGTCACGGGAGTACTGCTGCAAAGCGGTCGAAACGTCGGGAATAAACAAACGAGGTAATAAACGCGATAAAATCCGTAAAATTTAGTTTTAATAAATGTGTAACATTCGCGGAAATATAAGAAATCATCACAAAATAATTGTACTAATCAACTTTGCTGTTTTGTTTGTATAGGGTTATTTTACCCGCTGATATCCATTACGTATATCTCTAACAAACTCGCACAGAGCGTAAGTCTAAAATCGTGTTGGATCCGGTTCGGGCCGCACCGAACTGGAATAATCCGGTTCACCTGATCCCGTGCGGGCTGCGCCGCCGCCGCCGCTACTTTGCTCCGTGCGGGCCAAGTTTGCTCTAACTATTGCTACAAAGTTAACTCCCTTCTTTAGACAATCCAAATGCATTGTTTAACGTCGGTTACGTCGCTCGCTGTCTTGATCAGCAGTCGCTTTTAAGGTTATTCTAAAAGTTTATTTTGTTCAATTACATCATGTTTACTAGTTATAATAATAGATTAACGGTTCTTACGCGTAACCGTATGCACCGGATGCCGAGTACCTGGCTAATGAATGCAAACGAATTCAAGCCAATTAATTAAGAGCAGTCGCTTTGCGTTCAGATATCTGCCGGAGTAGCCGAAAGCTGCGGGCGGAGCGCCGGGGGCACACCGGGACCTCGATACTTCTTTAATTCTCGTATAGAACAATCGCTTGAAACCACAGCTTTCGTTTACACATCTTGATTACGGGTCAAGAGTAAAGGGGAACCGCTAAGGATCACATTGCTTGTAAGCGGATGTTACATATCCTTTGTTGTTCTTGAAACGTAACGTGGTTTATTTAAGAGAGAAGCTCATCAAGCACAGATGTTTCAACCAGAACAGAACAATAACCGTTTCCGTATTTCATCTGAAAATTTAATATCAGAGAATAAACTACAAATATTTCATTGATTATTGTCTATTTTAAAAACTAGATTTTTTTTATCGTTGAAAAAGGTATAAAACTATGTTAATAAGGAAAACAAAAGTAAAACAAGTTTTTCCCGTGTAATATGTGCAAGTTTCTTTTCAATTAACGTTTCGAGTGTGCCGCGGGGCTAACTCAAGTAATTAATATTGCAGAATCTCATCTTACGGCGGCGGGATTCTGTAAAGATTAAGGTGTTCAGTAACTCAATTTTTCGTAGGGAGCGGCTCGTTTACACAATGTTAAGATTAAAGGCAGTTAATGTTTTATTCTGTTAATAATAATTTTTTGTCTTAACCACCCTCAGATATTTGAGGCTGCGGCGATAACGTGGAGTTGTTTTCGTTTAATTAAAGCTTCTTTTTTACTAGAATACTCTGATTCTCGTATGTTAACTACCAGAAGACAGCAAGAAGGTTATAGCGGTATAGTTACAATGTAAGGTTAGGGCTTACAATATGAACTTATTGTCATAACGAATGTTGCAGAAACTTTGAGTACTGGGGTATTAAGAGAAGAGGTCGATTTACATTGAAAGGAACGTTCGCTGTTTTCAGTTAGTAAATATATAATTTGCATGTTAATATCGCAGGAGTTTACTTGAGGTAGACGGCGTACTCTCCGAGGATCACCGTATCCTCTTGCAGTAACTCGGGACATTGGTTTTCGATATAAGAGTGAAATTGTGTGTTTAGAGACAATCTGAAGCCGCTCGGGGGCCGCGACTCCGCGGCATTTGTCACATTCCTTGGCGCAACTGTAGTGATGTCACTCACATCGCATCGATATATCGGTAATCGATTTTTAAATAATTTTAATTCAAAAAAGTAACCATTTCTCAGCAATCCAAAATAAGTGTAACAAGTCCAAGATGAAATACAGATACGATGTTAAGCGCTTGGATTTATTAGATGAAATATTTTATAAATAATTTAGAGTCCTCGATGCCTTTGAAAATAGGCAGAAATTCGCAGAACTGACGGCCAACCTCCAGTAATGGAGAGGCACTTTAAGAAGAAGAAGAAGAAGAAGAAGAAGATGCCTTTGTCAGTTGATGCTCTGATAATGCTGGTTTCACCATCTTATTATTAATGTTCGTACACGCATTATGTTCAGCAGTGGACAACAATAGGCTGAAATAATGATAACGAGACGGTACATTGTAAAATTTATAAATAATTTAATGTCTAGTAAGTAGCATCTTATTTAAATAATTTATTACTTAACTATGCTGTTTAGGTTCTTGGGTTTGTTATTAGTACTTTATCCAGAAATGGAAGACTATCGTCTGATGATTACATTCTAATCTTCTAATATACGTCAAAGACTCAAATAATCAGATTAATATAAAAATGTAAAGCCACTGTAAATACGATATATATATTAATGTATCGATAAGACATGTCGATGGTTTATTATTGATACGTCGCGCGGTGAGTTATGCAGTCTGGGCTGTGGAGAATATCGATGAATTATTGAGCTATTTACATTACATCACTAGAGCGCACTGCGCGGGCCGCGAGAGGAAAATATTGTACATTCCGCTCACTTGATGCTTACACGAGAACTGCAAGTTAGTTTCATTTCTTCAGCCGTTACATTATTATACAGGATACAAATCGAGTGCTTCCGTGTAGTGGCAAGGCTCCGGAGAACAATCTAGATCTTTAACATTACGAAAGCGATTACGGAAAAGGTTTTTGTGGGTGAAATTTGAGGGAAAATAACTATTTTTTCTCCGCGTGGTAGAACAGCGCATCTAAAGTTTTCCTCTAACATTTTACTGGTGATGTTTCTTTTTCCGTTACAAAACTTAATTGTGTAGATAGAAAGTAGTGTAAAGTTTGACCCGTCGAAGAAGTATCGTAAGTAACTCTTGAATCTTCCCATGGCTTACGGCTGAACCAATATTTATCTATGTTTTAAAAATGTTTGACGATAATGTTGTGTTAGCTTTATAGATACTAGCTGTTTAAACATTTCTTATAAAGAAAAGCTTCAAAAATATCCTTAATAATGTACTTAGAAAATATTTTTAGGGCTTTCGTTTTTGAGAAGTGTTTAAAAAATATTAATTACCATTACACCTGTTACTGAGCTAAGTTAAGATAACTCCTTAGACATTACAGTAAGCGTTTTACGTTTCGTTTAATTTATTTTGTGAGTGGAAAAAGCGCAATGATATTATGTTCGCGGCCATTCCACCCGTGTCCCTGTTCGGAACCCCTTCGTCGCAATCAGATCGCCGCGCTGCTCCACCTCCAAGAGTTTTCTTATCTCTGAAGATCATCCTGACGCCCATCAGTCTCCGTCGGGAATGTTTTTACTGGAGGGACAGCTCATACCTCCGTTTATTGCGCTTCGTTCTTTAAACAAAAGGATATCTCGCTGTGAAAACGGTAAGGTTTGTTTACGTTCACTGAACTGATCTGTCTTCAGTTTTTATTTACGTGGTTTTTTTTTTATACTACTAAGCGACGAGACGAGCAAGACGTTCACCTGATGGTAAGTGATACGCTTGCCCATGACAACGTGGTGCTAGTTAAGATGGTACACACTGCACCACATTGCGCTCGTCGCAGAGACATAAGGTGTTAAGTCTCGTTACCCCAGTAATTACACTAGCTACAGCGCCCTTCAAACCGGAACACAGTAATGTTTGCTTACTATTTGGCGGTTGCAAAAGGAGCTGCGGTGGTACCCATCCAGACGGTCTCCGGCAACAGAGACCTACCACCTGGTAAAATAGTGGTACGATAAATAGTTATTATATATTTATTGTCAGTGTGCGAATGTGTGTACATTTAATCGGTAATCAGATGGATGTTCTGCTTACCTCATTACTTCGTCTAATAGTAAATACTTATATCATAAGTGGCACCGGAATCGTGCCTAGGACCGTTACGTTCCAAGACCAGCGTTAAGACGCTACGGCAGTGGTATTGAAAGAGACTTAAAAAAAGTTCTACTTTTCTCACTTTTTTCGTCTCACCGCGACTTGCAACGATCTGCATTTAATTTATGAAACTAGATAAATTTTCAAAGACCAGAAACTATTTTTTTTTTTTTTTATTTTATTAAATACACATACATCAAAACAAATATTTCGCCAAACTGGCAAGCAGTTTGTTGGTGATACGTCAATGCACTCACTTAAATAACATATATTAACAAATACGTGAATCTATAACCAACCACAACATAATAGATATAATAATAACAGTAACTCATTAGATACAATACACATAGTACATACAGAAAAACACACAAATCATATACATACATAGACTATTTAGACATACATAGATTATTTACAGTTCTTATTTATTGTATGCATCTATCAGCCACCCCTTCATTCATTAATTTCATACATACGCAGGTGATTCAATAAAGTTGAAGTTTATGCGATAGTTAAGCTCTATGAAGTACACAAGTTATATTTAACGTCAGGAGTCGTAGTATCTACAATCTACCCCACTCTTAACCGGACAGAGACTCACGTAGCCCATTACCAACAAACTAAACGATCACCGGACCTCATTACGGGCGTCTAAGACCTCCCCCCGTCCCTCCCTCGCCGCCTCCTCCGCGCCCTCTGTGGCGGTGGCGGGGGGTGAGGAACGGGTGAGGGGGTGACAGGGGAGTGGTGGGGGAGGGAGAAGAGCGGGCTAAGTGACTCCGAACGGAAATAAAGGTGCACGCGACTGGAGGTAATGTTAATTGAATTTCTGCAGACGCGTTACTAGTGATGCGCCGCGTGTCGACGTTGACGATTCAAATTATTATTTTTAAACCTTAATTATATTTGTGGTAATATTACCGGTCACACTTCCCAGTTCACGGAGGCTGTTACCATTGCAATTATTTATGCTTTCATACTTTTGTAATAGTCGTCTTGCACTATGTGGATTATGTGATACATCGTTAGGTGAACACTGCCCGCGTCGCCGTTTCGTGAAATGTTGGTGACAGATTTTACAAAAACTAAATGTCTTTACTTAAGTTACTTAATTATAGTTAATTCTTATAATTGTAGCGCCGGACATTTTATTCCTCTAACATTTAAAAGATACTTTATAACTCTTTCATAAAAGTAATTAAAAGCTTTGTTTATATAAATGTTTTGATAAGTATGAACGCAACATCGATACGCGCGCGGACGGACGCGGATTGCGAGTGCGTCCGCGCGAGATTAAACGTCACGAACCGTCAGATATTCCCAACAGGAAGCCGGGAGCAGCCGGGAACAGCCGGGAACAGCCGGGAGCAGCCGGGAGCGACTGCTTCCGACTCCGTCGCTCCTCGTACACACTAAAGACCAAACTCCCCCGGCGAGCTGCGCGAATAACTTTGCAAGCAAACAGTCACCTGCAGCGAACAACTTTTAAATAGGTAATATGGCATCAGCTCCAGTTCTTACGGGCAATTCCACTGCGATGGCGCTTAGTGGAGTATTAAAGCTTATTAGTCACGGTCGGTAAATTAGTATAATGTACCTATTAGGGGCGGACTCACCCCCTTCCTGCCTCCCACATTAAATCATTTACACTTTACTGTATAACTAAGGGAATGCATACAGCCTGCAGTCGCTGCTCGCACTCGGGAGAGATACACTAACATCATTTTATTTAATTTAAAAGGCATTTAGGTTTTGGGTAACGGAGTCCACTAAATCCGTCACACTGAATCTCTGGGAGCTGATATAGCAAGTTCTAAAGTAAGATAAGATAAGATAAGATAAATATTCTTTATTGTACACCAGTAACAAATTTAACAAAAGAAAGAAATACATAAGTCAACACAAAAATGTACAATGGGCGGTCTTATTGCTCAGGCAGCAATCTCTTCCAGACAACCCACTGGAAAAGAAGATATAAATAAAAAGTAAGCAAAGGTAGTAGCGGTGCACTAAAAATAATTATGGACTATTTTGATGATAAAATATACAAGCAACAGTACAGTATAACAGAAGAAAGAGTTTAGCCATTATGATAGTAATCAGTTAATAAAAGCTAAAAAAGTAGTATTCTACTATTATTCCTCCTTTGGGGATAGGAGCAGCGGAGAACGTTAATGCTCCTACTCCAGTGAGTAGTGACCAGACGACGTCTACTGAGTCTAAAAGCCTTACGAAGTAATAACTTAATAATTTGTAATGACAGTTTTTTTTAACATTTTTCAATTATCACACAAACTTAAATTTGCTTAAGTATAGTTTAACTTAACTTTAGTATTACTTTCTTGTCCGCTAGTTTGTTAATTTCACCAAAAACTTACTTCAGTAGGTAACTTTAATTTATTAAATGGCAATTTGAGGTTATAGAATCTTTATTTCTTACAAGAATATTTATAATTCACTTAGGCGAGAAATACAATAATATTAAGGTGAGCCAACATTGCGAGCGTACAGAAATATTACTTATTACAATTGGTAAATTTGGTATTTAAAATCAAACTTTGTGGAGAAGTTTTTATGGCAAATCATTGGATTACTGTAAGCGGTTTCTATAAAAGTACAATTGAATAGATGGTGGTTGTGGGGGTGGTGAGTGGTGGAATTTTATGGTAAGTGTTAAAGGATTACCTGCTATAATCCGGCGCACGGAGCCCCGGCCGCAACTCCACCCGCGGCGCCGGCAACTACGTAGCTATTGAAAGCTATCGAATGTAACTACTTTATAAACTCCGAGAATATCTTATTCTTTAGAGAATTCTGTAACTTTATTGTAAAAGAACTTGTTCCTTAATCTACAATGCGCTGAAACTTCTCTTAAACACATGACAAGTGACAATGAAACTGTGTGAGCTATCATATGTTGACATGCGGAACTCACCAACAATATAGTAACCGATTTACGATGTGAATGTGGTGAAGAAACTTTATCACCAATCAACTTTATATGACCTCGAAATTTAACCAGGTACTTGTCGTTTAACAAGGAAAACAGTTGCTGTACTATTAGGAAATCGGAATTTTTATTCATATTCTGTAAGTGATGTTAAGTTATCGCTACGCAAGTTATTTTTCATTCCGTAGCGTTCATAGCACAGCGGCTACGAACCTTGTAACACAGATGATCTGGGTTCAAGTATATGGAAACATTAGTCAAAGTTTGGAAGGAAGTAGCATTAGCAAGTAGTAAGTAGTTAGCAGAAAATAGTCACGAAGGTTCCAGGTTTGATTCCAATGTTACTAATGTGGAGTTTAGTTGATGGTAGGTTTTTTCCGAATGCATGTAGATAGTACCATCCACATATTGAATATCTTTTGAAATTATTATTGTTCAGTTCCAATTGGCAAGACCAGAGTCAGATTGTCCTGATGGAACGCATCACTATTCTCACTGACACTTAGTATCGTATTTATTTATTTATTTACTTAAGGACCTCCAACGAGGCATACACGACATGTAACAAGTTTGATAATAACAAATAATAGTTTCACTTTGCGACGTGCTCCTCAATTATAGGAGACCACAGCGTGCAAATTTAAACAACAAAATAACAAAAAATAATGTTGAACATAGTTGAGTACCGTACAGTTTACAATTTATTGTTGATTAACAGTTGCAGAACCCGTTTCCTGTACCTTGAAATGTCCGTGATGTCTAGATCATGAGTTTTTGCCAAACAGTTATACTGCCTACAGAGCCTTGGCACAGTAGCGAAGTGACCCAAGTTGGTTCTAAATGGGGGATAATACAGAAGGTTATATACACCTTTTCGCGGGATTCTGGATGGAGCATTAATACTCAAAGAACTTACAAGCTCGCTGCAGTCTAAGATACTGTTAAACATTTTTTGCAGAAAAATAAGATCGATCATCTTTCTGCGTGCGGCTAAAGTACTAATGTTGTAGTGCATCAGACGATCAGAATAATGAGATATTTCTCTAGCCAACAGATCACTATAACAGAGATGATATAAAAATCGTCTTTGAACGCTCTCCAAACGTTTTACATAGACGTCATAGTAAGGGTTCCACACAACACTAGCATATTCTAGAATAGGAAGTACGAAAGCATTGTAAAGAGTTATTTTCGTTTTGGGTTCTTTAAATTCTTTACTATTAAATTGAAGTCAACTCATTATGAATAAACACAAACCTTTTAAGTAATTCTTAAGTCGAAAACTAGGATATATACTAAATATTCTGACCTCTGCCGAGTTCAGATACTATACAGTAGTTTTTATGTTACATTTATGTAAATCTCAGTAGCAGATTATAGTCTTATCACACAGCTGTGTGATGCTGGAGGGTGTATTTGAAGTAACTGAAGTGTAGGGTATACGCATTTCAGTTGTCATAGCCGCTGGCGTTAGAACGAAACTATTGGGTTAATATTTATACTATAGACAATTTGTTTTACATTTATAGATGCGACATTATTAATATTATCTGTTAAACTTTATTAACCGGTTGAAGGTTTCAAAATAACTTATTTAACATCGTTCAGAATTAAAGCAGGAAACATACTGTAAATTTACTAAACATAAAAAATCGGTAAAAAAACTTTTAATTTAAACATATAAAAAATAAAAAAACAATTCATAAATAGTAAAAACGTGGGGCCCATTAACTATTTCTGTATTACTTTCTACACACGCTTAGTATAGTAGTATAGTATTTTTTTATTTATTTATTTTGTAGTTTTCAAAGAAAACCGTTTAACTTAAAAGTTTTTTTACCGATTTTTATTTTCTTGTTTTTAGTATTTAGTGAAATTGTCTACCGAATATTCTGACATATATTATATATTCATAATGACAGTATTCTGCTAGTGTAGTCCTATTATTTGATACCCATATTGTGGTGGTTGTGGAAAAATATGTAATCCGCCATTTTGTATCGGCGGCCATCTTAGATTTATAATGTTATTGATTTTATTATATTGTATTGTCATCTAAATTAAATGTGTGTACCAAATTTCAGATCAATCTGACAACGGGAAGGTGCTTAAATTTCAATTTCTAATTTTGACCCAAATAAATTCCGTACGGGTCGAGCTAAATAAAACCGTTTAAAAACTATATGAATTTTTGTTTGTTTTGTAAAGTTTAAATGAAACCATTTGATTTATAAAAAAAACCTCAAATATCTGTTATAAAACACGGGCAAAATAATGGGCACGCAATCAGATTTCACCCGCTATATAAATAATACACCCTCGCGGGCCCCCGGCCGCGGCCGCCACCTGCGATCCTGTTTACCGGCGTTAAAAGGTGTATCGTATTGCAGTGCTCTCAGTTTACCGCGATGCGATGAGACACTGGCAAATAATGGGCACGCAATCAGATTTCACCCGCTATATAAATAATACACCCTCGCGGGCCCCCGGCCGCGGCCGCCACCTGCGATCCTGTTTACCGGCGTTAAAAGGTGTATCGTATTGCAGTGCTCTCAGTTTACCGCGATGCGATGAGACAATGGCAAATAAACGAAAGCATTGTAAAAACGTCGGAGAAAAGAGATCGTCTTAACGGAGCCACGATACGGGAACTTTGAACCAAAACAAAGGAAAGTATTCTACAGATTTAATCAGTATAAACACTTAACGTTAGCTTTCTTTCAGCTTTGACTAGGATTGAAAACAAACCTTCATCCTAAAGTTTTCTTGTTCAATTTGGTTTTTATTGTTTGTATACTATTTTCTACAATTCTCCATATAACGGTTTCGTTTTCATTTAAAAACATTCATTAAAACAAGAGCTCGTCCGGCTAAGCGCGAGCTACGGAGCCGTAGCACCGTTCCACAAACGGAAGATCACCAGGCACCAGCCACCGCCGGCTCCCGGATGCCATTCGCCCGTTTCCTCTCTAAACGAATAAAAGCTAATGAGGGTTGTTAAACTATTTCATCAATCAGGATCTGACATTGATTGAACGCTCGCCGTTTTTCTTACTCGATTCCAATTCCCTGATAATATTAATAAACCTCGCTCATCTCGTAGGTAAAGTCTAATAAGTTACAAGTCTTAGATATTGTTCAACTTGCTGCAGAGTACAAGGCAATGAAATTTTTTTCTTCTTCTAAGTCGTATTTCCTCATGACTGAGGGTCGTGGTCATCATGTTTTTATTGAAACACACGACGACTCTCTTGGCAGTTATAATGGAGTGGTTCGCCATTGCCTTCTCCATTTCACATACTAGTCTGACCACTGATGGTCATGACATAGATATGCAGGTTTCCTCACGATGTTTTCCTTCACCGTCAAAGCACGTGATATTAGTTGGTGTTTTAATGCTAACTGCACATAAATTGAAAAATTCATTGGTGCAGGCCGGATTCGGACCCGGTACCTTCGCATTGGAAGGCCGGCGTTCAAACCACTAGGCTATCACGGCTTTTTTTCATTAACTTCTAAATGGGGAAATAACGTTTAAGAAAAAAAGGTGTACTTTTGTAATATCTAATATGGGTATTACTAATTTTATATAATATTTGATTAGTACAGGTCAATTATTTTGATTCGACTTAAAATATTCCAAAGCTTAGCAAGTAATTCCGCAGCAGCTGCAAAAGGTGCACCAAATTTCCACGTACATCGGCGAATTTCTCCTGGCAATAAACGCCAAGTCCGTTACACACTTGGAGCTGGTCCGGCGGTAATTGGAGCTATCAGAGTCTCGGGCACGCCGCCATAAAGAGGTGAAGCGAGGTGGGCACCCGATCGACCGTGAAAGAACTCCCCGCCTGACACACGGATAGCAACGACGACGATATTGCTTTATCTACATACACTTATAACTTTTAGTATTAAAACAAAGAAGTTTTTAATGGGGAAAATGAAATCATTATTTAATGCTTTTTTACTTAATCAGAAATTCCGATTATAAGTAACTCCTCTAAGCATAAGTAATATCTATAGCTCTCTGAAAGCATCATCCGGTTTTTTTTCACATAATTCAAACGTCTCTTTAACTTTGTAAATGATGATTTCGATTATTGTGTATTTTGCTTGTAATTTTCTATTATTAATAGATTTTTGTTTAAAATTTTGTGTGATACATTTACGAATATTTCATCTTCTGCTTATACGGGTAATGTGCTCGGTTTCCGTATAAATCCTGTAATGAAAAACAGACTTATTTTAATATTTTTAATAAAGTCACTGAGTTGTTCTGCGTCTATACATTTACATAGCTTCCTTAGGATGTAGCTGTTGAAAATCTGCATTGTAATTTCGACCTAGACAAAGCTGAAAATAATCTGTTGTATTTATACGACCACAATTCTTTCCTTTATATAGTCCATGAACCAAAAATATCTCGCACAGATCCGTATTCATTCCGAGTTGGGTAATCTGTCCGTGTGTCAGTGTCACAAGAAAAACTGCTCTCGTCCTGCGTCTAATACCCCGGACCCTACCACCTACGCTAAAAGGTTGTCGTTTAAGGCCACCGGCACGATTTGTAGGCCCAATTGACTGTCAATGAATAGATGTGCGTCCGGTTAATGGTGGCCGTCCGTAACTTACGCCTTAGTGGTACACCTCACGCGAAACGGGCGGGCATGTGCTCGGAGAAATTTATTCGCTCCGATTGCATCGATCCGATCTCTTACTTTTATATATGTGTCCCGTGTACTAACTACACATTAAACCTAAACCCTCGGGGGATACCGGGCATTAGCATCTTCTGAGAGATAACTGTAATTTACTGGCGGTCCTTCGAGTCCTCCGCAGTGAAACTATTTGCCCGATGAGACTATACATGTTATATTTTATTGTAATCTAATGCAATAGAATTGTGTGTAATGCTGCATAGAGAGTAATGTAAAGCGGCACATAATATATTGAAATTTTGGTTAATATTTTTATATATAAAAAGTATAAAACAGTTCTTTAATAACTGATCGTTTACATAGTCACTAAATTACACTGAATGTTTATGAAATACGCAAATTTTTTAATTCGTCAACTTTTAACCGAAACCGAGTACAGCTTGGGCGCATTGGCGCTGTGCTGGCGCTTGTAATATATTCGCGGTATGGGAGAGCTTGTATAAATAATATCTCATCGGAGTTAGTTTCAAAGTAAATATTTCCACATTCGGTCAGATCGGCGAGTGTTTGTAATTTTGGCACAGTTTACATTAGGGGATGGTGTGGAGCAACTCGCCGGACAACAAGCGTCGCGGGAGCGCTGCGCGGGAGGGCGGGAGGGCGGCGTTGAGAGATCCACTTAATAATATTTTTCACCTTGTTTCGTTTTCCAATTTTCCGCAAGTCACTCTCGTGGGTAACGGGCCGTGTTTTGATTTAGAAATGCGATTTTGCCAGTTTTACTTGTAACGACACGACCACGACATGTCCATTTAAGATTTATCGTGTCCCCTCTTATCGCATTTAGACTATATATATTTTAGATTAACGAGTATAGTTTTATATGAATGATACATCATACAATATTTCAATCTTCATTTCGTCATATAGATTTAGAATGATAATGAATTTTTTGTTGAAGTTTTCAAATAACTGTCAAACAATTACTTTCAAAATTAGTGGTTCACTTATACAAACGAAATAGTTTTTTTGCGACTGATGTAATAATAAAAATATTGCATGTAACTTTATGAAAACTGAGTACGCAAATACCGAAGCTGTTGACCGCACAACCGATCACAGATATGTTGTAACTTAAATTCAAGCTCCGCATGTAGCAGCGCGACGTCCTCGCCGCCGGGAGTGCGGATTTCACGAAGAGCTATTTTAACAAAGCGATTCTCATATATCTTTACTGTTTTGATAAGCAAGCCCGATATGATTCCACTATTTCCCCTCGACGCCATTGTCCATTTCGCGGGGCTGTCGCCTGACCCCACTTGTAGCAATCTAATTTGGTGTCTCCCGACCCTTCACTTGGACCAATATCGCCAACACCGCCGCCAATGTCATACTTTTAAAATATTCCTCGTTTTATACAATACATATTCCGAACGAAACATTTACAGAAACGCGAAACCATTTACCTTTTTACACAGATATATTTATATATTGTAGAAACAAAATTAACAAAATCATTCTTCTGTTTAGAAACACAAAACGTAACCTTTTTTTTAAATTATTCATGTATTAATAAAAGAAATAAAATTTTATATAGATTCTGTTTAAAACACGACGATCTATATTTAGAGTATTCTGAAAAGTATTCCGTTTACATGTACACCAATAAATTAATCTAAAACAAAAAATCACAACAAAGAATAACATACACCAACGATTATTTGATCAAACGTTGGCTGTTGGCACAAATTCCGCAATAACTTCTATCTTACAGCATCACATGATATGAAGGGGCGAAGACGCAGGTAACCCGACGGAAAATCTAATTTAGTAAATTGAATTACACCGTCCACTAACTCCGCGATATATTTCCGTCCAGTTTTTGTGACAGCCATTGTATGAAATATTCGGACAATCGTCATATATATTACTATATACGAGTAAACTTAAACGCACCGACGGTGAGGGCCCAATCAAATTGTCAAAGTTCAGATATTACTTGGACACATCGCCCGGAGTAAGGTTATGTGAAATTACATTAAAATTTTCTTACTTTTACAGCACAAAGTGAGAATTTAATTTTGTAGCTTTTAGGAGGTGTGTTGCGAAGCTCATAAAGCGGAGTTGATATGTGCCCGATCTTTCGATTAATGAAAACTCTGTAAGGATACCGAAGCATTCTAAGATTAACAGCTTTCATGGTGGTGACATCCACCAGCTCACAATCAGTGAGCGTGCTCAATAGACTTACTCTCGTTATATGAGAAGACTGATATTGTGGAGTGCCTTGTTTTGTTGAACATTCGCTCAAAGAGACGCTGCGCGCTTTTTAAGTTTATTTTCGTGCAATCGTCACAGCCTGTAGGGTCCGGACAAAAGAACGTACAGACGAAAGTTCCCTGAAATGAAATTATATAAGTTTTTTTTTTAATGCGAAGAGAACAAAGGTCGCAGCGCGCGGGGCCGGCGCGGCGGCCGCCGGAGTGCGGTTACGGCAGTTAAAAGTAAGAGACGCCACGTGAGTTAGCTACAATTTATATGTAAATCAGAGTGGGGTCCAAATAGTCGAAGAGCTGACACGCAAACTAAATTTTCATACAGATTGAAATTTAACTTACATTAATGCGCTTCACCATCAGACTACGCCGCGAGTAAGATATTAATTGAATTCCATACATTAGTTGTATTATTGTTATTCATTAAAAAAAAACATAGTAGAAACCTGTATTAGACGTTTAGACAAAAAATATTATTACTTGTTACTAATAATATATTTTTTTTTTGTTGTTTTTTTTTTTATACTACTGTGCTTCGAGACGAGCAAGACGTTCACCTGATGGTAAGTGATACGCTTGCCCATGACAACGCGGTGCTAGTTAAGATGGTATACACTGCACCACATTGCGCTCGTCGCATTGAGACATAAGGTTTTAAGTCTCGTTACCCCAGTAATTACACTAGCTACAGCGCCCTTCAAACCGGAACACAGTAATGTTTGCACACTACTATTTGTCGGTTGCAATAGGAGCTGCGGTGGTACCCATCCAGACGGTCTCCGGCAACAGAGACCTGCCTGGTAAAGGTAGTGATAAAACCCGGTTCGGGCATGTTGCTTCAGCACTGGACTCGGTGGAGAGGCGGGCTATGAGGCTTATTGGTGATCAGGAACTTGTCATGGTTAGACTTGACAGCCTTGAACACAGGCGCCGAGTGGCCAGCCTCGCGGTGGTCTACAGGACATATTTCGGAGAGTGTGCGCTGGAATTACACGACACGATTCCCCCATCCCCTTTCCACTACCGGACGACCAGACGCACGACAAGGCACCATCCTCATTGTAAACATCCCCAATTTACTAACAAAGAGGTTTAGCTCCTCTTTTTTTAATAAGAACAGCAACAGAGTGGAACAATTTGCCGGCGTCAGTGTTCCCGTCCAATTACGTGGGTGTCTTCAAAAGAAGAATGAATAGGCTATTACAAAGTTAATGCGCTTTACCACCACAGATCGCATCATAACTTAACATCAGGTGGGATCGCGGTCAAGCATTAACTTTTTCAATAAAAAAAAGGTGATGAGGGAGGAGTACTCGCCTCTGCTCCAGTCTCCTGGAGTACGGCGGCCGCCGCGTCAGTCTCCCGGGACGAATCTAATTGCGTTTTCGCTGAGGTGCGCGCGGTACACTCCACTTACTTTTTACTGGCAGCTGCGCCACGTAATCAGATAATTCCTCTTGTCTGACGCCGCGCCTTAACCTTATTAAATGTTCGGGAGCGATACATTTGTATTCATGGCGCGCCCCGCGATACAGTGCGTATCTCGATATAGGATCACGCGGGTTTCTGTCTCGTACGTCGCTCCGTAACAGCGGCCATTAAGATGTTTACACCGCGCGCCGCCAGCCCTCTCCGTCGCACATTAAATCCAACATTCATTGTCTACGTTCAAATTTGTTTAATATTATACTCTTGAGACGTTTTTAATATCATCTGTATATATCAATCTAACCTCTTTAAATCACAAAAAACGCAAAGAAGATACAGACGGATGACTTTAAACAAAAGTAAATAGATGTACTCTCATTCGGTGAAAATCGTGGATTAAAAATCAACAAAGTATATAATTCTGAATGAGAAATTTACTAACAGATAAGTGAATAACAAAATTAAATAAAAAGAGAGTAACTTTGCACTAATACCCTTAACTTTACGTATTTAAGCTGCGCGGTAAAGGGAGACATGTGTCATGTGGAACTAGCCAGCGTAATCCTTTGTTAAGATTAGTAATCAGTTTTCCAATGAAATAGTTTTTGTTAGGTCAACCCTCGCCCGTCCTTCGTTAATCCTGTCTTTAGTGTAAATATATAATAGTCAGGTTCAACCTTACTTAATAAAGCTTCTGAACACGATGAGCAAACATCATTCATCCGCGTACGCTTCTAGTGTCTGCAGTGCTTCGCCAAATCTTTTACTTCTTTTGTTTACGAAACAATTTACTGTCCTTGAGTAAATATCATAATCGTTAACTTAAATATTTATAAACACTATCATCTTAATCCTGACTTCAAATACCTTATTCATTGATTCTCAAACTTATTTCATTTCATGGGAAAACTGTTATTTTCTAACAACTGTAAACTGTTTTTACTTTTTAAATAATAATAAAAAAAATCAAAATAAAAACTTTTTATTTACTTCCACTTAAAATTATATTAATCTTTTACATTGGATTGGAGCCTCCTATTAAGCAAATAGATGCTTCTGCCAGGAGACCCCGCTCTTCCTTAACTATTACTATAACTTTTATGGATTTTTTCCTACTTTTATTTTACATATTTAGGCTTTTTGATCCAGTCACATCTAGCATGCTTGTGTGTTTATGTATGCATGTGTGTATGTGTATGTGTGTTTATGTAAGTGTATATTGTACATGTAAGTTATGTTTGAGCGATTTTGGGTTTTGTTTTTGCAAAGTGTGAAAAATCATTTATCTAGTAGCGTCAGTTATTTTCTAACAAATTTTCCGTTTCTTCGTATGTAAGTTTACTTATCCACTTAATTAAGGTTTGTTTGCATGTAAAACTATTCATCTTGTATATAATGAGGTCTTTATTAATTTTATTATAAAGTAAAGCAGAACAGTAAACGAATTGTAATGAAGCAATCTCAGTCTTAGTGTAGGGGATTGGTACTATGTATTTTCTTCTTTTGTTTTTCTCAAAATCTTTTGAAAAATTTAATTTTTTAGTTCTTAATATATAACACGTTATTTGTATTCTGCGAAGAGTAAGTAATTTACTGAGATTATAAATATCCTGTGTGGGGAACCTCTTCTCCTTACGACACATTATTAATCTAAATAAAAAAATAAACTTTTTCTTATGATACTAAAATAATAGATTTTAGTTATTTTTTTTTACGACGGGAACGTTATGTATATTTATATATACACTTGTATCCAATCCAATTTATTATTTTGCCTGTACGTCGTTTCTTTAAAGCAGGCGCAAGGCAGTAAAAAGTTAAATATTATCGTTTAACTTAATGTCCATTTGTAGATATGTTTCCTGGAGTTCCTCATTATTATTCTATTTTATATCTATGTGTATATATTTGTATGTATATGTATATTATTATATTTTTTATGAATTTTTTTCTAACACAACTCACCGCTGTATTGCCCCACTGCCGAGGTTGACTGGTATGTAACCTAATTTTAGCTGATAAATAAAGATTTTAAATAAATAAATAAATATAGAAATCTAGGTATTAATAATTCATCATGAATCGGCATCTGCGGTTCCCTTTCACGTAACTTTGACGTACTTCTTAGTTATCCCTGTAAACTCGAAGTAAGTACTCTAACGTATCCATTGCTTAACTATTAAGTTTATCGTGTAGTATTGATTGGTTTTACTCAAATTAGACGGAGAGCGGGCGACGGCGAGGCGGCACGCGGCCCGCGGGAGCGCCGCGCGGGGCAGGGCACGCCGGGGTCACGTGATTTGTCGTGAAGCGAAACAAACGCGCGCGAACGTAAATCGCTCTCTCATCGGCCAAATTAAACATTATTCTTTTCTAAATCGAAATTCCGACGGAGTTTTATTGGAATTTTTGCGTATCCTCTACGTGCCAATAAATACTGGCGCTAAGCGTTTCAAACGATCCAGCGCCCGGCGGTGGCCGCGCGCACGCACACGCGCGCCGCATGCAAATCGCAACAGGGCACGCCGACCAACGTGTACCCCGTTTACTGTTGCTCCTGTAACGCGCCCCCGCCCACCCGACACTTTCACTAACATGTACCCGCACAGGGTGAGGACATCCACCACAGATAACATCACCTAGTAATCACTATAATTGGGGCACAAGATTATTTTTACCTTCATTGAAACATACTAAGTTTTTAATCAACAAAGTTGATGTTTGAACACACCCATGTCGTTAAGAGCTCTGAGGTTCTAAAGTGCACTAACCATAGTATAAGGAAAATGTAATGCAATGAGAGAGCTGTGATATTAGAATAAGTAGTGATAGGAATTGTAATAGTAATAATAAAGAGAGATAGATAGATTAGGGTAAGCAAAAGAAAAATTGTAAGTATAGAGGGAAACAGAGGAAGAAGAAGAGAAGGAGAATTATGGAATGTTTTATGTTTTTCAGAAAATGTAGAGACGACGGAGTCTTCACTCCACAGAGCGCGATGTATGGTAGAAAGAAGAAAATTAGCGGTATGAATGTTGGTAGAACGGTACGAATGCGAGAACTGGAATGGAAGAACTAGGCCCTGACCCAACCACGCAGGAGGATGAGATAAAAAAAAATAAAGAAAAAATAAAAAGTGCGCTAACCTAATTTATTTATTTATAAGCCAACTTTGTTTCCTAACTTACATAGTTTTTTTTTAGTAATAAACATAATTTTTATTTTTTATAACATTTTTGTGTTTGTAGAAATCACTTTTTGGGTGAAGGCCTCCTCCAGCTTATTCCATTTCTCCTTAGATTTTACCTATTCTATCCAATTAGTTCCAGCTATTTCTTGTACGTCGCATACCCATCTTTTTCTTGGGCGTCCTCTTCTCTTACCTTTTGGTCTTTCCCAGTGTTACAAGTTTTGTCCATCTATTATCCGTACATCTTGCAAGGTGACCGGCCCATCGCCATTTTACGTTACACTAACCTAATAACAGATTATAATTTTTTTAAAACGCTCACCAGAATGTAGTTCTGTCGCGGGCAAGTTCAACTTTCTCGTTTCTATCAAGAACGAGGAGCTGATCCTTTTTATAACCCAACTTAGCTAACAATGTAAGGGTTTTAAATCGCGTGAATTGGAAGTGCTATGTGATAATTTATTTATCTGAAATTTTGAGATCACGAGACAAATGTGTAGTCAAAAGTTCTACCAGGTGGTAGGTCTCTGTTGCCGGAGACCGTCTGGGTACCACCGCAGCTCCTATTTCAACCGACAAACAGTAGTGTGCGAACATTACTGTGTTGTAGTTTGAAGGGAGATGTAGCTAGTGTAATTACTGGGGTAACGAGACAACACCTTATGTCGTACGACGAGCGCGATGTGGTGCTGTGTGTACCATCTTAACTAGCACCACAGTGTTATGGGCAAGCGTACCACTTATCATCAGAACGAGACGAGATGAGCTCGTCACAAAATAGTATAATGAAAAAGTCAAGTATCAAAATGGCGCGATCGCGCTGCACACGCTGGATCCGGGAATTGTCCCTTAACACGACGCGGAGGCGAATAACAAAATAAAATACAACACGAGGAGCGTAAAAGAGAACGTATTGATTTGCAGGAATTTTTATTAGGAGGTGTTACCTCGCAGGAGGCAATCTGCAGCCGGCTTATTGCTTCCTTTGTGTCGCTCCGACGCGCTGCTTTGTATCTAACCGGCGACATCGATACGACGGTTACGTTTGTTTGTTGCCGGCTTAGGATGCTTAGGATGGTGAGCCGTGATAGCCTAGTAGTTTGAATGCCGGCCTTCGAATGCGAAGGTACCGGGCTCGAATCCGGCCAGCACCAATGAATTTTTCAATTTATGTGCAGTTAGTATAACACCAACTAATATCACGCGCTTTGACGGTGAAGGAAAACATCGTGAGGAAACCTGCATATCTATGTCATGACCATCCATGGTCGGACTAGTATGTGTGGTCATCATGTATCGTGAACACGCCCCTAAGTCATGAGGAAATACGACTAAGAAGAAGAAGTATGTGGTATACACTACGCGCTTACACGTCGCTTTGCGATAAGATATGTTAACAGTTATTACTTTACATCAACGTTTTTTTACAAAAAAAATATTCTGTAGCGATTTGGAGTTTTTTTTCAATTTATGTGCAGTTAGTATAACACCAACTAATATCACGCGCTTTGACGGTGAAGGAAAACATCGTGAGGAAACCTGCATATCTATGTCATGACCATCCATGGTCGGACTAGTATGTGTATCGTGTTCACGATACATGATGACCACGACCCTCAGTCATGAGGAAATACGACTAAGAAGAAGAAGAAGGATGGTATACACTACGCGCTTACACGTCGCTTTACGATATGATATGTTAACAGTTATTACTTCACACCAACGTTTTTTAACAAAAAAAATATTCTGTAGCGATTTGGAGTTTTTTAAATATTTCAT